>CM053401.1:73959283-74041540 GCA_028644305.1 Xerus rutilus | reverse complement strand
CTAAATTACAGAAAATTTAATCCAAATTTTAGTGATCTGACCTAACTTATACACATATTAAACTGAGAAGATATTTTTGGATCAGGGGAGGACTTTCTTCCTTGTTGACTCAGGGAAGAAAGTGCTTACTATTCTGTAGCTTTACTGCTTCCTAAAACAAGCAGAAAACAATGAAATCCTCATTTTCTACAGACAAAAACTAAAAATATCCATGATAGCAATACTTCTCTTCTGCTTATATGTTTTATTTGTAGAAGAACGGAGGATGAAACAGTGGATTTTTTCTTCTCTTTTATTCTTTGCATTCAGGAGTAGTGATCATTGGGAGAAAGTTGAATGACAGTGGTGAGCAGGAAGGCTTAATATCACAGAGTAGGGCTGGATACAAGCTCAGGGGCATCCAGAGTTGACAGAAGAGGAGCCATTTTAGAATGCCAAGAATTGATTTTACTGAGTATGGTTCGTAGGCTTTTCTCTGGTGACTAGTTAATTGTGTTAACAAGTTTTTTTCCCATCTTTTCCAAAACTGGTCTGCCATGCTCTTCTTTGTTAGCTATATTTCCAGTCTATTTCCTTTAAGATTGGACCATTGTTGGTTATGATTTCCCTCTCACTGAGATGAGACAGGAAGGCTGGAGAGGGCAGGAGAGGGCACAACCCCTTTCCTCTGCTTGAGGGAGATCTTCCACAGTGTCTTTCTGTAAAGTAGATCTTAGTTATTATGGAAGAGGCCAAGGGAGTATATTTCACAATGATTTTTCTCTCTTCCTGACAAAGTCAAAGGAGTGATCTTTCTCAGCTCTTTACCATAAAATTTTAGATTTCCTGGAGGTAAAGATTTCTTCAAAAGTGTGTGAGCTCAGTTAAAACTGTGGCCCCAGAAGTATTTCACTTTCACATTAGCCTTTTACTCAGTCTGCAGCAACTTGATCAGTTACCATGTGTCCCCACCAGTTTACAGCATCAATAGCTTCTGCTCCAGGTAAGCACATCTCAGCTGTGACTGTCTGGATGGTGCTTCTTGATTTTGGTATGCCTTTGTGCCTTAAGATATCAGTTCTTTGTTAGATAGTAGAAATATCACTGATTTCCACTTGTCCAGCTCTTCACTTCTTTAGGACCGAATGAAGAATGCCAAGCTTTTTCCATGACAGAACTGGAACTACGGTTCCTCACTAAACTCATGGATCCACTGAAACAATTTCTGCATGTTACAGAATGAGCTACTGTATCATTTCCTCAATACTCCTCTCTTTAGGCCTCTCTAAAAAGAGGCTGAGATCTTCCTCTCTTACATGAGATTCTTCTGATAGAGCAAAGGAATTTTGATTTTGTGCAGCCAAACAGAAGACTTACTACCAAAATGTTTTAGGGCAAAATTTCAAAGATATTTTTCCCTGGGGTGTATGCATCATTAAATCCACCTACTCAGAATGTGGGATGTTTTCTAAATGCTGAGTGATCTTTTAGAACATTTTAGATCATTCTATCCTCCAACCGAAATGACCATTAAGTTGCTTCTCACTTTATTTTAGGGCATATACTAAAACCATTGAATAAAGGAAAGGAGTTGTTCCATGATCTATTTCTGTCTTCTGCTCTAGCTTCTTTTTAATGCCTCTGTTCCTCTCATTCAATAACTTTACCCAAAGTCCTCCTGAATTTCCTTAAACATTCTTTCTATTTCATGACCTCCTCTATGTCATTACCCATGACCATTATGCTCTTCCTCTCCCTGGATAACTTCAACTGAGGCTTCAGTTTTCAGTTTGCTAGTTTTACAGGGAAGTCTTCAGTTTTTTGATCAGACTATCTCCTTAATACTTTCACAGAACCTTTTATATTTTGACAACAAACAACTGTATTTAATTGTTAAGTTTCTCATGTAACTAGTATTTATCGCTCTCAATTGACTATGAACTCCAAGAGACTACCTGTTTTGTTCACTGCAGTATCCCTTATACCATCAGAGTTCCTGGACAATATTTTTGAATATTTTTTATTAATAAATAAAATATTTTTGAATATTTTTATTAATAAATAAAAATTCAACTTCCATTTTCATCTTATGAAAAACCAAGTCCTTTATTTGGGATTAGGAGCCACAGAAGCTTGGAGAGGCAGTTTTTACATGATCACAGGTTCCCAAGAAGAAAACTAGGAGAAGAAATTTAGTTTGAGTAATGATATGCAATTTCTCCCCTAGGGAAACTCAGAAATATTTATAAGGGGACTATATTTCTTGCAGTTTTACAGATGTGGGCATGACTTAATTTCTTTGGATACCAAAGGAAAGGGTAAACTCAGAAGGGTGGAGAGCTCAGGGCCACTCAGGTTACAGCAGCAGTAAAAATATGATTATCATTATTATCAACTAACTAATCTGTTCTCTTCAAGTTTCTCAGTGATTGGAATGAAGCATGAAAAAATACCTCAAAGCCACTGATGACAGAATAATTCCCTGGGCAAGTTTTGTGGTGATCTTGAAACTCCTAAAGTCATTCCAGGAATTCAAGCTTGAAGATAACCTTCAATGGCTGCTTCCAATGAATGTCACACTTCATTCATGGGGTCTGCTCTGGGGACACAACTGTGTTGTTCTTAGTAATGCACAACATAAAGGATTTGTTAGATGGAGATTTAAATTCATACAGTCTATCAAGTGAAAACATTGTACTGTGTGCTCTCATGTATTATCACATTTGTCATAAACTGTCCATAAAATGGACATCTTTATTTCCATTTTTTTTTTACAAATAATAACTAAAATTTAGGATGATGAACTTTCTTAGCCATGGTCATATGGTCATATAGTTAAATTTAGTGCTATCCATAATATATGAACCTTAGTTTTCTGATACTCCTGAAGTTGTAATTCTCATTTTTTTGTGTGTGAACAGTGTTATGATCATTATTGTATCTATGGCATTTTTGGAATTATTTTTATTATTGTCATGGCTTTTCACACTTAATCACTGCCTTAACCACTTACACTGATAGCATTCAACCTGTGCATTCACTGAGCAGCAACACAAATCAGTGCTTTTTGTTCCTAATTTTATAACTTTTGTCTCAAATCCAATTTAAAGAAAGAATCTCCTACTCTTCAAACCAACACTCTTCAAAAATGTGCATGTAAACAAGAAAAAATGGAAATGTGTAGGATATCAAGGCTCTGAAAGCAGCTGTTACACATAGAAAGTGAGCACACTTTATGGCAGTTTTTAGTATCTGTTCCAGCTGCAAATGTGCAATATAATCTGAAAATTATACAGAGTCGTATTCATTTAAATGTGTAAACTTTATTGACAAGAAGACAGCTTCAAAAGAAATAGCAGAGCTCATTTTGTCAATTTTTGCATAGAGGAATTTTTTGGTAAATAAGGACAGAGCAGAGCATGATAACTTATATGACACTTTAAATTGCAACCCAAGGCATCCAGCCAATTTTGCAACTTGCTTAGCTTATATAAGAAAATAATTTTGTCTAATTAGAACACAAGACAATCTTGTTAAATATCTCACATGTTGGTATTCTTTTACATGGTGTATATGCGTCTTACCATGCACAGGAGTTAGGTAGACAAAGACACATTCACACAGTGTTCTCATTATAAGGAAAACCAAGTGAGAATGTAAGTGACTCAAGGTGAATCATTGATGGAACAAATGGAAAACTCATTGCACAGAGCAATGACTACTTCACAATATACTTGCTATGTAACCATATTCAGATTGAGGAATACAGTTTGCCAAGATTTTTTTAAAAATTTTTCCCTCCTGTTGTACATACGTAGATAATCACAATTTGTTTTCTTTTAATATATTAGCTTCATTAATTACATCAAGGGATTTTTTTTCATCCTTGCAACAGATAGAAATTATGCATCATCTACTCCTTGAAAGGTTTATTGAATCCATCTATAATCCAGTTGAATATGGATTTTGTAGCTATTGGTCGAGACTTGCTTTTATTTTCTTGAGCCATTTTTTTTAGTTTATTTTATTTCTCTAAGTTTTTAAATTGATTAGCCTATATGTTTTGATAATATTCTTCATTTTATTTTATTTTTTTAAATGATGGCTTTAATTATTTTTTTTAAATATTTTTTTAGTTGTAGATGGACACACTGTCTTTATTTTATTGCTTTGTACGTGGTGCTGAGGATCAAACCCAGGGCCTCATGCATGCAAGGCAAGCGCTCTACCGCTGAGCTACAATCCCAGCCCCTTCATATTATTTTAAAAGTCATTTTGTGTTTGAAATATTTTCTTTTGTGTAATTGGAATTCTTTATTTGTATCTTCTCTTTTTTTGATCTTCATTACCAGAAGTTCCTCTTATTTTGTCCAACCACCAGCTTTATGTTTTGTGAATATTCTTAACTTTTTTGTTCTGTATCTTATTGAGTTTTGATTTTGTTTTCACTACTTTTTATTGCTTGTTTTTAGTTTTTCTCTGTACATATCATTTAAATTTTGGCTTCATTTTATTTTGTCTTTCCAATTTTCTCTTTTTGCCACACATTTTGGACTGTAGATTTGTTAATGATATTTAATTCTAAATATTTTATTATTTCTCTTGTATTTCTTTTTAAATACAATGAAGTATATAACTAATGTGTCACATATATAGAAGTTTTAGTTAGGTTTTAGCTACTAATTTATGTATTGTCTTTAGGGAACGTAAATTATGATTTCATCTTCTGGAATTTACTAAAGTTTCCTTTGTGGTCAAGTACAGAACCATTTTTGTAAATGTTCAATGTATATTAAAATATGCATACTTTTTAAATGAATAATTTTAATAAGTAACACTTGGAGCCAATTAGTTGAATTACTTAGATTGCTTATAGCTCACTTATTGTGTTGTTGGCTTTATCTAACATTTTCTGAGAGTTTTATGTTAAAATCAACAGTAAAAATTATTGGTTTACTTGTATAATTGTTAGTTTTTGGTTTACATATTCTTAGACAACATTATGAGGTACAGATATTTTATTTTTATTTGTATTTAAGACACTTCTTTGCCTCGAATTCTAGAATATTTATCAGAAAGATTGCTACTTCAACTTCCTATTTGTTTATGTTTGCCTGACGTATCATTTCTATGTTGATTTTTAAAGAAATATTCTTTAGGTATGTGCAATGCTTCTCAAATCACTATGGATAAAGGCTAAATTTTCTAAATTTCTTATTCTATTTCTACTGAATTTTACTTTTATGAAGTACTGTAAATATGGTTCTCTAAAAATAAAATGAATAAATCCATACAAAATATAAGCCTATGTTTTTATTAGTAGACTTGACAGCCATAGAATTACTCTGTCAAATTTCTATAAAAATTTATAAATTCTACTTCTCATTTTTCATAAGAAAAGCCCTTTTGTCACAGATTGGTAACAAAAAGGTCACAAACTGGTGTTAATTTACACTGTACTTGAAATAGCCTCATCGTAGGAAATATTGCTAGATCTTGGGTATTATTTAATCCAACCTCAGAGTCTTTTTAACCCTTGGTGAGTTTAACCTATTCAATTTTTTTTAATTGCTGAAATGTTAAGATTTATTTCTGCTATCTAGATAAAGTCATAGTTTTCATTTACTTTTTTCTCACTATGAATATTACAGTAACCAATTTAGATGGATACATATCAGTTAAGTTTGTGTCTGAAATAACATGAATTTTGCTGATGTGGCATTTCTGAGATAGTAAGTATACTTGGGTAAAAAAAATCTGAGTAAAATAAAGTATATTAAATCTTGGAAAATATAAAAAATATTAAAGCAGGAATACTAATTCAATATGTTAAAACAGGAAAACTCCTTTATTTATATAAAAACAGTTATATCCTGGATTCAGATAATTACACAAATACCTAGTAGAATATTAGAATACCTTTTGGGAGAGAAAAATTTATTTTGCAGGATTGTTCTAATAGATGTAGATTGCAGGGCATCTATTGTCTCTATTATAGCCTGCTAAAGGCTATAATAAATAGTACCAACCATTTATTATAACAATCAAATATACCTTCACAATTGCCAAAATATCACTTCAGGAGCTGCATAACTCCTGAGAACAGCTGCTCTGGAGTTGGCATAGAATTCATACTAGGTCAACTAGAGTTCTTCCCCAGGAATTTTCAAATTGGCACTTTCCAAGCTGTGAGCCTGACTTAGGAAACTTTTGGCGGGCATATCCTTACCTAATGGAATTGTTGATTTGCAGTGTGTTAAAGAGAAATTAGAATTATGCAGAGAAGAAGAGAAAATAGATTGAATCAGGCTATGATGTTTTTTGCTCTCTTCTTATTGGGCTACATTTTACCCTTTGTTTCTGTTGCTTGCTACTAAAAGTATCCTAAAGTAATATAGACATTTATTGCAACATTATGATTTGCATTAGGTATAATTAGGTATCAATGTATAATAAAAGAGCTAAATAAAGTATATGATCAATAAACAAAAAAAGAATGAGAATGATATAAAAATACACTTGTAAGAAAACTTAACTGGGAAAAATTGAAACTATATATATGTTTCAAAACTGAAAATAGATTAGATTGGGTACAGAAATTGTGCATTCATTTTAAATATTAAGGAACAAAAGGTCTCCAAGGATAAATGAAACATCAAGTTTGTTCCACATAAATTCCTTTCTTGAGACGGAAAACTAGGGCAGTTATTTCCCCTCATACAATCTTTACTGTTATATTAAGTGCTCTCTGGCAAGGCAAATATGCTCATGGGAAATGGTTACTTTATTATACAGTAGATGTTTTTTGGATACCAGTGTCTTTCAAAATTTTATCTTTGGTTCAACTTGGCATGGGTGTTCTATGGAATGTCTGCAGTAAAGGACATTTCTCTCACATTTGAAAGGTTAGTTACATAGAGAAGAGTTATAAAATGTGTGCTAGAATGGCTAAGAAAGAATGAGCCATTAAAGAATGGCAAATACCACTACTTCTGTCTAGTGCTATTTCTTCAGTAGAGTTTGAAGCACATGCTCCTTGATAATAAAGTGCAGTTAGAGATGAAGGACATGAATATTAAAATTCCAGAAGAGCATCATTAAGGGGAGTTTTAATAAATAATTCAGTATGTTCTATTTATATTTTTAAAATACCTGATATTTGGACTCTTGAAAAATATTGATTTCAAGTTCTACAGAGCCTGAAAAATAAATAACAGAGGCCAACATAATTTAATTATTAATTTCCATTTATCTCTGTTTCATTTATTGAATTTTTTCTTTATGGGAGCCTCCAATCCAGTTTTTTTCTTATTCTGGCCCATGACAAATCTCTGATGTCATCAGAGATTGCTATCCATTCAGACATAATTCAAAAGTCTAAGTTTAAAATTGATACATATAGGAGCAAAAGAAAAATCACATAACAGTAGGTATCAGAAGGAGGACTCAAAACTGAGTGCTCCTGTCAAAGGCCTTAGTAAATGCTTTACTTTTGCTACTCGACTTCCTTCCTCAATGCTACAATATATTACAATATCTTTATAGATACTGTAATATATTGTAATATATGTAATATATTTATATAAATGTATAAATATATTGTAATATATATGTAATATATTTATACCTGACAGAGTTGGAAATGATACAGATTTTTGTGTAAACAAAAAATATTGCTTATGTCCTGCTTTAAATGAATCCTTATTCAATTTTTATACTGCTTAATAAAGATTTAATTATGTACTCATACATATGAATATGTATTAATTTTCTCTACCTGGAACTTTGATAATAGTACAAAATGAAGGCATTGAATGATAGGAAAAAATTTCATTTATTTAGAAATTGATTATGAAAAATGGAAATAATAATATTCTTAGTAACATTTAAGCATGTTAAAAATATCAAACAGAAAAACTCAAGTACTATACAATATATACAGGTGCAATATAGTAAAATAATTGGATATTATCAAATGTGATTATTAAAAAGCCAGGCAAAATCAGTCAGAGATTATTTGCTTTGATAGAAGACAGAGTTCTCTTTCATCTTTCAACAGTTTATCTCTGTTTAATCCAACAGAACTAACAATCTTTTCATTGTGTGTTGTGCAATATTCAGGTGAAAAAACAAGTTTGGAATTCCTGAATATAAACTACAACCTATGATCTAATTCTTGAAAAAAGAGCAGTTAAAGTCCCATTTTATATTTTATTGCATAATTCAGTTTTGCTGATTAATCTTATTAGTTTCATTGCTGTTACTATGGGTAACACTTATTTGTAATAATTCTTCATAATCTTATTTGCTATCAACAGTTGGAAATAATGTGAGTCAATAACTTCTTTATGTTGTTTATATGTTTACATTACTAAAAATGCCATGTCAAGAAGAAAATCATAACAATGAAATGCATGTAGGAACAGCTGTTTTTCAAGAGAAATGTTGGAAACTCTACTTTCTTGGTCATGTAAAATTACATTAGAAAAAGCTTTACGGAATAAGTATCACAGAAAATTAAAGTATCTGAATAAATGTCAAAAGGACAAACCCAATTGTCTTCCCATCTTTAAAATTTATGGCATCTTTTAAATAGTTCACTCTATCTTATTTACATTGGTTTTAAGTAGTTTAACATTATGTTTGAAAGCTGCTGTTTAAGAGCTTGTATTATAGGTGAACACAATCAGAACACTGGAAACCACCTGTTATGATTTGGATCTGGCATGTCACTATAAAGCTCTTGGATTAGGCAATGAAGCAATGTTCTGAGGTGAGAGGACTGGATCATGAGGACTCTGACCTCATCAATGGATTGATCCATTTGATGGATTAGTAATATGAATGGACAACTGGTAGGTGATAAGAATTATAGGGATGTGGGGCATGACTGGAGAAAGCAGGTCACTGGGGCATGACCTTAAGAACTATATCTGTCCCTGGCATCTTTGTCTTTCTGTTGCCTTGTTGCCATAAGTTGAACAGCTTTCTTCTGCTACACCCTTCCGCCATGATATTTCTGCCTTGCAGTCAGGCAACTATGGACTGAGATTTCTGAAACCCTGAGCCCAAATAAATCTTTCCTCCTCTAAGTTGTTCTTTTCAGGTACTTTGTTCACAGTGATGAAAAACTGACTAACAAAGTGCTTTTTACAAGCCTATTGATTTTGTAAATATATGTCATATAGCTTTGCAAATACATCAATAACATGAAATAAATAGACAAAAATTTCCCAAAGTATGCAATAACAGATGAATAATCTGAATCTATCAATCATAAAACTTTAGTCATATTTTTTCCTGCTAAACTGTATTTCTGGAATCATTGAGAAAATTATCTTAGCCTTCTACCTTGTTTCAATAAATGCTAGTCAATATGTTTATATGTCCTGTTTTTATTGTTGTTTTACCATAAAATTCTTACAAATATCTTTAGTAAGTTTATTTATCCCTTTTAAATACTTAATGCATTTTACTCTGGAAAAAATACTGAGATAGAATTATATTTGAAAGGCATTTCTTTTGAATGGTTGGTCATAGGCATGAGTAAGAGAAATGTCTCAGAAAATCCAAAAGTCTTATCTTTCCTTTTCTGGAAGAACTTACTTTTACATATAACCTATATTATCTTTGTCAGCTTCTATGTCTTTCTTACACTATTCTTCTTTCACATATTTACTATCTTTAAGTATCTTTTTATGTAGTTATGCACACACATATGTAGGAATTTACTTGCTTATTGGCCATCATTTTCATTATACTTCGTGCTTCTTGAGGGTGTGGAGCTCTTTGTATCTTATTCACTTTTGTGTGCACTTGTTTTTTCCAGAAAATGGAATGTAAGGTAAGGATTTCTGTAGGCCTTGCTTGCTACAATATCCCTTGTATATAGACTAGTGAATAGCATAATAATAAATGTTTGTTGAATTGAAGAATATAGTAAAATTCAGGTAAAAATTTCTTGAATATTATATCATCCCTATGATTCAGGATTTTATTTCTATACAGTGTTTCTGGGTACAGATGCATCTAGATTTCAGTTATATTCAGATGATAGCAATATGCTTATTTTACAAAGCATAAAAGATGATGATAGCAATATGCTTGTTTTCCAAAGTAAAGAATTCTTTGGAAAATGTAACATTTTCTCAATAGGAATTGAGCATTTGGCTACATTCAGACTCTCAGTTCATAAACTCACATTAGATGATTTACTTTCTCTCTAAAATTGAAGTTTTACCATTCCAAGATTTCATCTCTTTCCAGTCAGAATGGCAATTATCAAGAATACAAGCAATAATAAGTGTTGGCAAGGATATGGGGAAAAAGGTACACTCATACATTGCTGGTGGGATGACAAATTGGTGTAACCACTCTGGAAAGCAGTATGGAAATACCTTAGAAAACTTGGAAAACTTGGGATGGAACCACCCAGCTATCCCACTCCTTGGTTTATACCCAAAGGACTTAAAGTCAGCATAGTACAGTAATGCAGCCACATCAATGTGTATTATAGCAGCTCAATTCGCAATAGCTGAACTATGGAACCAACCTAGATGACCTTCAACAGATGAATGGATAAAGAAAATGTGATCTGTATATACAATGGAATATTACTCAGCCTTAAAGAAGAATGAAATTATGGTATTTGCTGGTAAATGGATGGAACTAGAGAATATCATGCTAAGTGAAATTAGCACATCCCAAAAAACCAAAGGCCAAATGTTTTCTCTGATAAGCAGATGCTGATCCATTGTGGTGGGGGAGATAGGGAAGAATGAAGGAACTTTGGATTGTGCAGAGGGGAGTGAGGAGAGGGGACGGGTGGGGGGATGGCAAGGATGGTAGAATGAGACGGCACTCTTACCCTATAGACATGTATGATTACACTACTGGTGTGACTCAGCACCATGTACAGCCAGAGGAAAGAGAAGTTGTGTTCCATTTGTGTACAAGGTTTCAAAATGTGTTCTACTGTCATGTGTAACTAATTGGAACAAATTTTAAAAAAAATTAAAAAATTGAAGTTTTAAAATTGAGTTATTTTCTTTTCATAGAAGAGAAAAGCCCAAGAAAGATGATACTTTGTTAATTGTAACATTATCTGTCATTATAACATAGGTCAGCTTGGTGATAACAGCTAAATAAATCCAGCTCTTCAGTACAGCTAGTAAACAGATTAGAAGGCTCCACGATTAGTGAACATTTCATTTTAAGGAGTAGGCAAATGGTGTCATTGTCAGTCTTGCTCATCCTAAATATGAGTTTATGTTCTTTTGTAAAGTATGACATTCAGAATTCAAAAATTCTGATTAGTTTTAGATAGCTTCATTTATGCTCTATAGAGGTAAAAGATATTTCCAGAAGAAAACAATGTTTTTTGAAGGGAGGTCAGAAATCCTTAATTTACTAATTAAGGTTAAGAAAACCAATTATATCCAATATACTCAACTTATTGGGAAAAGACTACAGTTCAGAAGATATTATATGTTTATTGTCTAGCATCCCTGAGAGGGAGGAGGTAGGGAAAATTAAATTGATGCTCTTTCCAGATGAGTTTTCATGTAACCACTTGGTATTGTTTTGTATTCCTGGGAAGATACTGACTTGAGATGGTAGAGGTAGACATATTTGTGACCATTTTCCTATTTGACAGCTATTTTTCTGTGAGGAAGAAACCTTAGTTATTTGGTGGCAATAGGAGATTAGCTAAGATATATCCATCTATTTAAGGTCATATTTTGTACTAATGCCAGGGAAGACATTAGAAATCTTCCCACCATAAAGCTAAAATTAACCATTTCTTAAAAACGTTTCCACGTTATCAACAGTTTTTGCTTCTTTATATCTTTGTACATGATTTGAAGGCATAGAATTCAGTGGAAGAAGAATCAGACTATTTAGGGTTAAATATATATGTGTGTGTGTGTGTGTGTGTGTGTGTGTGTGTGTGTGTGTATACACACATACTTCTTTCTTTCTGCTGTTCCTTTTCTTTCCTTACCTTCTAACTTCTCATTATGTCCCACATCCAATCCCACAGTGATTATTTTTCACTGTGGCGAACGTGTCCAAAAAAAAAAAGAAAGTAAATAGGTGACAATGGTGGGAATGGGAAAAATGGGAAGAGGAGGGAGTGAAAAACAAATCTCCAGTAAATAAATAAACAACAGGATGATTAAGAGCTTTTCAATAAATTATGGGCTAGTTGCATACCTAATTCCACCTTCCTCAACACCCAAATTCACTCACACTCACGAATATTTTTTGAAGATGAAAGAAAAATGCATACTGAATACACGCCATGTTGAGTCACGTTGATCTTGTCCTCTCGTCATTGCTATAACTGATCTTGGCATCTTAATTCACTGATGATAGCATGCAAATCTTTATACAATAACCTAGTTAGGTTTCCTACAATAAATAATTCCCGTTTCCATCACTTTTAAAGCATCATTACAAAGAGTAGAGCACAGCAATGTGGCCTTATGTTTCTTATTTTCCAGATCAATCTGTTTTTCTTAATTTTAATTTATAATCAGCACAGCTGAAGCTTCCTAATCATATCAGACATGCCAATCCTTTCAGAAGCAAATCTGATTTAACATCAAGGAGCCTGGCTTGTGTTCACGGAGGAGGAGTTTCCCCCGCCGCTCTCCAGAAGTTTTTGGCTATACTCAACACATTTACACATCTGAGATTCAAGCCAGTTTCCCAATATTGGGTGGAAAGAAATCTTTCTCCAGTGAGTGGAGAAGCCCACTATCAAGTCAGCATAGCAGAGGACGAGCCCAGACGGGAGATCTTGGGGTTTCTTGTCTGTATTTTGGTGAAAAGGAAGAGAAACGAAGACACAGAAAAGGAAATTGCTACTGAGAAACTCTGGAATGAAATAGAAACCACTGCCCTAAAGGTGGAGACATATTCACTTTAAACTTTCCAAGAAAAGTATGAGGAGGGAAAGAATATAGACTTACCTTCCTGTGTTGCTTTGCATCTCAGAACAGTTTAACCTAATAGACAAATGCCGCAGATCCTATCTTAAGGGATCACAGTGTTCCAAGAAGGCACTTTATGGGTATTTTTGGCCTATGTAACAGATAGCGGATGAGCTTCCCTTGCTAGCTGCAAGCTGGAGCTTGTGTCAGGCTTCACTAGGCACACAAGGCTCTGATTTTGTATCATTAAAGACTCATTATCTCTTTTAACTTCTGTTGAAAGCATTCATCCATAGCTCTAGCTACTACTGAAACAATAGAGGCTCCTAGCACAGTAATAATGCCTTTTTTTTTTTTTTTGCCAGCTTAAAGAGCCTTTAAAGGATGGATTGTCTTTCACAACGCAGAAACAAAAAGCTACTGCTCAGAAAAAATATGAAAGGTTATTTCTGTAAGTAACTTCAATTTTAAAGAGAGGAGGAAAATCGTCTAATGTGAGTTTATCAGAGCTGGGAGTCTGAATATACCTGAATGCTCAATTCCTACTGGGGACATATTACATTTTCCAGAGGAGAATGGCATGCTTTACTTACGCTTAGTCTCAAAGAGAAAAATACTTTAATAAGAATGAAACAGGCTTGGTGTATTGATCTTACCAATTTGTTGGGTATTAATATATATTTGGCAGGGAGCTAAACTCTCCATTGAATTCAACAGTGGATTATATGAACAGTAATTTCTACATTTACTGGTTTTGTTTACACTTTCATTATACTTCTACTGCATTATCTGATGCCTTCATACAGTTTTCAATCTTATAGCCACTTTAATCTCCTCCTGCACTCAGCATATCTGAGTGAGTTTGTTGGCATAAGGGAATTTTGAAGGTTATATTACAGTACATGAATCAACGGAAAATGAAATGCACTGGAGACATGATCAGCCAGTTTTAATTCATTGCAGAAAGTTATAGATACCAAAATGCATTTAATGTAATCTGATCTCTTTATTCAGTCCTGAATTTACGAGCAATTCACCAGGAGTCAAATGACAACTTTGTTTTAAAAATAGTAGTCTATATTGAATGCCATTTTAATATATCTCTGACATATTTACATTTAAAGAGTAGGGAAAAGTGGAATCTTTGAACATAAATTTCTCTTTTCATAGAAAAGAAAAGCCCAAGAAAGATGATACTTTTGTTCATTGTAACATTATCTGTCATTATAACATAGGTCAGCTTCGTGATAACAGTTAAATGAATCCAGCTCATCAGTACAACTAGTAAACAGAAGCCCCCAAGATTAGAAGCCCCTAAGATTACTGAGCATTTCATTTTTAGGAGAATGCAAATAGTGTCATTGTGCTCAGCTCTATAAAATACATTTATATCAGCAATCCTGTTCTTTGCCTGGAATGATCAAATGATCATGGTTCAGACTGGCCAACAAGATGTGATATGGATAGTGGTTCCCAATTTCCCCAACAGCAATGTGAATACATGGTTAATATCAGTCAACTGATGTTTGGTTTCTAGACATAATCTTTCATTCTGGGTTCTCAATTATTTTACATAATACCAATCCCATCAAAATCACTGGTCTTATCTGGGAAGAAATAGGGGAATACCTTCTCACTCATATTTGAGAAAAATCGCCTTGTCTCACACACCATACTGTGGACTTTAAGTGGAAGGACAAATGTAGAAATTGTACTTGCTATTTTCATTTCAACATAGAAAATTTGCAATCTTTTCCAAAGCAAATAAATTCTCCATTTTGTATCTTTGGAAACTCCATAGTGATTATGTAGAAAAACCATATAATTTTATTATATCAAAGGAAATAATATAATTTGTGTAACTGATATATTGATAGCATTTTAACTTATTAAATGTGGAAATTATTATTATAAAGATAATAAACACAGAATACAAGTGCATTTTACATATTTATCTATGCTATTTATAATTGTTTAAATGAACTTTTTTACTAACTATGGGAAATGAAATTAGAGCTTTTACCATAAATCTTATAGAATAACAATAGTATTTTAATGGAGGATGTTCTAAGTGGTTGGTCTAATAGATCAATTTATAATTAAATTCTGAATTTAATTTAAACCACTTGGATTCTATATTTTTATAGAGTCAAAATATGGCAAACATTTTCTTAACAAAGGTCAAATTGTTATTATTTAATAATACATATTTCCATTCTGATATTCCAAACTAAAAAGCAATCTTTTAAAAATACCCTTATTTATTTGGTTCACTTAAGTGGCAAAATAATGAGGTATGTACTAAATTTCTTTGACATTTCTTTTAAAAGAGATCACAGGAATGTAGCAGAAAAGGAGATAAAGTGTTGAGAGGGGAAACATTTATTTTCAGAATCACTGGCCAGATGGCCTAACATTTTTGGTTCACAGAAATCAGGAATAAAGATAATTTATCAAATCATCCACTGACAGTTTGTCCACATAAACCTATGCCCCACCACCAGAGGGAAAACTGGATCCTCTAATTCAGTTTAAATGTAAGAAAAAGATTTTCACAATTTTCTTGGAAGTTGTAATTTTTTCATAGTTCAACAAACCTCAGTGTTTGGAAATAGTTCTTAATATACAGATCAAATATTCATTGCTTGATTTCAACCAGTTATTCCCAATTATTCACTCTCTGCTCCATTTCTTCTGTTTATTCCTTTCAAAAACTTGTTGACTGGTTATATTCCCCCTCGGTTTCCAGCCATTCCAGCTACATTTATTTCTTTATGATTTAATTCCTCTAATCAAAGGTATTTATTTTTCTCATTTCAAACTGATGGAGGAGGGGTTAAAATGGTGAAGTGATAGTGTTTTAATTATGCTCTTAACAGTGGTATAAATAAAGAGTTCTTCTAGTCTACATCACCCAATTTCTGATGATATTGCCCAATTCAAGATATCTATGGAAATCACATACTGGGAATTTTCAGCATGAACAATTTGTTGTATTTCTTCTCTTTGAATATCTATATAGTTTGATTTTTCAGGATAAATTTCAAAAGATCTTTGCTCTGTCCACATGTGCTACTTTTCATGATGATGTCAGTTTTGTCAAAAGGAATGAGAATTGTATATTATTTGTTTTTGTTCTTCTGAGCTGCTACTTTTCACAATGCTTAAAACTATTTCAAATATATTTAAATTACAAAAGTGAGCACAAGTAACACAGATAGAACTGGAGGACACTATGTCAGGTGCATTATATCAGGCACAGAAGACAAATACCCCATGTTATCACTTACATGTGGAAGCTGAAAAATTGGTTTTGGATGTGGAGAAAATGGTGAGTATCAGAGCCTAGGAAGGCTATGGAAGGTGAGGGATGGAGAGGTTGGCAGATGAAGGTTGCACTTGGATTAGAAGAATAACTTTTAGTGTTCTATACCACAGCAGAAAATCTATGGTTGATAACAATTAATTGAATATTTTGAGATAAGTAGTAGAGAAGATTTTGAATGTTCTCAGTACAAAGAAATGATACATGTCTGAGGTGATAGATATGCCAATTACCCTAATATGATCATTACCATTATAAACATGTATTGAAATGTCACATGGCACTTCATGAATATGTTCAATTGTGATGTGTCAATTAAAAATGCATTTTGAAAAGTAAGCATGAGAAAAATATACTTAACAGAGAATGGAAATATTAATACCACATTTAAGTAGGCAATCTCATAATAAAGATAATAAATGATTTACATTGTTATTATGCTGTGTTAATAGAACTTTGGGATAAAATAGTGAAGATGGCATTTTCCTTCAAAGTTGATATTCTTTTATTTTTAGGTAAGAATGGTGGTGTGGCTGGAATGAGGGCAGTGACAGAACAGTTTAGGTTTGTAAGGAGAGATGATGAGGATGAAGACTTCAACAACAGTGAAAGTCAATCCCTTTGCTTAGGAGTGAGCACTCAGAATATCAGTATTAGCATTCATAGAAAATGAGGGACCATCCCAGATCTCAGATCCATAACTCTCACCTGCCCAATATCTGTCAGCATTCTTTCTCCATTTTCAGCAATTCCTTCTCTATAGCTGTCCTTGGAGTTGGCTTTTAAGGGATTACAATTTTTCTAGGAAAGTTCAAATTTTAAATGTTTAGCAGTTGATAAGACTATAATTTCAAGTATACAGAGAAGAACTTTTGAGCAAGATGTTTGTGTATAAATGATTGCAAAGCTAATTTCAGGTTTCTTGGGGAGGGTGTTGTATTAGCTAGAATTCTCTGGAGAAACAGAATCAATAGAAGATCTATCTATCTATCTATCTATCTATCTATCTATCTATCTATCTATGCTGAGGTATTGGCTTATGATTATGGAGAATGAGAAATCCCATGATCTACCTTCTTCAAGTTGAAGTTCCAGGAAAACTGTTGTTGCAGTTCCAATCAAAACCAAAGGCCTGACAACTGAGAGTGCTGATGTTCCACGACAGGAGAAAATGGGCACTTGTAGCTCAAGCAGAGGGCAATTCATCCATTATCTGCCTTTTTATTTAGGCCCTTGGTGGATTGTATGATGACCACTAGCGTTTTTGAGGGTGATCTTCTTCACTCAGTCTGCCAGCTCAAATGCTCATCTCTTTTGGAAACACCCTCACAGATACACACAGAAAAATGCTTTAGCAACTTTCTTGGTAACCCTTAACCCAGTCAAGTTGACACATAAATTTAACCATCACATGAGGTCAATTCACCTAATCCACTCAAGTTTCAATTGTCTTTCAAATGTCCAGAATCATCTAGATATAACATTAGCAATGTTTTGCAATCATCAGAAATGTGATAGACATGAAACTAGTGAGAAAATTGGCAAATATGGATTATTTTACATTGTTTCCCCAAATGGATTATTATACATTGTTTCCCCAACAGTGTTACCACTGGAACTTTTTCATCTTGGTAGAAAATAGTTGCAAGAAAAAACTAGGAGCATCAACTTTTTCGAAGGATCAACCATTCTTTTGTCCTATGCCTTCTCCATCAATGGTATACATCTATTATGGCACCCTTTAAATTTATCCCTCAGGCTACTATTTATATTTATTTTTAAACAACATTGATCTGTTTACCAGAAAGAATACAAAAATGGTGGTATTTTTAATTTGAACAAATGAAGTAATAGTTAATTGCTGGCACTCATAAAATAACGAATATTGTAAATATTACAAATGTTAGCACAAACTTGAGTACTCACATCACACTTTGAAATTTGTTTTTGCAACTGGTCAATAGTTGAAAATAACCAATCGTTGTTCTGTTATGTGCATATTAGTTTAAATATAACTCTCCTGACTACTGAAATTTGCTGTCATACTATATTGCCAATGCCATCCAAGAATGCAAAAAATGAAAGAAAGAAAAGTAAAGAAAGCACTGACAGCAAATTCAGAATAGAAAATAAAAACAATGTTGAGGCTGAGGTTAAGGGGTAATGTGCAGAAAGGAAAGCTGAGATACAAAATCATGCATGTTAATTCATAATGCAACTTCATTCATCCATTTGAGGTAATGCAAACACATGATAAAAGTAAAACGACCAAATTCAATTATATGCATCAATTCTGTTTTCTGAGCAATTATCATTCTTTTGTAAACTGCAATTTTGGCCACTTGTGTGTACCAACCCTTAATTGTCAGTACTTCTCTAGTTTTCTAGCATTTTTTAATGAGATATTTAGCACACAACACTGCTGCTGCCAGCTATTTACATTGCACAGTTGAATTATCAAACAGACATAAAAAAAAATCCTGGGAGGCAGCCACTTGCAGCATTCTTAAGTATTTTTCTTTTTTACTTAGTATTTAAATATAGCAGGTTATTGTTGGAGTATGTGCTGATCTTAAGGTCACAGGCCATGGATGCTACCTTCCTTTATGTGTCATAATCTCATCAAGAATTCTACAGACCTGGAATCCCAGCAATTCAAGAGGCTGAGACAGGAGAATTCTAAGTTCAAAGCCAGCCTTGGCAAATCAGCAAGACACTGTCCCAAACTCAAAGAGAAAAATTTGAAAAGAGTTGCAGACATGACTAAGTGGTAAAATATCCCTGGATTGAATCCCTAATACATAAAAAAAGCCAAAAAGAATTATGCGGTGATCTTTCCTTTATTAAATGACACTGATACAGTATGCTTGTTTCTTTGGCTATTTAGGTATTATTAAAATTCTCCATTGTCTCAGGAATATAATTTTTAATACACAATAGGAATATAAACTGGCCATAATATACAAAAAAATCTTTCAAAAAAATGTTGGTATGTGTTTCCAAAAATCTGTAGTCATGAATGAGTTTTTCCATACTATCAAGTTAGCAGATTGGTGACAATACCTAGAGATTAATAATGTCATCAGGAACGCAAGGTGGCTATGGCTTGGAAGAGATTGTTTCAAACTTTCTTTAAAAAGGAGCCCATTGCACCTGTTCTCAAAGATGCTTCCTGGCTTTCCAAGTGTGGCCTTCAGTGGCATTTTAAGTTCATTAGTAAAAGATGCTGATGGCTAGTAAAAGAGATGGTCCTGGACTTGGATACTGGGATTCTCCTAAGCCTCTCTTCCTCACTAGGTATGCAATTAATTTGCATTGCCTGGGGTTTGAATTCCTTATCTACTCAATGAAAACACTGAATTCAATTTGTACAATGCCTTCAAATCTCAATTTTTCTTAACTGCTAATAATTTGAGAGTTGTGAATTTTCCCTAGCATTTTCTTGCTCATGATTATATGCAACTATTATTATGAAATCTCTTACTGTTTTCTGATTGCCCAGTCTTGTGTTTGTTGCCTTTTTAAGTGAATATTTTAAAAGTCTGAATAGGAGCTACTTTGGAACAAATAGTTTCTTATTTCTTTAATCATTTTCCACATTTTCTTCCCTATTAATTTTGGACTACTAAATAAAAAACACATTTTTAAAAGTTCTTCTGTTTACTCATCTCTCCCTGTTTGGCATACCTTACTTTAGAATTATGTTATCTGCATGTACTAATGTGAATTATGTTGTATGCATGTACTAATGTGGCATAAGCAATCCCACTACTATATGTAATTAGAATGCACCAATAAAAATAAATTTAAAAAAGGACACACACAAATACACATAAGAATTGGATCTTGTTGGCTTGTTCTTCTAATGTTTCATTTTACCCATGAACAGCTACATGGGAAAGGCAAAAGCCTTTGGAAAGAAAGAGATAATGGCACAGAGCAAAAGAATAGTAGCCCTGTAGCTTCCTGTTTGCCATAACCAAAGTATGGAGTTCCCTACATACCAGCGGCATTATGGAGGTCCAGAGGCTGGATCAAATGTTTCAAAAAGAGGCTGAGTGGTATTCAGATGGGGGAAGGAACTAGAAGATTTTGAAGACATTAAAATGGAGCTACTTGGTGCCTGAACATGGAGATTTTACAACAGCCAGAAGAATAGAGACAGGCAACCTGAGAGATGTCTATGGAATCAGGCATTGAAAATGGTGGGTAGAGGATATGTCTTAAAGTATGTATCTGAGGGCACATTGTGAACACCCTCCAATTGCTAAAACAATGTCAAAGAGGAGACAGAAAAAAAGGCCAAGTTGCCCTTTCCATCTTCAGATTCCCACAGCTACAAAACTGGGCTATGTTGGGTAAATGAGTATCTTTAAATGTAGAAGAAAAAGGAGTTTCAAACCAGAGAATAAGTAAAAGTGAAGAATTAAAGCTTCAATAACTGCAAGTGTTCGAGAGAATTTGGTATCTGCTGAAGATGTGATTTAGTATATTCCCATAGGATAGGGCAATTTGACATAGTGCAAAGGGAGAATGATTTGAGAAAACTTATTGTATCATATTTGCATACCACCAATCTGAGAAACAGAACAAAGCAATTAGTCATCACCTTTCACATTGCATGATATTTTTCTACTCAAGTTTATTTCCCCCTCACGTGGATATCTGCATCCTTGGTTCCACGCATCTTATACATTCCCAAAGGTATTTGTTAAATGAATGAGTGAATACATGCATGAAAAAATCAGTGTTCAAGTCAGTATATGAAGTTTGATGTGAGGGACACAAAAAGGAGAAGAAATGGGTGATGAATAATAATCTGCATTCACCAGCTTGTATTCAAGTACTGAGGGATGTATGTTCATACCTAAAAATGAAACTTGTAGCCCGTTGTCTTTCCACACTTCATCCTATTCCCCTCTCCTTCTGGGACCTTGTTTCTTTCTTTTTTCTTTTTTTGGTACTGGGGATTGAACTCAGGGGTACTTGACCACTGAGCCCTATTTTGTGTTTTATGAGCCCTATTTTGTGTATATGAGCCACATCCCCAGCCCTATTTTGTGTTTTATGTAGAGACAAGGTCTCACTGAGTTGCTTAGCACCTCATCGTTGCTGAGGCTGGCTTTGGACTCGCGATTTTCCTGTCTCAGCCTCCTAAAGTGCTAGAATTATGGGTGTGCGCCACTGTGCCCAGCTCAGGACCCTGTTTTTTTTAATCTAAAATCTCCCTTCCCCTCTACAAAAGGCAGGACGGTCATTGTGCTTCAGAATGTCCATTGCTTTTCTTGGTCATGGTCTACTAACTGGTTAGTTCTGTGGGCTAACCATTGTTTAAATACTGTGAAAATGACTGTGTGAAACTTTGAATTGAAAGAGGCATCATTTTCTCTTGAGTCATCATTTTTTTCTCTCTCCACATTTCTTAACATAGTACTCTCCAATCATCCGACAAAACTCTTTCCAGGTTTTGAAAGTGCAAACATGTACTTTGCATGGTTTTAGAACCCATGTCCATGTGGGGCTCTTTTAGAAGATTCAGTACACACTACTTTCCTTCTTTAAGAAATCGTCGTTTCCATTGCTTTCTGCTTTAGAGCTGCAAACCAATACTGCCATCCACTGTTCCTTTGAATAATCTTTTCCCTACAGTTCTCACCAAGATAAGTTTTGATGAAAAACCTGACAACAAAATTAAGTTCTTTGAAAGGATGGGAAATTTTTTAATTCTAAGTAAGTGTTGCACCAGAAATCATAAAGAAACCAAACATCGAGACTACTTCTTTTTCCAAATTCTCCCATGGAGAAAATGTTTTCAAATGTAACCAAGCAAATGAACAGTCTGTAGACTCAACTTCTTCCTGGATGTTCCAGGAAGAAAAAAAAAACCCACCTAGTTCATCTCTGTTTAACTTTGCTTCATAGAACTCCCCAAGCTCAGGGTCATTTCTCATCCCTGTCACATCCCAGTGCTTCAAGAAGAGAGCCTGTCTGCTCCTCCAAGCAGGTGAATAGCTTCTCTCTGTCTGTCCTATACTCTGGTTGAGAAGCCCTCCAACTCTGGGAGAGAAGAGCATGTATTCCTGGCTCACACTTCTGATTTTCTTCCTTTTTATTCTGCATCACACTCCTTCCACCCTTATGACACATCTCTACTTTATTTTCAGATCAGCTTTCAAACTGATACATTCATAAAGAAGATCATGAAGAATTCATTATTTTTTCCTCACTTTTCTCTCATTTAACTTTCACATAATAAAGGTAAAAATCAAGAGACCAAAATATGAGGCAGATGATGTCATTGCTGGAAGGTCTTGAGGTCACCTGATCCAGTTCCCCAGCTTTACAAGTGAAGACACTGAGGCTCAGAGAGAAGTAAATCACATAGAGCCATGGAGTCAGTAATGGCAAAAGCAGTCAAGAACCATCTCTGAGCCCCTGGCAAAGGCATTTTCCTGTAAAATTTTCCTCCCAGTACAGTCCTCCTATCTGCCCCAGGATATAGACACGGTAAATAGCAATAGCATTTCTGGTTTTTTTTTTTTTCAGCATAACCTCTCTGAAAGGCTCTTTGTTCTCTTTGCCTCTCATCGCTGCTCTTGCCTCCCACCTCCTGAAGAGACAGGATTCCTAGATGGATAAAGACCTGGAAACCTAACATTCTTCTGCACTGCACTCAGATAGAAGGTATGTGGGCCGATGGCCTGGAAAGGGGGAAAGAGGGAGGAGTGTCTGTTAGCCCTGTTTTATATAGTATGAGGACAATTGAATGTTATTTTACTTACCTAGATTTATAACTCCTACTGTAGCAGACCTCAATTCCTTCATTCATTCAGGCACCATTGCTGTCTGGACAGTTCTTTAGATTTATGCAGATCATATCTCCTTATTATCTCTTGAAATAACCCAAAGCAGGCTGTGTGGAAATACTATAGAGTGATGTAGTTCACTCTGCTCAATGCTTTTCATTCAGCAATCAGAACCCACTTTAAAAAAGAAATCTTAATGTGTGGTTCCTTATAACAGAGGCTAAGCCCATGAGGTGTTAGCACTTTTTACTTTATGGATGTAGACTGTGTAGGTGTGAGGCTGAGCTGTACCAAGTTTTACTATAGAAGCTGATGATGCTGGGGTGCTTTAAGGAAAATCATTTCATTTTCTAATAACAGTTTTATTCCAAATACATGATCATCAAATTCAAAAATGATTTAGATAATTTATTGGAGGTTGGTAAGTATAAAATACACTGTGTAAGAAAGACCACTGTGGGCAGGAAAAGACACTAATTAGTTTGGTTATAAGGTGGAGAGGTAGTAATAAAATGACTTCTTTCCAAAATCATATTATGTACCAGTCTGCTATAGACTACATCCGGAATACCCCTCAAAGGCCCATGGCATAATGGCTTGGTCCTCAGCCCATGGTGCTATTTGGAAGAAGTGGAATCTTTGGAGGTGGGGCTTAGTAGGAAGTTTTAGGTCATTGGGAGTGTGCCCTTGAAGAGGACTCTGGGATTCTGCTCTCTTTCTCATCTTTTTTTCCTTTTGTTGTAGTATGGGGATTAAAGTCAGGGTCTCATATATGCTAACAAGTATGTTCTACCAATGAGCTACTTCCCTAGTCCTTTTTACTTTTGAGATAGTGTTTCACTAAATTGTCTAGCTGCTTCTTGAACTTGAGATCCTCCAGCCTCAGCTCTTCAAGTAGCTGGGATCACAGGTGTGCGCCATCACTCCTGACTTCCTTATCTCCTTTGCAGCCCAGCTTTGAGGTGATTGGCTTTGTTCTGACACGTGCTTCCACTATGACAGGCTGCTCACTGACCAGAGGCCTAAAAAATAGTGTCCATTTTATCAAGGACTGAAATCTCTAAAACTGTGAACCAAAATAAAACTTTTCTCTTTTAAGCTGATTTGTCTCTGGTATTTATCATACTAATAAAAAGCGGATGAACAATAGGCACTGTGAGTTTTAGGAATTAGGTATTTTTGACATTTTATCTCCTTTATAGAGCTACACAAGTTGTTATGATTGTACCCATTTTCAGGGGAATAAACTGAGACTAGGAGAGGAAAGAACTATGCTGAAGTCATTTAGTAGATATGGGCCAACATGAAAAATGAGTTTAGATGTGTTCAAATGGAAAGCTTACAAGAAGGAAGTGAATATAAGGCAAATACCTTCAACAGGAAGTTGATATAATTGTCTGGAGTAGAGAAATCATAAGAAATATTGGGGCAGGAGCCTAGAAAGATTGGAATTGTGAATGCTAGGTTAGTGTTATTATTTTATTCTGTATATAATGAGGACTCCTTGGTACCTTTTTAGAAAGGAAGGGTCATCAAAGTCACGTTTCAGGAAAATCAATCTGGGAGTCATATGAAAAGTGTAAATTGCAAGCAATAAGACCACGTTGAGAGCCACAGTAATAACCCAGGATGATGCTTATAGGAAAATGAGCAGAAACAATTTGTGCAGATTGACCTGTCTTATTCCTCTTGGGCTGCTATAGTAGAATACCCTAGACAGAGTGGCTTCTAAACGATGGAAATTTCTCATAGTTCTGGAGGCTGGAAAATCCAAGAACAAGGTTCAGGCTGAGTCAGAGTCAGTTCTGGTAAGGGTATGTATCCTGGTTCATAGACAGCTGTCCTCATGGCAGATGGAGCAAGAGATTTCTCTGGGCCCTCTTTTATAAGGGTACTAATCCACTTCCAAGAGCTGAGCCTTTGTGACTTAATCATCTTCCATAAATCCTGCCTCCAAATAACAACACATTGCATGTTAGGATTTAGCATAAATTTAATATTATGAATTTTGGAGGGATGTAAACATTCAATCCATAGCATCTTAAAATATATAATTACCTGAAAATGTCGCTAATTCACTCCTTTTTATGTTCATTTATTCTACTAGTATTTATTAGTGTACTGAGTTTTGACATCTTATCCTTCAATAAGGAACTTCTCTTATTACATTAAACATTATATTTTGAAATGTAGATTAACCCGTAGTTATTAGAAATAATGCAGAGAAATCTTACGTGCCCTCTTCCCAGTTTCTCCCTATACCAATTCTTGCAAAATCATTACAATATCACAAGCAGGATATTGACACTGATATAACCAATGATCTTATTCACATTTCCTCAAGTGTACTTGCACCCCATAGGTTTAAAACATTTTTATTTACGCAATAGGTATAATGCCACATTGTAACTTTGTTCAGATGATTGGTTTTTGTCATAAATCTTTACCAGTGAGTTGCCTGCCTCACCACAAGGAGAGTCTAAGAACCTTGTTTAGTGCACCATCAACCAGCACTTCCTTTACTCAGGTCCCCAAACAATAGTTCTGAAATGGTGTTTGAATCTAACTTCTTGTGGTTAAAACCTGCTTCTGCTTTCTTCCAGCTCACTTTTGTCTATGCTGATAGTTTGGGGAACATGATTAGGCATTTTTCTTCTTTCATTAATCTATTGGAAGGATTATTACTTTTAGAAAGCTGGGCATTTCTTTGATCCCAGGACCCATATTCTTCTCTCTTGCATGGACTTGTCCACTGGAAGACCTACACATGCCACAAACCAAACCCACAGATGGTTTTTCTGATCGAATTGAACAGTGTGACTTTGCCTTTTAAACCCTTCTGTGCCTTAACATTGTTGCCCCTTCTACTTTTTCCCACATTTATTGAAGTTTAAATAACAAAAATTGTATATATTTAAGTTGAACAACATAATGTTTTGATGTGTATATGTATATATATAGTAATAGTGAAATGATTATATGAATACATGATTACATGAAATGATATATTGAAATGATTACCACTATCAGGACAACTAACAGATCCACCTCCTCACAAATTTAACATCTATATGTACGTGTGTGTGATGAGAACATCTGGTATCTATTCTCCTAGTCAATTTCAAGTCTACAATATAGGATTAGTGACTATTGTCACCACACTGTTTATCAGATGTCCAGAACACATTCACCCTGTGTAACTGAAGCTTGATATCTTTTGACCAGCATCTCTCCATTTCATCCACCCTCGAGCCTTTGGAGAGCATCATTCTACTCTCTGCTTCTAGGAGTTCAACTTTTTAGATTCCACAATAGGTAAGATCATGGTCTTTGTATTTCTTTGCCTAGTTGTTTCACTTACAATGTCCTCAAGATTCATCCACATCGTCACAATTGGTAAGATTTCCTTTTCTAAAAGGCTGAATAGTTTTCTATTGTGTGCATGTGTGTGAATGTGTATCTCTTTTGGCTAAGTTACTGATTCTGTATCATAGCCATTGTGAATAATGCTGCAGTGAAAGAGGAAGTACAGATATTTCTTTGACATACTGATTTCATTTCTTTGGGTATATATTATATCTAGAGGTAGGACTGCTGAATCATATGGTGATTCTAATTTTAGTTTTATGAGTAACCCCACTTTCCATTTTGGTTATACAAATGTGCATTTCTACCATCAATATGCAAGGTTCACTTTTCTCCACACCCTTGCCATGTTTTTTCTTTAGCTTTTTGATGATAGTCACTCTAATAAGAGTGAAGTGATATGTTATTGTGGTTTTTATATGTATGTATTTGATCTTCAGTGATGCTGAGCAGTTTTTCACGTATTTCTTTGCCATCTATATGTTCTTTGTCATCTATTTTCTTTTGAGAAATATCTACTCAGGCCATTTTCTCCTTTAAAAGATCGGGTGTTTGTCCTTTTTTGTACAAGCTCTTTTTTTTTTAACTTTCTTATTGGTTTTTGTTACTCACTCCTTGTCAGGTATATAGTTTGAAAATATGTTCACCCATTCTCTCTGTTGTCTCTCCGCACTATTATTTCCTTTGCTGTGCATATGTGCTTTTTAGTTTGATATGGTCCCATTTGTCTATTTTTGTATTTGTTACCTGTGATTTTGGACTTATATCCAAATAATCATTGCCCAGACCAATATTAAGAAGATTTTCTCTTTTTTTCTTTTAGTAATTTTACATTTTCTATTCTTACATTTAAGTCTTTATCTTAAGTTAAACTTTGTGCATAATGTGAGATTGAGTAATAGTTCAATTTCATTCTTTCACATGTGGATATACAGTTTTCTCAACATTATTTGTTGAAGAGACTGTCCTTTCCCATTTTATGCTCTTGGCACCCTTGTTGAAAACCAATTGACAAGAAATACATAAATTTATTTCTAGGCTCTCTCCTGTTCCTCTGGTCTATATGTCTGTTTCTTTGCCAATGCAAAGCTATTACTGTAGCTTTGTGGTATATTTTGAAACATGGTAGTGAGATGCCTCCAGTTTTGTTTTCTTGCTCAATATTGCTTTGACTATTTTGATCTTTTGTGGTTCCAGGGTAATATTAAAGTCTTTTTACAAATTTCTTTGAAAAGTGCCATTAGAATTGCATTGAATCTGTAGATCACTTTGGACAGGATAAGCAGCTTAATAATATTAAATGGATAAATTCTTAGAAATTTGTAACCTACTATGACTGAATCACAAGCAAATAGAAAATGTGAATAAACCAATAAGGAGTAAGGGGATTGAATTTGTAACTAAGAATCTCCTAATAAAGAAAATTCCAGAACTGATGGCTTCACTGGTGAATTCTACCAGTCATTCAAGGAAGGATTCATGCCAGTCTTTCTTGATATTCCAAAAAATTGAAGATAAGTTTATTTTAATAGGTAACATTATCCTCATCCAAAGCCAAATGATAAAAAAAATTACAGGCTAGTATCCCTGATTAAAATCCTCAACAGGATACTAGCAAACAGAGTTCAATAGCACATTAAAAGGATCATGCACCATAATCAAGTTGTATTTATCCCCATGCTACAAACTGGTTCAACATATGCAAATTAAGAAATGTGATACACTACATTAATAGAATGGTCAGCTATCACTATCACATTATTGATCAGAACTTAAATTTTCATTGCCAATTCCAAGAAAATCTCAATGGAAGGTATTAAAATAAAACTTTTAAAAAAGTCTTACATTTTAAAAGCATGAGTTAACCATCTTAATAGCTCAATGAAGGCATGTCTCCCTTTAACATCTGTGTATTTCCTGCTTTGCATCTCATATCTAAGTAATAGTCACAGGTACTTCAATATTTTGAGATTAAAAAAATAGAAAACAGTAGGTCCAGTGATTTGGTGGTGTTTAAGTGTGACAAAATGTTTTCATCAAAATATTGAGACTCACCATGTCTATCCCTCTTTTTATTCTCCACCCATCTAGAATTCTCTGCTAGAAATCAAGCTGGCCAGATTTAGGAAGATTACCAGATGTAGCAAATGCTACCAAAAAACTGAATTAAGAAACTAGGAGAAATGATTTCTGAGTAAATTCTTGTCAAAGTCAGAGGTATTTTCAGTTCTGGGAGGTTAAATGTCCTTTGAAGAATGGAAGGATAAAGCCATCCAGATCCTGAATGCATAACTCAAAGGGCCACATCCTTGCTTTTAATTACAATTTATCTACTCATTGTCCAGGTCCTTATTTCTGGACAATATAAGTTTATTCTTCTCCCTTATTATTAATGATTAGTCCTTGTATTTTTATATGCATTCTCTTTCTCTCTGGATTTTCCATGTGAAAATTGATTATTTCATTTGATTTATAAATGACAGAAAACCAAATCAAATTCAATCATGTGAAAAGAGTAGTTTATTGGGTCTATGGAATCCAAGGAAAAGTTGATGAACAATGAACTTGGATGTAATTGAAAATACACTGAACTCAAAATAACTTTAAATTATTCACTAAATCTTGAGTGTTTAACTTGTAGGTTTCAAAGCATGGCTAGGATTTCTAGAAAAATATAGAACATTTCGCTTATTTATTTAGTACTTCTGACATGGTGTAAGTTGAGTGTCTAATCTGAAAATCCAACATCTGAAATGCTCCAAAATGTAAAACATTTTGAATACTGACATGATGCCACAAACCAAAAATTCTACCCTTGATCTTGTATAGCACGTTGCTGTCAAAAGCAAGTATACTGCAAATATTGTATAAAATTATCTTCAGATTATGTGTACAAGGTGTATGTGAAACATAAATGAATTTCACATTTAACCTTGGGCCCCACCCCCAAAATATTTCAGTATGTATATGCACACAGTCTGCTTTCATGGTGTGGCGCTTTTCACATTACGCTTTTTCCCAGGGGACAAGAAACCCTGGTTTCCCCCCATTCTGTCCCCAAAGTACTGGCTGCTGGCCACTTGTTTGTTCCTCTGTTAGCTGTGTAAGTCTTGCAGAAATCCATAGATACCTCCCAAGAGAAAGGTTTAGGAGATATCTGCACACAAAATAAGAGTCTTGGGTGACAGAGAAGCTAAAAAGTGCTACAAGAGTGAAGAGGGCAGAAAGTGAAGAGTCAGATTCCCAGCATCATGGTGACAGTTTAAAGTGAAAGGGATATCTTTCTACTTACTGATGTCTTTCCAATATCTTTCATTAACATTGTATAGTTTTCAGTGGACAGATTTCTCACCTACTTGATTAAATCTATTTATAAGCATTTAATTTTAAGCTTGTAAATAAAGCTTTTCTTAATTTATTTTTTGGATAGCTCATTGTTAGTGTATAGACATTAGCTTATTAGTTCTAAGAGTGTTTTGGTGGAATCCTTAAGGTTTTCTATATGCAAGGTCCTGTTATCTGAAAATAAACACAATTTTACTTCAATTGAACATCTTTTATTTATCTTTTCCTTGCCTAATAACTTTGGTTAAGGCTTCCATAGTACATTGAATTGAAGTGGTATGGGTGGGTCTCTTTGTCTTGCTCCTGATTTCAGAGGAATTCATTAATGTCCAATATATGCAAATATTGCAAACTCTGAAAAAAATCTGAAATCTGAAGCACTTCTAGTCCTAAGCATTTAGAAAGAGGGACCCTCAACTTCTATTGTTATAAGGTCTGGCCAATTGTCAGCTCTCACTATCACATCATTGATCAGATTTCTTGCCACATAATTTGAATCTCAAAATTTTGCTGTTAATGTTATACATAATCTTGAAACTTAATTTAACTAAAGACATAGTGTTCTTTTATAAGGGCTCACTAAAATTTTACATTAGGAACAAACTAGGAATCAAAGCTCTGCACACACATGAACCACATTGAGCCATGGTTAATGTGTTTTTTAAATATTAATAAATTCACTTAGTCTTCTCACATATGGATTTCGGATTACATATTCTATTATGGAAAAGGCCTGTGCACCCATTCAATAATTACTTAAGAATGCTGACTACACTAGGCCCCATAGCTTATTTAGAACCTAGAAAAGCTGAACTGCTAAAATATACTCAGAATAAAAGATGGTCTTCTCAAAAAATAATCATTCTATTAAGAATCTGAATATGCTTTGGTTGCCATTGTGCAAGTGGGTGACAAAAAATAGGATTAAAAATAAGACATTGACATTGGGCATGGTGGCACATGCCTATACTCTCAGTACTTTGAGAGTCTGAGACAGGAGAATTGCGAGTTCAAAGCCAGCCTCAGCAACAGGGAGGTGCTAAGCAACTCAATGAGACTCTGTCTCTATGCAAAACACAAAATAGGGCTGGGGATGTGACTCAGTGGTCAGGTACACCTGAGTTCAATCCCGGGCACTACCCCCCACCAAAAAAATATAAGACATTGACATTATACTCATGTTTAATATTCTTTCAATTTTTTGAAACTCATTATTTTCAAATTAAAATAAGAAAATACTATTGCCATACATTTTACATAAACATTTTATTTTCATATGGGGCAGGTTTTATCTACCAAATTTTCATTATAAATTTATATTTTAATAGACAGATATTTTAGTACATTCAAAAGCATTATTGTATGGACTTCCATATGTAAGATGGAACAGCTATTACCATACCAAAGTTCTCACTAAGAGCAAGTTGCAAAATGGATTGATGAAGATATGTTTAACAGCATCAGAGTGATTGAAGCCATGAAGACTAGGGTAACTAAGAAAATGAAGACAGAAGAGTCTAAGAGAAGTAGGCTGACATTTTGCAGCATCTTTTACTCTGGCTGTTATTTGTAAAGTCTGGGTTTAAACACAAAGTTGAACTATTAGTCTTTGCCCAGGCTGAAAGCAGCTGCTGCTAGATCAAAATGTCAACAAAGCATTGGGTATTATTAATATAGTCCTTTAAGACCTCAAATTCATGGTCAGATTTCCCCTTAAGCTATCTGTGGAATTCTAAACTTTTGGTTGTGGGAAGATAAATAGATAAGAAGAAAATAGGAAATTAGAGTAATTTTCTTCAGTCTTATGGTAAGGGGACAAAGATTTCATGTCCTATCAGGGAGAGAGGTTGTGGTAACACACAAGGTTCTCATTTGAAAAATCCTAAAGGAGCTATGCCATATGAAGAAGTGAGCCAAAATTTGACAGAATTCAGCTTATTCCCAGTAAAGTGGTATACCATTAAATTTAAAGTTACTAGGCTTACCATAAGACAGGACCATAAGACTAAAAATCAGAAGAATGATTACAATATAAGAATATAAGAAACTTAACTAAAAGCAATCCATACATTGGAGTGAGCATAATTAAACTCTAAAGTTAGCAAAGATTAATAGATTCAAGGATGCAGATGAAAAAGTGAAGAAATATAGATGAAAAGATAGAGAATTATATAATTTAGAATCTCTAAAACAAAATAAATGGACATTCTAAGTATGAAATAATAATGTACAAAATTAAGTCCGTAACTATATTTAACTGCATATTCAACAGAGCAGAAGACAAGATCTGTGAACTGGAAGACAGTTTCTCATATTGAAGCATAGAGAAAAAGTTAATGGAAAAACTGGAAAAGAGCATAAGAGACATGTAGAACCATTAGCAAAGCTACAACATACAAGCAATTAGAGTCCTTTAAGGAAAAGAGAGAAAAGAGTGAGGCAGAAGCAATATTTGAAGAGCTAATGCATGAGGACATACCAAAATTTACAAAGTATAATAACTTATAAATTCAAGAAATCCGGTGAATTATAAGCAAAAAAAAAAAAGTACTTAGTAGTATCATAATTTAATTGTTAAAGGCCAAAATAATTTTAAGATTAAATCTTAAAACACTCAAAGAAAAAAGATATTATGTGCAAACAAGGTTATAATTGACTTCTCAACATGAACTCTAGAAATAAATATAAAATAGAAAGCATTGAAATAAAAGTTGCAAATTATCTACCAGTAGTGAAAATAAAATTAATAAATATAACATTTTATTTTATAAAATATTTACATGGCTCATATGATCAACATAAAATTAACTGGATTGAGGAATGCCTAGAGCACTGGTAAAGCAGATTTTTCAGTGTGTTTGTGAGGGTGTTTCCAGAGAAGCTTTGCGTGGCTAAGCTAAACTGAGTGGAGAAGCTCCTCCTGGCACCATCCAGTCAGCCAGGAGCCTATATAGAATGAAACAGTGGACAAAAGTATTTCTCTCTGCCTTTCTTTTTTCCCAAGCAGGTACATTTTCTGCTGCTGCTCCCTTTTACATGACACCAAGACCTTTGCCTTTGGACCTGAACTTGAACCAGTGGACTTTTAGGAGGGCTCTTGAGCCTTTGATATTGGACTAGGGGCTGTGTAATCTGCTCCCTTTCTGAGGCTTCTGGCTTCTTGGATAAAGCCACATTAACAGTTTCCCCAATTCACCATCTTATAGATGGTGGTCTTGAAACTTTTCACCCTATGTGACTGTATATGCCAATCTAATATATATGTCATATATATATGTATACACACACACACACACACGCACCCGTTTCTCTGGAGAATGGTGATGAATACATCCACTATCCATCAATTGTAAATGTAAAGTAGTAAAAATAAAATTATAAAAGGTTTTTTGATCATTGAATGTATTTTCTTGGAAAATAAAAGTTGAGAGATTTTGTCATCAGCATGTTTTCACTAAACAAATGAAAAATTAAAATTCTTCAGCTAGAAGAAAAATGTCCTAGATGTAAACATAAAAATGTAAAAGTCTGGAGGGAGATAAATGAAGTCAATGTATTTCAAAGTTTGCAGTACTTCATACAAAGTCAAGGATATATATTGCAATTTTTAGCATTAGCACTAAAAGGATAATGAGATAATATATTACTAACAAATTAATATGCTGGTATGAATTTTTTAATTGATGAATTAAAAAAACAAGAGAAGGGAAAAAATAAACATAGAAGTACATCCAATATAAAACAACAGGATGGTAGATAAAAATTTAAATATATTGGTGATTACACAAAGAATATACAAAGAATATCTATAAATTTCTAAGAAAAGAGAAGACAATCAAGTAAAAAATGGGCAAAATATTTAACTAGGATCCTCACAAAGGAGGATTACTGACTGATCAAGAAACATGAGTATGGGGCTGGGATGGTAGCTCAATCGTAGAGCACTTGCCTTGCATGTGTGAGGCCCTGGGTTCAATCCTCAGCACCACATAAAAAGTAATAAAATAAAGACATTGTGTCCATCTTAAAAAAAAAAAAAGAAAGAAAGAAACATGAGCAGTTGTCCATAGCATTAATTGTCATGGAAATGTAAGTTACAACTACATTGAGGTACCTCTACATGTGCCATATGAATGGCTAAAATTTTTACAAAGACACATCATTTTAATGATTGGTGACAACATGGAGAAACTGAAATTCACATTCACTGCTGGTGGCAGTGTAAATTGGCAAAAGTATTAGAAAAGCTTATTTGGTCATTTCTCATAAAACTAAACATGCTGAATTATGATATCTAGTAAATATTAACATAATAGCTCATCAACTACTCCCTCACTATGTTTATGCTCAGTAGAACATACTATACATTTTCCCCCAAGACCTGATTAATAATATTCAAAGCAGCTCTATTCATGACAACCAAAATATCTATAAAATAAAAACATTGTGATATAGACATATAGTAGAATCATATATAGCATTATAAATGGAAATCCCACAACTACATGCAATAGTATGCAATAAAATAATAAATACTTGAATGAAAGGAGCTATTCACGAAAGAGGAAATAGTTATGATGGCATTTACATGATGATAAAGTTCAAAACCAGGGAAAATAATCAATGCTGTAAGAAGTCAGGATACTGATTATACTTGATAGAGGTAAGGTTTAATGATTTGAAGAGTGCATGAGAGGGGCTTTTGAAGTGCTGATAATGTCCTGTTACCTCATATGGTTGCTGGTCACAGGTACATCCATTGACCTGTATACTAGAGGTACCTGTATATTTCTGTATTTGTGTTTTCTCACTAAAGAGTTTGCTTATGCATTACTGAATGCCTACTGAATACATGAGATTGAGCTACGGAGTGGTTTTTCTCTTATAAATTGCTTTTTTTTTTTTTTTGGTACTGGAGATTGAACTCAGGGGCACTCAACCACTGAGCCACATCTCCAGCCCCATTTTGTGTTGTATTAGAGACAGGGGCTCTTTTATTATAAATACTCTGTTATCAATCTCTCACTTTTACATGCCCTGAAAAATTGTGGAGTGCTAAAATAATATTGGTGACAACATATTAATTGTTTATTATGTCAGGCACTGTGCAATACATTTTATATATATTTCTCCTAACATCAAAAGAATCCTTTACACGTGTACACAAAAAATCTAGTTTGTGTCTTCAAATAACTAATGGAAATAAAACAAAACAAACATTTTATAAGAAAATAATAAACCACATAATCCAAAACTTGTGTGATTATCCAAAACAATAAAAATTTGCTAAACCAAGTAGCTCTGCATCTAAAAATTTGAGTTGCATTTGTTTGTAGGGTAAGTTAAAACAAGTCAATTAGAAGTTACTGAGAGCTTACTACGTGTCTACATTGCAAAGAACTATGGAAGTTAAAGGAGCCATATACCATGCTTCTACCCTTCAAGAATTAACTAATTTACTCAGGGGTATGAGAGTTAAATCTGCAAAGCCACAAAAGAAATGTAGTTGAAGCTATTAAATTATGTCAGTTATTCCGTACGTAGACTGAAAATGAAAGAGAGATGCAGGATGGAGTGATTGGAAGGAGGTGGGGCAGAAATTGGGCAGTATGAAGGTGATTGACTAGCAAAGTTTCTTGGAGATCTAATTAACACATATTGTTGGACAGCTGAAGATTACCTGTTCTATAATAGTATGAATTGATATCATAAATGGTTCTGATGCCATTATGATGTATCATGTGTGAATAATTCATGCATAGACTAATGGAGCCATACAATGGAACTGCAGGGGTGTTACAAATTAGAATTTATGTGCATTGACATAGCAGTGGGTAGAAGCTGGTGGAGTGTTTGCCCCCTCACTATTTACTGTTTTTTACTCTTATGAAGACTAGTATTTGTGTGTGTGTGTGTGTGTGTGTGTGTGTGTGTGTGTGTGTGTGAAAGAGAATGAGAGAGAGAGAGAGAGAAAGAGGGAGATTCGAGGGTATTATTGAATGCTGAATTATCGGGAAAACAAAATCCAGTTATGTTGAATTCACAAAAATCATTCTCAAAATAATTTATAGAAATAGTCTTACAATGTATGTTCAAAGAAAAATTGGAGAAGAGGGCAAAAATCACTGGGAGTTTTACAATGGATTCAATATTCTGAATATTGTAAACTTCTTTTCAGTTGTAATTTTAGTTGAGGACATAATTTGGGTGGTAAGTTTTCTTGAAATGTTAAGTGTTGTTAGAAAATTTCCTGGATAAGCCTCCTATTCCTTTGATGTTACCCTTGTTTTCTTTTTCTTTTCTCTCTCTCTATCTGAAATTACCAAGACTAATGTTATTTGTTTGCTAGGCTTATTTTCCAACGAGAGGGGCATAATTTAACCCATGACAATACATTGTAAGTAGTATTTAGTAAATTTTAGTATTTTATATTTGAGTTTCATTATCACACAGGTTGGGAAAACACACTGTCTCTGCTGTGCTTCACTTACAGTGTAGCATGTCACCACCTGTACGCAAGTAGGGTCACTAAATATAAAGGATTCTTGTTACAGAGCATTTTGAAAGTAGCTTTCACTTTGCTCAGTCACTATTGTGTACCTGCAAGAGGGACCCAATTTATACTTCACTATTGTTCATTGAAAAGCTCAGCATCTTAGAATTGGAAAGGACTTGACAGGTTCAATAATTCCCAAATGATGATCAAGGGGTTCATGCTAATTCATAACAGGGATTTTGCCATTCTGTACCAAAGCAAGAAAAGTAAAACTCATTTCATCTCATTTCTTGATTTAGTTAGCTATATTTTTATTTGGTAAAGTTAGAAACTATCGTAATGTTTTTATTTTCACAAAGATTGCTTTTAATTTCAATATTATGTCTTCCTATGCTTTTATTTAAAACATTGTTTATTTTATGAAATGATACTAGAGAGTGGTTTTGAAGATTATAAAACATCAGTAAGCATTTTTTTGCTTCCATTTGAAAAAATTCCTAGCATGTAAAATTTATTTCTGAGGACCATTGACCTAATCAAATGATCCAAGTGATGCTCAAATTCCCTCCACAATAGGCTCACCCAACTATGGCCAAGCATCTCTAAAAGAAGAGTTTCTACCACTCTTCAGCATAGTCCTTTCCATCCCCAAACAGTTTTCACAGAAAATTCTTTTTAGACATTTAGCTAAAATTTTCTTGAAAACTTCCCTTTTTGGTTTTTAGCTCTGAAATCATGCTAAGGAAGTCTATCCCTATTCCAAATGCAGCCTCTCAATTGTGTGAGGAAAAGTCTAATTTTCCCCGGAGCCTTCTCTTAACTAAAAAACAATGCTAGTTTCATTGTTCCTCTGACAATATGATTCCAAATTGCTTGACTTCTTTTACTCTCTTCTAAACCTGCTTAGTTATCAATGATACTCAAATTCTTGACACCTGGGACTGAATCAAAAACTAAACAGACACAGTACCTGATGGAGAGGGACTATCATGCTTCACTTTTTGAAGAGTGTTAAAGAAATTGTGAATCTAGCATAAAAACTTTCACAGAACACAATCTTGGAAACTTTGTTGCAATCTTTTCTTCTGCTTTCTACCCAGATATTTTTACCCAGTGACTGCAGAGATCCTTTCTTTTTTTTTTTTTTTTTTTTTTTAAATATTTTTTTAGTTGTAGATGAATGCAATATCTTTATTTTATTTATTTATTTGTATGTGGTGCTGAGAATTGAACCCAGTGACAAAGCGCTCTACCACTGAGCCACAGCCCCAGCCCCCAGAGATCCTTTCTTAAAACTAGATCTGCAGCTGACCAGTTGTCTACTGTAATATACAACAGTAAGTTTATGTGCTCATAAGAGACATGTGTTGCTTTTGCCTATATTTCTCTTTGATTACAGAAATCCACTTTTCTTTTGAGTAAATATGTTTCTGTAAGACTATATATGCCTGGTGAGAAAGTTAGTCATGGTGCCACACCACTGCCATCATCACAGAGGTGAGTGTAGGATCTCATGGCCAAAGAGTTCCATTCCCCTGTTCCTGGTGATTGCATTAATGATAGACACATGGCCCGAGGGAGTCTTTTCGTATTTGATATTTGTTATGAGAGAGTCCCACATGCAAAACCACAAGGAGGAAAGCATTTGTAGTGGACAAGATGAAGAGAAGAAAACAATGATGAGAAACAGAGCAAGTACATCCTGATGTTTTAGTTCTGTGGACCATTGCCTTTTCTTATTTTTCAGTCTAGCTCAAGTTGCATTTATTTTACAACTGAAGGAGTCTTCACAATATCAAAACTCAGGTATGATGTCTCAGCATAGACAACAAAAGTAATTTTTGAATTGTGCCATCCAAGCAGTCAGCAAAACTAAAAATAAAATAAATTTGTGTAACAAACTGGTCTATGAGAGAGAAAATTATAGAAGTATTTTGTTTTCTTTTTCTATGTCATTCAGTTATGTTAAACCATCTTTTCTATCCCTGAGCTCTTACAGGTCTTATAATTTTTCCAGTCACTTTCTTATGAATAAACAGTCACAGATTTTAGATAATACAAAGTATAGGCCAGATTAATCCAAAACACGTGAACTCTCATTCAAATGAAGATTTTTACCTCTTTGCTACCCCAGCACAGGATAGACACAGTTCAGCTTTTGCTATGTTCCTACTCACATTGCCACATCTTTTTTCCAGCAAGAAAGTGTCTTGCTTGACTGCTACACTTGCTAAACTGGCATTAGTGACCTTTGATTTCACTGAATGTTCAAATAATTGCCTTCTTCCCTGAACCCTGTGTGGAATCTTTCTGGAGATTTCCACATACTATCACACAATTCCTGAGACTTCTCATGATACCTCCTTTGGCTGACCACTTATGACTTCATGCTTGACTTTATGAAGTTCACTTCCACAGATTTTATTTGTTGGGTTCAATTTGTCCTGCTGATGTTTCTTCCAGATAGATTCCAGGACAACAGAAATCTTCTGAGGTCAGATCTTACCAAGGGAACCATCCATTGTCTTGCTCCACCAGGTGTAGCTTTTTCCTGGAGTAGGTAATACCTACAAGTCACCAAGCAGTCTGATGTCTCCATCAACCATCATTTTAGAATGCAGAGGTACTTATATTTCTTGGTTCCAGAGTTTTAGCCAAAATTCGATATAGGCAAGGTCCTATTTTAATGTTCTCATGACTATGTCAACCCTAGTTTTTAGGATAGACTTCAATAAGGAGCTTTGGCTATCACTTCCTATGCTATTCCTTATTAAATTAACCTATTAGCATCTGTTTATTTATGACCAGTTCTGGAAGTAACCTGCATAAGGTAAATTAGTGAGTCAGGAGAGTGTATTTTAAACAAGCTCTGTGTGAAGTTGAAAAGAAAGCATTTAGAGTTCTTGACTCTAAATTGCATATTGTCAAATACATGTGGTAGAGGTATCACAAATAGGTTCCCAGGAACATGATTGACAGAGACATACATAACTACTGTACTTCAACTATAAGACATGTTCTTTGGTTGAAAGGGGGAAATTCATAGTGACAGAAAGTCTGAGAAGATCTAAAAGACTTCTTGAATTAATATGGCCCAGTTCAAAAGATGATTGTTAGCCTGTGCTATACAGGGCATATGTTATTAAATTTTATAATTAATATAATATGGAGAGTCTTCTCCTAAGAAATTTATGATGTGATATGAAATATGAGATAATATAGTAAAATAAATGTAATGAAATCAATTTTATAATTTTCACATTAATTTAGATATTATATGTAAAAATTGCTAGCGTTTTTAAAAAAATGTCTAAAGTGGATAATCAGCATTGGTTTTAGACTCTAAATTTAGTTATTTGTTTTCTTTTTAAAAAGAAAATGGAATTGCCTTCTTTGCCTTTTGGGGCAGAGCTTCTAGCTTTTGTACTGAACTGAATGGTCTTTCCTGAAGGTTCCTGAAAGCTACTTGGTACAAAGTGTTCTTTTATTGATTTTTAAAATACTTTAATCAATAGTATCAACCATTCATACCTAATTTAAGTGCTCACTCTGTAACTGCTTTCTTCTTCGTTTTTACTTCTTCCAAAATTTACCTCTAATGTATCCATTTTTACCTGTGGTTGTAATTCTGGTTTCCCTCCATGCAAGTTACTAAACAGTATAACTGTAGTGCAATCAATGAGTAAGTTCTAAAACTCAGCAAATATTACCCTGAAAGACCAACAGCATATTCTGTCATTTTATGGTTATTTCATATGTAATAATCAAGTTCTATTGTCTGTTGTCATTATTGTTTAATGAATTGGTCAGACAGAAAATATTGCATTAGAAAATTTCCAAATTTACATGAAGTGCTTTTTGAAAAAAAATCAAGATTGTTGAAAGTTTTTCTTTTTAATTGAAGATCTGGTTTTATTGATGTAAGTGCAAACTTAAAATTCCAGGAATTTTATTGGAATGATACACAAAATCTTTAATGAGGTTTAACAGGTCTTACATAATAGAACATAATTCTTTTGTGGTTACAGAAAGCCAGTCTTTCTCCTGCCTGAGAATCTTTACTTAGATCAAGTGCTAGGATTCTTGAGAAAATGCCAATAGACTAGAAGGGAGCCAATAGGGTGAGAGCTTGGGTAGGGTTGGGGTTAGATTATGTCAACATTGAAAGCAATATGTGGGTGTGTAGTCTTCAGACCATAGGCAGAAAATATCTTCAGAGAATTCTGAGCAATAATGGGACATGATGAAGTCTTTGGCTGACTGCTATATGGGGAGAAAGACCTGAACAGGGAAACATTGAAGGCAAAGAAGATAGCATGTAGGCTGTTCCAGTGATCTCAGCCACACATGATAGGTTATTTAGTAGAATATTCTCACAAATTCTTACAATTGAATTAATGTGTGCTGGGTTAATAAAACTTCACTGGTGTATTTAGAGACACCCATGAAGATTTTTGCCTGGCTGTGTTTTATCTGGTACTAATGGCCAATGATAACCCAGACATGAGTCAAAGATTCCATTGTTAGTTCTAAAAAATTTTGCTTCCATCCAGCATCTCCTAGTGTCCTATATACAGCTTTCAAATTTCATAGGTAGAGAAGTCTAGGCAATGAGAATGTTGGGAGTTAGAAATTCTCAGAGTTTAAAATATTATAGCTCTTGTTATTTCACCTAAAAGTTGGGAAGTTTCACAGCAAGAGATTTTGGTTCTAAGGAATATTTATGGTTTCAAGGTTAGTGGTAAGAAAAACCTTAAAACATGGATTATGAGAAAGAAGCATGTTATTGACAGATTAACACAGCATTCAAGTGGTTAAAAGGCAGCCTACTTTTGGCCCAGAATCCTTCTTATTTTAGTTTTTCAGTGAAAGATGGTCTACTCTTATTCAGTTTTATGTAATAATCACCCAAAGGAGTTATTAAGAGAATCATAATTTAAAGAATGATCACACAATGTGTTGGAACAGACAATGGATATGGATTTGATATCAAAAAGATTTTGGATATAGATAAAGCACTTAAATAATAGTGAAGGCTTTAGATCCTCATGTTGAATGATTTAAACAGTATAAAGTCTCAGGATACTCTCATGTTCATGACTCAAAGTTAGTAGAAATGGAATTAGGAAGATCCAGGCTTTGCATTTATACTCAAAATCATTGAAATCCTATCTTCCAAGAATAAAGAGATTTAGATTCAAGGGTTTAGAAGGAGTAGGATGTGTGTGTGTCAAGTATTAGTTTTTAGTTGGCAAAATACTGATCGTTGATGAGAGAAACCAAAATTGTTTCAAATTATATGTCACAGACCTCAATTGCCCTGCCGAACTATTTTCCAGTTTGGTGAGCTGTCTTCTTCCTTGATTCCTGTTTATGCTTTCTAAGCCAGCCAGGGAAAATGAAATGGATCCTGTTTAGCCAGAATTCTCTCCTCAAGTCTTACGAGCTCAGTGGTTTGTTCTCAGTGCACTGACACAAAGAGAACCAGTCATTCTGTTGGAAAATTTCTAAGCAAATCTCGTCTCAACTCTGTTCTATTGCGGGGACCCATAGGCATTTTCAAGGAGCATGGATTTTATGACTGCAGCTTGACTGCAGCTGTGTCTTTTCCAATCTAGGGCCAAGAGACAAAATGCAACATGAGATTTTTAAACATTCCAAGGCCCATCTGCCATGTAACCCACTTATCTTTGTGGCTGCAAGTTCTTTATTGATCCAAAATGGTAAAGAAAAAAATTTAAAAAGGCAACAAAGGGGGAAAATGCAGGGGGAGAGAAAAGCCATAAATCCATTCTTTTGTTGTTCTTCCAGCAGCATCTGTGAGCAATTGTCACAATTACTAGTCAAACTGTATTTGACTTGTTGCCAACATGAATTTTCCAAAAACCCAATGTAAACAAACTCTGCAAGTACTTCCTCATTTGCCAAGCCAGTAATTATTTACTTTGTTTGGACCTAGCATTAATGTCAGTTCAGCTTTACAGCCTGTAATGTGTTTGTTAATGAAACCGTGAGGTCTAAAGCTACATATTAACCTTGCCACCCTTCAATTTTGAGCTCAATAAAGTTGCACCATGGTTTTGTAAACTAGTGTTGGGGGACAGGCAAATGATTAATTATATTTTTCCCTTTTCTTTTATCCAAGCAAATTGTTAATCTTTAAACCTGCCTTGCATTTTAAAGTTAACAAACTAAAATCCAGCCTCCGGGAGATATGATATCATTTAGACCAGTCGCCGGGGCTGTTTGGATGTTGCATTTGGAAGTCGCCAACCCTGGTGCTTGCACTGGTGTTTAGTAACCTTGCAGGCACCGTGTGCTTCTTAAAGGGATGGAAAATTCCTCAGAGATTCAGGGAATATCAATTTGATAGGAAAATGATGGAATGCATGGTTGAGACCTAGTATTCATTTTGTGGAAACTAAATGAAATTCAGGTGGTTTTGAGGATGTCTGAGGAATTGCACTAGTAAAAGAGACAAAATTTCCTGATCAAGGCAAGGAAGCCAAGAGACTAGGGAGAAGGAGACTTTGAGACCAAGAATATGATATTTTTCTCTTTGTCACAGTGGAATCTGCTTCTGTCTCTGGTTTGTTATATGTGTGCTGGGCACTTACTGTGGCCTAGACCACAACGAAAACCAGGTCATACCCCACTTCTTATAGAATTTAGGTTCCAACGGGGAGTGGAGATAAAAGATAATCAAGGAAACAGGCCACTTAGCTTCAGATAAGGGTAAATATTACAAAGTCAATGAAACTAAGGGATGTGACATGAAGCCATTGGTGAAGCCACTTTTCTTTCGGCAGACAGAGAAGGCCTCTAAAGGGGGGACATTTGAGCTGAGACCTGAACAATGGGACCCAGACCCAATTAGAATTATGGGGACCAAAGTTCTCAGAAGAGGAACCAATAGCAAGTATAAGAATTATTGTCTGTGTATCAAGGAGAAGAGGAAAACAGATGCCAGTTGCTGACTAGTGGGGAGCAGAGTGTAGGTGGGAAGTGATGGTAGGTATGGAGGGAGTGGGAGAAGATGAGTTTGTCTGTTGTTCCCCAAAGCAACTTTGGATGCTGAAGGAAAGAAGTGATAGAGCCTGAGGGCAATCTTTCTGAGAAGAGGAACTCCTCTGAAGGTTAATGTGGCAGTCTTGATTTGTTTCACGGAGGGAAGGAAAAAGCACTTGGCCCATAATAGATAAAAATTCCCTGGAATAATATCACTTTTCATAAGCCCCTTCATGACCACTTCCTTTTGGGGAGTATTGAAAGGTTTAAAAGCCTCAGGAACTGTCTAGAAATTTGACTTACAGATGAAATTTAGTTCTTGACTGTGAAGTTATGACTATTTGATTTACCTGACTTGGAAATGGACTCCAGATAGAGGTGTCTATTTTATCTAATGTAAAGCTGTAATGTTTCAGGAAGTTAGATGATTATTTTCTCCTTTTTCTCCAGAGAAGGTGTGAGTAAATTCCCCCAAAGGGATAATTTTGTTTAGCATCAGAAACTGATGGTTGTGTTTGATTATGTAGTTCTGAGCTCAGAATAGGCATTTTATGCAAAAATCAATATGAATTATGGAAAGAATCTAGCATTTTAGTTACACAGTGTAAGGATTTTATAGTTAGCTACAGTGAGGAAGGAAACTACAGAAGGCAATTTCAAGAAATCTTTCAGGAATCCTTTTTCTGGGGAAACACTTTACACTTAACAGTATAAGTTGATGAAAAATGCACAAATTGGACATTCTCAAAATAAATGGTGAGAAAGAAAATGTAAAGAATCTTATGAAAAATGTCAATTCTTCATGAAAAATTATATTTCAACTTTCTTAGATACCCAGAGTCCTTGCATTCTTATCTTGTGGATTTTATTTAACATATTTATTTTGAGGTAATCTTAGTTTATGAGCTAAAATTTTCAACTTGTCATACCAAAAATATTTTTGAAACAACAATTCTCCAACCCTGGTGTACATAAATCATGAACAGAACCTAAATTGGTGGATAATTGGATTGAGCTCTGAGCTTAAAGATGAAGGAGACAAAAGCATGCCCCAAAGAAGCATTTGATAGTCTTAGTCTTATCTGTGGATGTTCTACACCAGGCATGGAGGCAGTATTTGTTTATGGTGATTTGTGCTAACTGCAGTGACATTTTATTTGAGCTGGTATCCTGTATCCAAGCCAGAACATGCATGTATAAAGGCTCATTCACTCTCTCTCTCCCGTTCAAATGCAGTACCAAGGCATCGGTGCCTCTTCCCAAGGCCATGCTGGCAAGCCCATGAGGTCTTTTGTGATACAGAGGCACAGGCTGTTGAGCAAGAGTGATAACAGAAGACAATGATATGACATGGAGTTTAGCGACAGCTGTAGTCTTCACAGAGCTAGAAACGACAGTGCAAGCTACCTTTGTAGAGTTTCCAGAACTTAACAAACTTAAAGTCACTGGATTTTGGAGTAATTGCAAACGGACCATCCCAATACTTTTGTTTCTTAAGCAAATCCTGAAAAATTCATTTTTCCTTTAAATCAACTTTTGTGACAGTGGTCACTGGGAAGATACAGAAAAGTTCTTCCATACTCTTTATGGTTGGAATTTTGAAGAACCTCTGCATGGAGGAGTGAGGTATGCATCCTTTTTAATACCCTAGAAGCCACACATGTTTTTGTGCCTATCATTTAAACATGCTCATAGATACAGACTGGTAAGGATCAAGGCATTTCCCACTTTTTCCTAAATAAAAGAAGATACTTAAGCTGTGTGGATTAATTATAATTTACAGAATAATATCTTTTTGTTAGATATTTTAGTGCTTTTACATACTTATTCTATATACAACTGTCTGTGACTATCCCTACAATACTTGCAGCTAACTGCTGAGTCCAAATGTGTGGCTTCTGTGATGTTTTACCTGGTTGTCTTCCTTAGAGATTGCCCTAATTTGCACTATCACTAGAGAAATATGAGGGTGACTGTTACCCCATACCCTGCTAATGCTAAGGATTAGTATTTAAAAACAATTTTCAATATCATATTTTTCTCATACATACCACTTTAGGGTCCTCCTTTGAGCTTTTATAATAATAAAATAGAACTGTGGATTCCTCTATATTTACTTATATGATTATTTGATATGTTTTATCTTGGAGTTGCATTTCTTTTTCTAAAAATTATTTTTAGTTGTCAATGGACCTTTATTTTATTTATTTTATGTGGTGCTGAAAATTGAACCCAGTGCCTCACACATGCTAGGCAAGTGCTCTGCCACTGAGCCACAATCCCATCCCCTTGGAGTTGCATTTCTTAGTGTTTTCCAAGCACTCTATTAATGTTACATATTGAAATGTGAACCATTTATTAGGTGCTTATATTCTGTAAACAATTCCTTTTTTGGTCATTTGTAATTTACTTTAGGATGACATATCATGTGTAAGTTCCAAAGATTTGATGAACTAACCTGTTTTAAGATTTCTAACTTTTCTGTAAGGCTAAGGAGTATATAGATATTTAACTAGTGTATTTTTTGGTTTTAATTTTCATGTTTGATCTTTGAAGCACTTGGGATTAATTTCACTGTGTGCTACCAGGTGTGCAGCATGAAATTAAGATTATTTTTATGTATTGTCAGTTGGGATCCTCTTGCCTGAGCCACCCAAGTAGCTGTAATTACAGATTTGTGCCATGACTCCCAGTTCTTGTAAATTGTTCTAGGTCTAAATGTTGTAATTTTCTCAGTTGTCTAGCTTCCATTTCCTACAGCAATATTATATAGTTTATATTATTGTAGATTCATAATATCATTTGGACAAAGTTTCTCCCTTTTATAATTTTAAAACATTTTTTGAATATATTCATTTCATTGTTAACCTCACAGCTGTCTTGACAGTCATATTCACATAATGGAATACTATTAAACAAAAGGAGGAGAAATTCACTGTCACATGCTATATACCACCGATGAACATCCAAAACATTACATTAAGTGAAAGAGCCAGACACAAGTATGGCATAATCATACACAACAATGTATGATTACAGATGCATGATGGGTCTAGAAAAGGCAAATTTATAGATAAAGTAGATGTAGTGCCAGGGAACAGGAGTAGGAATGAGAATAAACTGTGAGTAGCATGAGGGACATTAAGGGGGGAATAGAATTTCTAAACCTGATTCAGGAGATGGCTATACCACACAGGGGATTACTCACAACCATTGGGTCACTCCTGAATAAACTAGACTTTATGATGTGTGGAATATACTTCAGTACAGTTGTTATGAAAACGGGATTATTCTGGCAAATTAAAGGCAAATTATCACTGTTTTGTTTGGAATTGGATTATACTTATGTCTTAATTGAAGATTTGACCTCTGATAATGTTCATTTGCTCTTGTAAAATATGATATTTACCAGGAAATTATTATGTCTTTGTTCCTCCAAATCCACCATTTCCTTCTTAATCTCTTAGATAATTACATTTGTTTGCTTGTTTTATTTTTGGGTGGTTACAATTATTTACAAATTTTTCCCATTAAATAGAATAACTAGTTATTGGTGATATAAAAAGAGGACTGCTTGATTCTTATATTTTTAATAGTCTTGTTAATGAAATCACTTATTAGTTCTAACATTCTGTAATGTACTGAGAAGGGTATATTACTTTAGCAATCTGACTGATCTCTGGCCCAAGGACTTTAGGATGACAGGTTATAGATTTAGTCACATAATATTACCATGAGATATTCTTTCTCCCCAAAGTTATTAAATGGAGGGCACTTGATCCTGGAGATTTATAAACATTTAGTTTGTCAATTTTGTTCAAATTTAGAATATTTGCTATCAATATCAGACCTTAAACCTATGACCTACAAGCCTAAAAGTAGAGCTTTAGAGATTTTTATAACAGCATGCTTAGTAAATTAACTACCTAAAGTATAAACGTGATTAGCATTTCATCAAATTCGAGCATATGTCAAGAGATCATAATCAGAACCCTGGCCATCAGGTAAATTAACAAACCATTTGGCTGGGACTAGAATGATTAGCACAGGAATAATCTACTCTGTTGCTGATGATGATTGGGCATGAGATATCGGATAGCTACATGTTTCAGTAAATATTGAGCCAATGTTTACTGCTAGGAAAAAATTAAAGATTTTAGTTGCTTACATCCTATTATACTAATGTGCACTCTAATGATCAGATAATCGTATACGAGAAGGAGTTAGAAAGGGAAGTGGGGACAAATTTATGAAAAGCAGAAACAATAAAGAGAGAAGTGTCTTGAATTTAACTTATCTATGGGAGGCTGTATGAGGATAGAAGGAAATTTGGACAAGCAAGGTGGAAGTGGCCATCTTAACCTCAACACTTCTGCCATAGTTAATTTATTTAGAAAATTTTTTCCATAAATTTGGTAACAATCATTGTTTTTTGAGCTCTATAAATTATTACATTATCCTATACTGTACATATTTTTGTATTTTTCAAGCATCAAAAAGTCACAACTTTCTGAGCAATGGAAAGTAATCCTGGAATATTTGAGCAGAGAAGGTACCATATTCAAAAGATATTGTGGCTCACTAGTCCTACTGATTGAGTTTTAGGAATTTTCACTTTTAATTAATATAAAGAGGCATCTTAGGAATATTCTGGTTCCATCTAAGCATCTCCAACTGTACAGCACATACGAAATGTTTCCCTAAATAAACAGGACTATCCTCTTAGCCTAGACCGCAACCGTTGATATTTGCTATTCACTTTTGATACAAAGACCTCCAAATTGCTAGATTGTGGTCTCAGGTTTGTTTTGCTGATGCCCCATGGTGGATGCATGCATCTCAGAGGTACAAAATCTTTAAACCAGTAGATACCAACCCTGTAGGTTTGTCCTGTGTTGGTACATAGGGACTTGGCCTTCTATAGCTGTCAACCAGTCTTTGGAGCTTGGAATATAAAGATAAATCACTGTTCTTGAATCCATGCACAAACTTTTCTCTGCTATCTTGGTCCTCTTTTATATTCTATCATCTTTTTTAACTTCCTTTGTACTAGAGGCCTTTTGGGGAGAACTTTAATGCAATGCACAAATTCCATACTTAGAGCCAATAAGTCTGAGGAAGACCTCTCAGAATAGACCCAAAGTATTTATTTATTCTTTGTTCATTCATAGGGAATAACTCATTTATCTGAGTGTGTTAAAAATGATGAGTGGTGTTGTGAAAATGCACATATACCTGGAGTTGGAACACCCATTTTGGAATTTTTTTGAAGCTTAGGATATACTTAACCCTATTGTCATTGTCTTATTCAAAACCTGTATACAAAATTACCTGGTATAACTCTGATCATAAGGAATTAAAATCTTTTATAATGGCCAGGAGCATGCCTTCCCTGCCTGCTTTGACTTTGCTCAGTAGGACATACCAATTCTGTGTTCAAGGTTATTTTCTACATAAACATCCTTGAGAAATAGTCTGAAACAAATGTCAATCAGTGTCTGTGCTCTTGAGACATATGTAAGTGCAAGACACTGAGAATTGTCCCCCCAAAGTACATCATTTTATATATTGGTGGAAGTGATTGATAATATTCCACATAGAAATGCATCTATTTTTATGTTTGTGATTGGTCAGTACTTTTTCTTTCTTCTAATATTTTAGTCAAATTTTACAGTATAATTGCTTTAAATTCAAACAATTATAAAATTGACTGGAAATATTTTTATAAAATTCTCAAGAGCTCTTGCTTTTCATTGTTATTATTTTATAATTTTTTTCCTTTTTTAATCTTCCTTGGATATGTCAAATTTATTAAAATATTCAAAGAACCAGCTTATGACTTTGTTGGTCTTCTATCTTAGATTTGCTTTCTATTTAATTAAGTTCTGATTTTGATATTATTTTCTTCCCTCTGTTCTCTTAGATGTAATTTGTACTGTACTTTTTCTAATTTCTTGAAATGGATATTTAGATCATTGACATTCATGCTTCTTTCTTTTTAATAAACTCATGGTTATCAATTTAATCTAAAAAGGCCATTGGCTATGAAGCATGAATTTTGACAAGTAGTGTTTTCATTATCACTAAGTTTGAAACAGGCTGAATTTCATTCTCTCTGATTCATGTAACACAATTTCAAAATATACAATAGCTATATATTTTCTTTATATTTTTTATTTCTAGCTTAATCATGTTATAATGGGAGAAATAGATGGCATTGAATTATTTTGCTGTCATTTAGTATTCTGTTTGTGTTAATTCTTTTGAACATAGTGTCCAAATTTTCTATATTCTTATTGAATTTCTTCTGTTTCTTATATCAATTACCCAAAAGAGTATTTTTAAATCTCCAAGCATCATTATAGTCTTTTTTACTCCTATATGTTTATAATATATGTGACATATATACAAATGTGTGTGTATATGTTAAGTTGCATGAGACACTTCAAAAGCCCTGGAGGGGCCCTAGAAATTTGTTCACGTTTGTATATTTCTGTACTATTTTCAAATGTAAGATAATTTAATCTCAATCAGGTAAGACCACTGTCATTTTCCACTTAGACTTCCTCTTCACCCTCCTTCTGAAATTACAGAACCTTACATTTAAAAGACATTTAATACAGAATTTTCAAATTTGATAATATCCTGAAAGTTTTCATAGTGTAAAAAAATGAGCTGTGAAATTGAAGAAAATTTATGTGTATGTGTATATATATCATATATTTATATATATAAATAATTTAACTATGTTTGAATAAAGCATAAATTATCTTTCCAGTCTCTGTTTCTAACTAAATGTGTTTCACTTAAGCTCCATGGCTCACATTTTCCCTGTGTGTTCAAAGTGAGTAAATGTATTAGAGGGTCTATGAGATACTTATACATTCTCTTACATGTGCAACCTATGAAGTAATAATTCTGGAACTTGTGGAACAGAATCTTTCACAGTATTAATTTTACATACATTATTAAAATGTAAGCAAATATCTGTTCATTAATCAGAAAGACATAGAAGTGTTCATTGCTTCACTCAAATATTCTTCAAACATCTGTTGAGCATCTATTAGGTATTAGGTAGTATACGAGGAAAATGAGATTTAGAAATAACAAAGATATGATGTGTAACCACAAGAAAATTATTTAGTCTAACCTCATGAAAAATAAAATGGTCTAGAACCACCTGATAGTACTTGTGACTTGAGCCTTGCATTTATGTGGAATGAGTGTGTCAAGGTAGTCAAAGAAAATAACTGGCAGCATAGGATTTACTCCAAACAAAACTATTTTATAAGATTAAGAGGAAAATATGATTACTTTAATAGATATGGAAAAATGTGTTTAATAAAAATCAACATCCAGCCAGGATGAAAAAGCTCTTGGTAAACTAAGGAAGTAAATTTAAGTTGATAAAGATTTTTATAAGACTACATAAAGGAAATATTCTACTTAATGGTAAAGTTTGAAAGATTAAACTTTGAATAAAGAACAAAACAAGTTCACATACTATTACTACTGTATTCAACTTTATACTGGGGTTTTTAGCTCATAGGTAAGGCAAGAAGAAAACAAAATGGTAAGTGTTAGGAAGAGGAGTGAAATCATTATTCTCTGCAGATGACATAATTGTTTTTTGCCATCCAAAACATCTATATTAAATTACTAGAATTGACAAAATAGTTTAACAATATAGATGGATACACATTTATAAAAATTCTTGTATGAAACAATAAACCATCATCTTAATATTGCTTTTTATAATAGCATCTAGAAAAAGAATTTGTAAAACTCCACATAGACCATAGAGAAACACAAAACTATCTTCATTGGCAAGCAATATGATTATCAAATATCCCCCAAGAACACACACACACACACACACACACTCACACAGCCATAAGAATTAATAGGTAAGTTTATCAAGGTTATAGTATCAAGAACAACACACATAAATCAACTGAATTTATATATCCCAGCAATGACCAACTGAAACTAAGATGAAAGAAAACATTAACATTTATTATAGCTTCCAAACATAAAATATTTAGGGATAAATCCAACAAAACATATGCATTATTTGTATGCTGAAAACTTCAAAATGTTGACAAATACAGGAAAAGATAAATGGGGATAAATTATGATCATGGATTCAAAGAGTCAGTACTTTACATTTAAAAAAAATTCCCATTTTGATCTAAGAATTCAAAGCAATACCAATTAAGATCACAACTTGCCTTTTGTGGAAATTGACAAGATAATTCTCAAATTCATATAGAAATGCAAAGGATCTAGAATAGCTAAAATAATTGTGGGAAATGTAGAAGAGTTTGGAAGACTTACACAATATGATTTCAGGACTTAAAGGTCCTATGGGCTAGACAGTATGGCACTGGAAAAAAATAGATAACATGTACATGTACCTCAATGTATAAAGTACAGAGTTAGACCCACGTAGATGCTCAATTGCTTTTTGAAAAAGTGTCAAAGTAATGCAAGGAAGAAAGGGTTTATTAACAAATGTTACAAAAAAATCAGAGATCCTTATGCAAAAATTTCTCAGCCTATACCCTATGCATATAAAAAATTAATTTGTAATAGATTATAGTCTTAAATATAAAACCTAATGATGTACAATTTCTAGAAGTAAACAAGAAACTCTTTGTGATTTTGTGTTAGGCACTGGTTTCTTAGGACAGAACATCAATAAGAAAAAAGATTAGTCCTCAAAGTTAAAGACTCCTGCTCTTCAAAATTCATTGTTAAACTGGGCATGGTTGTGCACACTTGTACTCCCAGAGGATTGGGAGGCTGAGGCAGGAGGATCACAGATTTTGAAGCCAGCCTCAGCAACAGCAAGGCCTTGTCTCTAAACACAAAATAAGAAAGGGCTGGGGATGTGGCTCAATGGTTAAGCATCCCTGGGTTCAATTCTTGGTACCAAAAAAATTAAAATCATTGTTAAGAAAATAAAAATGCAAGGGCAACTAGGAGAATATATGTGTAAGATATCTATTTGTAAACACTGTTATCCAGACTACCTGAAGAATTTTCACAATTACATAACAACAAACAACTTAACCAAAATACTGGGCAAAAGACTGAAGCAGATAGTCCACCAAAAAAAAAAAATGCATGTAAGTATATGAAAACATGCTTAATATCATTAGCCATTAGGGAAACACAGATTCAAAGCAGAAATGAGATTCACTCCATCTTACTAGAATGACTAATGCCTAAACAAACTGACAATGCCAGGTCAAAGATTCAGAGCGACTGGAACTCTCATATATTTCTGTTGAACTTGTGAACAGTATAGCCATTCTGGAAAACAGTTTGACAGTTTATAGTACAATTAATCATAATATTAACATACTACCCAGTCACTCAGTGCTTGGTTTTACCCCAAATAAATGATAGCATGCTCACACACAGAAGACCATGTATGTATGTTTATAGCAGCTTCATTTATAATCACTGAAACCTGCAAACAATCCAAACCTGCAACAATCCAAACAATCCAAATGGGTAAATAAATCATGGTAACTTTATAAAATAGAATACTATTCAGCAATGATAAAGAGCAAACTACATACATGCCACAATATGAATGAAAATCAAAAGCATAGTGTTAATTGAAAGACTACATTCTATATACCATTAATATGATATTTTGAAAAAGAAAACATTAGGGACAGAATTTATATGAGACAAAGGATGGTGAGAAAGCAGAGTATTATGGAGGGGCACAGGACAATATTTAGCAGCAACAGAAATATTCTTCATCTTGGTGATAGTGATGATTTGACATGATCATTAGTTAAAATCATACATCTAAAAAGAGTGAATATTTTGCATACCAATTATGCTTTAATAAATGTGACTTTAAAAATGCATGTGTACCATTTAAAATAATACCCACATACTACAAATCTGGTGATAAATCTAACAAAAGGTGAGTAAAATGTGCAAAGAAAACTATTCAACTTTATTGAGAGACATTAGAAAGACCAAAATAAATGGAGAAATATAGTAAGTTAAAGGATAGGAGTATCCAGTTTAGGTCAATTCTTCTTGAATTGTTTACAAATTCAGTTTAATTTGAATTAAATCCCAGGAGGATTTTTAAGGTACTTGACCACTAATTCTAAAATAGATATGGAAATATGAAGGGCTGAGCATAGATAAAATATTTGCTTAAGAAAGGGAAATAAAGAAGAGGAACTGGTATTCCAGCTCTCATACTTAAGCCACCATCCTAACTCAGGCTGAACTGGCATAGAGATACTGTGTCTGTGGACACTTCCTTTATAAGAGTTGAAATGGTAAATTACATATAAGAAATAAAAGGTTTACAATAAATGAAACAATTGGGATTTGGATATTCCTATAAAAAATAAAATCGGATCTTTTCTCATATCACATACAAAGATAAAATCCCTGTGGATCAGAGAGCTAAATAAGAAAGACAAAACTATATCAGTTTTTAAAAGTGTTATAAGAGAACAAATTGCACCCTTCAGCTTAGTTATAATTTATAAGGCCCAACAATGTTAATGCTGGCAAGCATGTGAGCATTAGAAACCCTCAAGCACCTTGTCAGAGTATAAATTTGATTCATCCAGTTTGGAATAGTTTGGTAATATGTGTTAAATTTGACTGTAAGCATGTCCTAGAACACAACAATTCCACAGTTACCAGCAACACTTGTAATAGACAAAAATCAGAAGCACCCCAAATGTCCATCAACAGTAGAGTAGCTGAATTAATTGGGCAAGTACATATAGTGGAATACTATACAGCAATCAAAATAAGCTGCAACTAAATGCAACCATGTGGATTAATTTTTAAAAATACATTAAGTTCAAGTGGCAATATATAAAATAGAACATATAAAGTTCAAAAAGTTAGGAGAGTGCCTACTTTTGAAGGAAAAATGGGGTTTTGATTTTGAAGGAACACTCAGGATAAGCTGGTTTCTAGGGAGCTTGTAATGTTCTGAAATGTCCACCTGAGAGAATTTATAGATGTTTGCTTTAAAGTATTTGTTAACCAGTACAAATATTTTTGTGCTTTTTCTCTTATATTTCACACAAACATAATTTAAAAATCATAGCTCAAAACAGAAATGTTTCGGCACTTGCCTAATGGCCTACATGCTCACGTGGGCTATTCTGAGAAGTGGAACAAAGATGAAGTATACAGCAGTGACCTTCCGCTGCTGAATTTCTCTATGAAGTCGACATCCAGGGCGGTCACTTGGCCTGACTGGTCAGCGCAGCCACACACTGGGAATGGTCTTTACGGTGCCATGGTTATAGTAGTCATGCATATTTTTTATCCTAGCATAGAGCTCAGTGATTAGCATGTAAAAACTGCTCCGTGCATGTTTTCTGAATGAATGACTAAACAAATGAAGCAGTAAATGAATTAACAGTGCCTCTCACTGAAGCCCACTGACTCACTGTGAAGCCTGCAAAACCTGTTGACTTCCCTGGATTAATTCCATGCTGGAAAACCATAAACAATTATAAAGAAACAATAACTCTCAACTCTGTGCACTTTGAAATAACTTTTAAAATCATCCATGGACCTTCAAAACCAAGGAGGAAACTGAGTCCCATCCAAGGACTACTGTATGAATCCACTAAAGTGGGACCCTTCCTAGTATTTTGAGAAGCTTCTGAGAATATTCTAATATATTACCTTGGTAAGGCATGCTGCAGAAAGAACACTGAAAATCCGAGTATGCTGAACTTAAAAATTTGGGAATGTTTGTTTTTATTACCTTTTCACATATTCCTGATAGATTTCTGTAAAATATGCAACATTACCCCACTTTCCGTCTTTTGTCAGTTACAGATCCCCATTCAGAAGCAAAATAGCTCTCCATGGTAAGCAAATATGTAATTAAGATTTACTTTGGTTCAGTGAAAATATGCCTTCTTTCTAAAGAAGTCCCCAAGGCTAAGTTCAAAGTAGGCAAGGTTAGCTATGGTGGATTTATCAGTAAATTTAGCCCAATTTAACAGGCATGCCTTCAAACCTATTAAAGATGGTGCTTATGTGATATTCTGTGATGTCTTCCGTCTAAGGATTTGGGCAATCCATGCAGTTTACTTTAGCCTTGAAAGTAGATTTATATGAGAGAAAAGGAAAGTGCTGAGAATTTTTTTCTTGGTCTAACATCCTCCCTTTGACCGCATAATAGTCCAAAAACTCACACAAGCAGTTCCATATGGAGGGAAGGAATGTCTAGCCAAAACAAGTTGTTCAGCTTATTAGCCTTGGGCTGAATAAGTTACTCAGAATATCTGGCATGGCTACCCCATTTAAAAAGGAGGGGTGGGGTGGCTACGTTTGCCTTTTCATTCTCCCCTTAGAGTTTTAGATGGGAAAACAAATGGTTAGTGAAGCAGAGCTGCAGGCCAGAAGCCCCGTGCTTAACCGTTTTCTCTGAACATTTTGAAAAGACTCCCAGGAGCAATGACACAGATTTCTTTGCACTTGACTGGCTGCAGAGAGACAGGCACATAGCACGATTTTCATTGTCGTCTCTTTTCACATTCGATCCTTCTTGGACAAGACTATCAAGTTGCTTTGGTGTGAATCTTGGCAGAAAAAGTCTCTTCTCTTCAAGAATTTGAAATACTGTGAACGGCAAAATAAATTGGCTCCAACTGTAAGCTCTATCATAAAGGAGGTGTAAGATGGCAGAAGGAGAATTAGAACACATTTTTAAGATCTCTTTAAGATTAAGTCAATTTTTTTTTGCAAGGGATAGGGAGTGTAAAATTTTATTCAAATTTAATTGTAATACATTTTGAGGTTTCCTCTAATCAGGTTGGTAGGGCACTGTCAATCTTTTTGTCTCTAGTTCAAGTATTAATTGACACATTATGCAGTTATTTTGCATGCCCATTTTGGCGTCATTCAGATTCACAAAATAACGGATATGCCTACTAGTATTAATTTTCCGTTAACTACTACTCATCACGTACATATATTTAAACTCCTGTCCTTGCTTCTTTGCTTTCCTATTTCCCTCCCTCCCTTCTTCCATGCTTACTTTCTTCGTCTTTTGTAAAAAAAAGCACATGCATTCATTTTCAGATAGGTCTTAGGAGAATCTTTGAAACTGGTTCTGAACAACATTAAAGGCATGCAATATAAAATTCCTTTGTAAACGTAATTATGAAAGAATGAATTTTCAAAAAAAAATCAAGACTATTGCAAATTTCTAACTCTGCTTCTTTATTTCCTAAAAAGTTATTGACTGTCTTTTGAGGAAGATCTTCTAGTAAATAATTCTGAACTTTGCTGCTTTTTCATCAAGCTAACCAGCCTTTTACCCACATGGAAGACCCTGGTGGAAGAGCATGTGCTAAACTACACATCCGCTTGGCCTACAAAGTAATGTTATGTACCATCAATCCAACCCAACAAAACCCAACAGATTAAGTGACACTTACAGGCAGCAGTTAAGAGCAATTGTGGCAACCACCCACAACAGAGCTTATTTTGCTTGGTTGCAAAGCATTTGCATGGTATACAATTTGCCAATAATTACCCTGATATTTTGACGGGGCCTGGCTTGCATATTTGTAAATATTTGTGGTTGCTAAGTTACCAGCTATAGTTATTTGTGTTTGTGTACCATGTCATTTTGTGGCAAAAGGAGATGTTTTAGACTTCACAGCAAGAGACTCCTACCTTCTAATGGATGCCTTTTCAGGATTTTCCCATAGCAATCTTTCAGACCTATGCACACTGCAAAATTCCAACACTTTTAACAACCAAGCATTTCTGGTTTATTTTGTTGCTTTTTCTAATACACTGACTGTTTATATGGAACAAGATCAGACTTTCACTTATTCTTTCGTTCACTCATTCTTTAATTCAGCACACATTTTTTGCAAGGCACTATATGAGGTCCTTTGTACAGTTTGAGGATGTGTCCCATCATCTCCTAAGAGTCTAAAGGGGAGAGAACATCTACACAAATAGCTCAAGTACACACACAACTTGATTTTCCCCAAGTCTCCCTAGTCAGTGAAGATTGCATTCTCCCGCCTGCCCTCATGAGAACTCTAGATGGGCAACATGTTCATCACTCCAGCATTTCCTGTGAGAGCCCAAAGACTGCTCCCAGGTGCTCATAAACTGTCAGCTTCAGTTGTGATGAGGTTCCTAGCCTTCCTCTCTTACCCTACACTGGCTTCCCCTTACTATACCCCTTGAGAGGTCATTGCATTCATTTAGCCCTCTGATACTTAATGCTTCCTGTAAGCCAGGGGCCCTTTTCTTTCAAAGATGAACATGACAGGAAATGGGTCTGCCTCTGGGCATTGTGTGCTTGTATATATGTGAAGGGATGGTGGAGAGGAAAGTCAAAGGCAGTGACAAGTAAGGGTAAGCCAGAGGGAGGCTGGGGAATCAGAGAAGGCTGCCCTAGAGAGGAGGGAGGTGACAGGAACCAGGGAAGGCTGCCCTAGAGAGGAGGGAGGTGACAGGAACCAGGGAAGGCTGCCCTAGAGAGGAGGGAGGTGACAGGAACCAGGGAAGGCTGCCCTAGAGAGGAGGGAGGTGACCGGAATCAGAAAAGGCTCAGAGGAGGGAGGTGACTTAGTGAGAGATTTCCACTGGAGGTAGTGTCCATAAAGAAAATGTCCACACTTGAGTAGGGAATTGTCGATACATATGTGCTCCGGCCACTTCCCATCCTTACAGAGCTAGGGATCACGGGTTCACCCTCAACTTTTGCCATACTTGGTTATCCAGACCTCAAGTTGCAAGCTTGCTTCCGATCTTGTGATGTCTTTCATCACATAGCTGCTGCAGCTCTGGGGTTAGGGAAAACATCACCCCAGTCCTGCCATTGACTTCATCTCCTTCCTTCTGCCCAGGTGCTGAGCAGGCTTTGTGGCAGCCAAAATCTATATAATTAGCACTCTCTTCAAAAAAATAAAATAAAATAAAATAGTGTACAGAGAATTGGAAAAAGATTGAGTTTAGTTCTTTTTCTGTCTGAAACAGGTGACCCTATGCAGAGCAATCCACACATGTAGACTCACAGGGCAATCTTCTGCCCTTTATTTTTCTTCATGCCACCATCTCAATCTCAGGTGTTACTATGTCACACAAATAAAAAGGTGCACTTGCCATATGATAAATAAAGGCAAAGTGAGATGGGAATCTAGAGGAGGGAAGGATTGCATCCCAGCATAGGCAATCAGCTGATGCTTTATGCAGAAGGTGCTATCTAGGCTGCGTCTTGAAGAATGAGTAGGATTTGCATACTCAGAAATGATGGAACCGGTTGATTGAGTGCTTTATCTGTGTACCATGTTTCCATATTCCATATTATACTCTTAGGAACATTGCACAGTGGAAAGCTTCACTATACAGATGATTAAGCTAAAGGCTCAAAGTTACATAAATACTATATTGCATAAGTTACCAACTTATTTAAGCTGTATTTCTGACTCAGGCCCATCTAAATGGAGTGCTCTTTCCCTTATGCCAGGATGATGCTCATTTTGAGCAAAGGCATGAGGATTGCAGACCTGGAACATGTATGAGAACAATGGAGGAGTTGGCTGAATCAAAGAGAGTGGTAGTCAAAATGGATTGGTTATTAAGGGTTTACATATCATCAAGAGAGTAGCATTGTATCTTATCTTAGCACATATAGATAAACAATATCATAACTTATGGCCAAGTTCTATCAGCATAGCCGCATGCTATGTGAATAATAATGCAAATGGCAATGAGAACACAGCTGGCATAGACTTTCCATACGGGTTACTCACACACTGTAATATCAGGAGTGCTGAAAGGAACCTGCTTCACTACCTGATGTTTGAAATGTGACAGTCTAAGATTTACGCTTTACCCCCTATTAACCTCTTACCACTGAAAGAGACAAAAACGAGGGTAACTGAGATTATTAGCTTCTTTCCTGAGAGCAGTTTTAGTGAAGTCAGGAACTTAGAGGAAGAGATCCAAGAAAACCTAATCTTAACAGAAAGAGGAAGCTGGACAATTTTTTTGTTGCACCTTTGTTCTTATTCACATGGCTCAGTTCACACCCTGGCTGTACTCAAAGTAGAAAGACAATCCAGAGTCAAAATCACATGGACAAATGGGGCTGAGTTTTGAGGAAAGAAGAGACACTTTTTTCCCCCCTGTTGAAGCCATCTCCAGGGCATGTGGAAAACAGGCAGGAGAAGTCTGGTAAGTGGAGGTTGACAACAGAAGCCCTCCCTCTGGGCCGCCCCAGCAGATCCTGTGGTCGCATTGCTGGTGGGCTGTCAACATCTTTCCAGCCACCTCCTAGTGGCTCCTGCTATGTGTGTCTGGGAAGCTTCACATACTTTGATTCAAACTGTCTTATGTCATTTTCCTTGAGAGGTTTTGCACATGTGATTCTATGAGGGGACAGGTGGAGGCATGTGTTTCTGTTTTTAAGACTACAATTGACATTGAAAAAAAATTATGAAAGGAAATGCAAAGTCTATGTCTCACAATGCTAGGCAAGTGTTTTACCACTGAGCTACATTCCCAGCCCCCAGGGTAGTGTTTTGATTCAAATGTGTGAGATGAATGCATGAAAGATTAGATGCCATCCTCGACAAAAATCAATCTTAGCACTGGGATATTCTGCAATTGTTGTAGCCACGCAAACCCGGTCAAGTTATACACAAAATGAAGGAATATAACTGTGAAAGGAAGAAGGCCATAGATGAAGTTTAATTCTGGGTTTTGCTTGTGAATAAAGAAGAGATCCACCCACTCCATCAGGTCATGATTAATGCCAAATATCTGCCTTTACAGTCAGAGTAAATGTGGTGAAATGACCTTGTGAATTTCATTTGTGCCACCTTCCTGTTCAAAATCTCTCAGTGTCTCCCTGTTACTTTCTGGAAAATACCTAATATATTGGTCAGATTTATACCACCCTCTCAGAATAACTGCTTTCTTCCGAAGGAGGATGTTCAGTTGAACATGGGTTCAAATCCTACCTTTTCCTCATTCCATTTATGAATCCTGGATAATTTCCTTATTTTTCTAAGTTTCAGTTTCTTTATATAAAAAGTACTAGGGAAAAAACAACCATTCTTTCTCAGGATTTGATTTTCAAAGGTTTTGTGTTGCAAAGACTAGAGGAAAATGACATTTCCATAAAACCCATCTAAACTGGCATAACTCAAACCTTAGCTCATACTTATTGTCAGCTCAGTTCATTTGGCATTTACTATGGCTGTGTGGTGGCTAGTGCTATGGTTTAAATGTTTGTGCTTGCTAAAAATTCATCAATTGAAATCCTGATCTGCAATGTGAGAATATTTGGAGGTGAGACGTTTGGGAAGTAATTAGAATTAGTTGAGGTCATAAAGGTAGAACCCAATGATGGGATTAATATCCTCATAAAAAAAAAAAAGGAAGAGACAAGATCAATCTCTACAGATACACTCCAAGAAAAGGTCTTGTGAGGATGTAAGCAGGAAAAGGGCTTGGTCCAGTTTGTGCTGCCATAAAAATACCTGGGACTATGTAATTTATAAAGAACAGTAATTTATTTCTCACAGTTCTAGAGGCTAGGAAGTCCAAGGTCAAGACACTGGTATCTGATGAGGGCCTTCTTGCTGCACAAGGTGGAAGGCAGAAGGGAATAAAGGAGGAACACTGTGTGTCCATATGGCAAAAGAGGGTAAAGCCTCTCCTGCAAACACTTTTTATAATGGCATTAATGCATTCATGAGAGTGGAGTCCTCATGACCTAAGTACCACCCCAAGGCCCTACTCCCAATAGTACCATAACAGGGTCAGGTTTCCAATGCAAGTTCTGGGGTATTCATTCAGAAAATAGCAAGGAGTCTCACAAGAATATGAGCATGACGGCACTCCTGTCTCAGATTTCCAACCTCTACAACAATGAGAAATAGATATTTGCTCTTTGAGTCATTCTGCCTCTGATATTTCATCATAGCAGCCTGAACTAAGATAACCAGTTATTCTTCAATAACAATAGCCTGTAAGAACAGCTACTGTATACCAAAGACTTAGAAGAGTAGTCACAAGTACTAGACTCCAGCCCTGCTGCTTACTAATTGGGTACTGTGGATGATAACTTTCCCATTTCAGGCATCAGTCCTTCATTGAAAAATGAAGATAAAAACATAATGCTTGTCTTAGTTCATAAAAAATAAAAAATGCTCATCACAGTTTTACACACTCAGTAAATGCTCAATAAATGCTAGCTACTATTATCAAATATTCATTAAACATCAGGCATTATGTTTAATAGACCATTTCATTTAACTTCATAACACCCCAATGATATAAACATTACTATCCCCATTTAAAAATTAAAACAAACAACATTGTAATTTATAGAAATGAAGTAACTTGTACAATGATACCATGGTTAAATGATGTAGTCAAGATTGAAAACCAGATGATTTCAACGCCTAACTTATGCCTTGGGTCATCACGTTTTTATTGGTCTAGAGTAGCGGCCCAAGCAATGATATATTTTAAAAATTGTCCTGGTGATTCTATGTGAAGCTAGGTGAGAACCACTAAAGTAGAGATTTTCAATCTCAACCCCTCCAAATTCCCTACTTCCCTGTTCCTCACCTATATGAAGTACTCAATTAGAATCTCTCAGAGCAGTACCTAGAAAACTATATTTTAAACAACCATCCCTGTTGATTTTAATCATCAGAATATTTTGACTACCATTACCCTATTTACGTTTTTATCCTCCACCAGACTACCAGTTGCTTCAGATCCTGTGTGTTTTCTTGCCCTGTGGTAGAGTCTTTGGTATATATTTCAGTACATTATAGGCTTAGTAAAATAAGTTCACATTTATTGTTGTGTGATTGACAGCACCATAAGAATCAGTTGGGTAAGGCTTAGAGTTGGGATTATAGTTGAGAGCACAGCTCAGGCATGGTATATAGATCAATGACATAGAACATTTTAAAAGCACTGGGCTTCTTTCTGTACATTTCTTTACTCCTGGGCAGAAAGGTACAAAAAAATGAGTAAATAGCCTAAGTCATGCCCTCCATAGTAGGTAATTACAAGTAGTGCCTTAAACCATTCATAATAGCCTCTTGTTAGTTTACTGCTAGGACACATAGCTTTCCTTTCTTATCATCCTCTTGCCTCTAAATCAGTTACTGTCAGACACCTGTATCTTTCAATGGCAATCTGGATATTGAAAATCTGTAATAGAAACAACCTCACATTCAATGTCAGTGCTTGATTAGGACTTGTCCTTTCAATTTGCAAGATAAATTGAGCCTTGGCTTAGCATGGGTGGCCTGAGTTACTAGCTGAGTGACCAGCTAATCCTGAGTCCAGGTCTTGGAGACAGATAACTCAAAGGCAGGACCTGTCCGTATGTCCCAGCTCTGAGAAAACTAAATGGAATATAAGCTTTGACTTCATCAGCCACCTTAGCTCTTGCTTTGGAATGAAGGTTTTGACATGAAGCACTTTTCTATATATGAAACAAAGACTTATGGGTTTTTCCTGAGTTTTTGATTGCATTGGTTACTGAGTTTTAGTTACAACGGTTACAGCTGACTATTAAAAACAAACAAAGACTGGTTCATTGCTTTCTGGGAAAAGACCAAATAGGAATGTTCTGTGTTCATTCACATGTTTTTCATTTACTGGAAGCTGGTAGAAATTCATATATTGATTCTGACAATGAATATTAGAAGGTCTTTAGAGACCTTTGGAGGTTGAATCCAAAATGAAACTGACAAAAATTTAAAGGGTCTCCTCATTTCCTATTCCCTTCCTCACATAGTTTCTCTTAAATATTGATGTTTTACAAGCCCAGAAAGAAGAAATCAGCAATGTATCAGCCTTTTATACAAATTTCCCCTTCTTTTATCTCAATTATTTCTAATATTTGGGGTTGACTTTATTCACTGGGATTTGTTATATGCCTTCTTGTTATGCTTTTTTCCCAGTTTATACATTTATTTGTTTTTCTTGTTACAGAATTCTTTTGGAGTCAGATTCACACTACCAAGAGAATCTAGTGCCTTGTATTTAATGATAAATATCCACATAAGTTATTTCCAGGTTTCTCAAATGATATTCCTTCTCCTTGTGAACTCAAGATGTTTATAAACACAATACATAATGAGGCATTGGTTTGAGTACACAAATCAATCATGAACTTAGAAATCTGAGTTCTGGTTTAATTTGGGAATGTGCATCTTTATGTTCAATTCTAGAAAAGAATAGGCTATTCAAATGACTTTAGTTGAAAAGATCCATCCTATCCTAATTTTGATTTTCTCTTTGACCTTTATTTCTTTGGGGGGTTTCAATCATGTTCTTTTTCCCCAATCTTCTTTTTATTGTGATAAGAAGAGGTGGTTTAAAATTCATCACCCCACCCATTCTGCATGTCCAGTTCAGTGGTGCTGGGTATAGTCCTATCGAGCAACAACCACCACCACTTATCTCAATGTTTGCTCTTGAAAATCTGAAACTACATATCTGCTAAATAGTAACTTTCCTCCCGCTTTTGCCACCCAGTGCCTGGAAGAAGCCATTCTTTTTTCTATCTCTGGTATTTGAGCTTCTCTAAGTATCTCATGTTAGTGAAATTATGCAGGATTTATCCTCTTTTTTGGACTGGATTTAGCATAATGTACTCGAGGTTATTCCTTGTGGTCAGAATTTCCTTTCTAATTACGAGCAATATTCCATTGAATTTATATACTATTCTTGCTTATCCATGGACTAATGTTTATAGGTGGTTTGTCTCCCAAGTTTCATGTGCTGGAAGCTTGGTCTTAGGTATGGCTGTGTTGAGCTGTGGAATCTTTAAGAGGTGGGGCCCAGTGGAAGGTCCCTAGGTCATGGGGACCCCACCTCATGAATGGATTAATGCTATGTTGGGAGAGTGGTTCAGGTCTGGTAGGAGTGGATTCCTTTCCATGAAAATGTTGAGAGAGAGAGAGGGTGGCAGGCAGGAGGGTAATAGAGAATAAAGAGAGACACAGCCTAAATAAATGTGTACTAAATAAATCTCTTTTTAAAAATAAAATATCCAGCCTCAGGCACTTTGTTACAGCAAAACAAAATGGACTTTCATTCACTGATGTACACTTGGATTGCTTTCACCTTTTTGCTATTATAAATAAGGCTGCTATGAGCATGGAGGTACAAAAACTGTTATTTCAGTTCTCTTGGTTAGATATCCAGAAGTGGAATTGCTGGATCATATGGTAATTCTATTTTTAATTTTTTTATGGAATTGCCAAATGATTTTTCACAGTGGCTGTGTAATTTTGTATTTTCACCAGCAGTAAATAAGGGTTCTAATATTTCAATATTTTCACTAATACATGATATTTTCTTCCTTTATTTTTTTCTAGTAGTCATCATGGGAATAAGGTAGTCTCTCACTGTAGATTTGATTTGCATTTCCCTAATGATTAGTGATGTTGAATGTGTTTTCATGTACTTATTGACCATTTTTATTTCTTCTTTGGAGAAATATCTACAAATCTGTGGTTGCCTTTTTCCTCTGTTATATTGTTCTTATGCACAAATTTTAGAAATCTTTCATGAAATCCAATTTGTTTAGTTTTTCTTTGTCTGCCTATACCATTGTTCTCATGTACAAGAAATCATCAGATTCAGCACTGTGAAGTATCCCTATGTTTTCGTCTAGAAGTCATGTAGTTTTAGTTCTTATATTTAAGTTTCTGATTCATTTTGACTTAATTTGTGCATAAGATGTTACATAAAGGTCCAACTTTACATGTTTTCATATGCCCATCCAGTTTTCTAGCACCATTTGTTAAAAAGACTGTTATTTTCCCAGGATATAGTTTTGGTTTTGTGAAAAGTCTTGTTACCTTTGTGAAAAATCATTTGACCATATATGCTAGAGTATCTTTTTGGGCTTTATAGTCTATTCCATTGGTTTGTCTGTCTCTATCCCAGTACTACACAAAAGATTACTATAGTTTTGCAGTAAGTTTTGAAATAAAAAAGTGTAAATCCTTCAACTTTGTTCTTTTTCAAGATTGTTTAGGCTGTTCTGGGTCTCTGGGGAATCCATATAAATTTTAGGATGGGTTTTTGTATTTTTGCAAAAAACATGATTGGGATTTTCATGGAGTTCACATTGTGTAGATGGTTTTGGGTAGCATTAACGCCTTAACAATATTTTTTCCTGGTATATGAGCATGAAATAGGATTCCATTTATTTATTGTGTTTAATTTCAGCAATGTTTGCATTTTGCAGGGTGTAACTGCAAGCTACACCTTAGTTAAGCTAATTCCTAAGTATTTCACTCTTTTTGATCTCACCATATATGAAATTTTTTGTCATTTCTGTTTCAGATTGTAATCCATAAAAACCAGTTGCATTTCTGTATAAATTTATATTCTCATAATTTGCTGAATTGATTGATTAGTCCTAATAGTGTTTTGATGATACCTTTTCGGTTTCCCACATGTACTATCATATCATTTCTAAAACTTTCCTTTCCAATCTGGATCCCTGTTAGTTCTTTTTTCTTGTATATTTTTTCTGGCTGAACTTCCAGTATGATGTGGAACTGAAGTGAAAAAAGTAGGTATCCTTGCTTTTTCCTGGTCTTAGAGGAAGTACTTTTTCACCACTGAGTATATTTACCCTGAATTTTTCACATATGGCTTTTGTTATGTTGAGGTAGTTTCCTTCTATTCCCAGTTTTTGTTTCTTTTTCTTTTTAAACATAGAAGGGTGTCAAATGTTTTTCTTCAAAAATTGAGATGATCATGTTTTTCTCTTTTTATTCTGTTAATGTGGTGTATTACATTGATTATATCTTTATACATTGAGCCATACTTGTATTCCCAGAGTAAATCCCACTTTGTCATGGTATGTAATCCTTTCAATATGCTGCTGTATCTGGTTTACTAGGATTTTTTTTTTTTGAGGATTTTTGCATAAATGTTAGTAAGGAATATTGGTTTGTGGTTTTCTCTCCTTGTAGTTTTCTTGTCTGGCTTTGGTATCAAGGTAATGGTGGCTTCATAGAATGAGTAAGGCAGTGTTCCTTCTTTAGTGTTTTTTGGTAAATTTTGCAAGGTATTGTCTTAGTTCTTCAAATGTTTATTAGAATTTGCCAGTGAAACCATCAGTTCCAGGGCTTTTCTTTGTCATATTTTTTAAATATTGATTCAATCTCCTTAATAGTTATACATTTATTCAGATTTTCTACTTCATCATTGTTTTTCTTAGTTTTCTGTCCATTTTATCTAGGTTATAAAATTTGTTGTAAAATTTTCATAGTATTCTTTTGTAATTGTTTATTTCTACGGAGTTGATAGTAATGTTGGCTCTTTCACTTCTTTTTTTTTTAGCTGTAGATGGACACTATATCTTTATTTTATTTATTTTTATGTGGTGCTGAGGATCGAGTGCTGAGGATCCAGCCCTTGCCTCGGATGCCTCAGGCATGCGAGGCAAGGGCTCTACCACTGAGCCACAACCCCAGCCCCCCACTTTCATTTCTGACTTTAGTAATTTTTCTTTTTTATTAGTCCATCTAAACAAAGGCTGTTAATTTTGTTGATCTTTTCAAAGAACTAACTTTTTGTTTCAATAATTTTCTTTACTGTTTTTCTCTTTATTTTATCTCTGTTCTAATTTTCATTGCTTCCTTTTTTTCTATTGCTTCAGGTTTAGTTTTCTTTTTCTTTTTCTGGATTTTTAACTTGTAAAGTTAGGTTATTGATTTGATATCATTCTTATTTTGAATATAAGATTTTATAGTACAAATTTCCTCTTCATACTGCTTTCATTGTGTCCCATAAATTTTGTTATATGATGTATTTTATAATATCCTTTGTGATTTCTTTGGCTTATTGGTTGCTTAGTAATGGTTGCTTGATTTACACAAATCTGTGACTTTTTCTATTTTACTTCTGTAATTGAAGGAAAGGGCTTGCAACAAGGGAAGGGGGGCCAGGTGTAGGACAAGGGCTGCTTAATCTTCGTCTATAGTTTTGTGGTCAGAAGTACCAGTCAGTGATCATAGCTCAGATGCTGATATTGGAAGGACATGGTCCTTTCTGAACTCACCCAACCCTAGCTCCTATAAGGTATGCACAGGTTGTTTTAGGAACATGTGCACAGCTTCCTGCCACAGGGGTAAAGGTGGGGGATGAATGGATATTTATAGTGCTGAGAGCTGAAAACAATTAAAATTAACTGCAATTTACCATGTAATCTTTCCTTTGAAAATTTCAAGCCTTTAATAGCCCCCAGAGCTCCAAAATAGTTATATTAGATGGATTTTGCCAGTATAATTATTATCCAGGTGTGGAGACAGATTTCTGGTTCTTTGTACTCTACTATCTTCCCAGAATCCTATTATTTTTCTCATTTTTGAATTTTGGTTTTTATTAGTCATTCAAGAGGTCTTCAAATTTCAGAGACATATACAATGTCATATTGGAACAAAATAAACAATACTGAAAAAATGCTTTGGGATCAAAAGACAGAAAAGATGATTTGTAAAAATGATGGCTCATATATAAGAACACATGCAACATAAGCATAAATAGAATATGTGTAATATCTGAATAAAATGATGTGCAAACACTAATGCTAGTACACTCCATTGGAATTGTCTTACTTTGCTCCCTTAAAAAAACCTGAAAGCTAGGGGAAGCATTAAGCATGGAGTGATTGATGGCATTTTCACATTACATTCATACCACCAATATGCTGCAAAACAGCATGGTGATGGAGGAATCACTTCAAACCTTGAAAAGGCACAGATCTTCCCTCAATGTATCACAGTCCAGAATGGCGCATCCAAGAATCCTACTATGAGCACGAACAAAGGGGCAGAAGAGGTGAGTGAGCCACTGCAGACGTAGGTCAGTTCTGTGTAGACTCATTCCTGACATCTTAATGGCTAAGGAGGAAGAATCTGAGAGATGGCAAAGGCATGAGGAGGGCCTGTTGTTCCCGTCCAGGCTTCCTCAGCAATTGGGAAAGAGGAAGCAAGAACACAAGCCACATGAGAGCTTAAAAAATATGAACTGTGAAGCTCTCTGCTGTTAGCTACTCCAGATAAAGGAAGAAGTGGATTTGGTGCTTGAAACACACAAATTATGAGACTCTGTAACAATTTCCGTTAAACAAGTTTCCTGGTGGTTGATCCTAGGGATTGAACTGGTCTTTGTTTTAGGAGCTGAGAATCTTCAAGCTGCACAGAGGGAGAATACGCTAAGTTTTCATTTTATTTCTTAATTATAGGAATCTACATAATGAAATAAAACATTAAATCTTAAATAAGAATGCATTGTATCCACCCAAAACTTCTACTCCTATGAATTAAAATTAATTGACTTCTAATGAGAACATATGTGCAAATTTTACATTTTTCTGGGAGATATTTTAAAATTAATTTATGGGCAAAACCTCAACCACCAAAAAAGAAGAAAAAGAAGAATGAAGATGATTAATGGAGATACCATTAAAATAAGTCTGCCAGATGGTTCAGAATTTACTATACCTGAGCAAGGAACAGAGTCATGCTTTCTCTTGATTCCAGGTGTCAATATGTATTGAAGTTGATGAGTCAGATGCCTGGGGATGAGATGCAGCTGTCTCCTAAATTCTTGAAATACTCCTTTATTTCACCTATCCAAATACTCCGTAAGTATTTAATTTCTATGTCTTTCTTGATTAATTCTTCAATGATTTAATTTTTTTTTCTAAAAAGTCACAAAGCATTTATCAAATAATGTACACATTTTGTCATTTAGGTGCATATTTTTTGTATCATCATTTAATCATTTCATGCATGTTAAGAAACTTGTTATTTGAAGACAATTTGGCATATCAATCAGCTTTATTCATTTTTTGTGTTATTCAAGTTATAAATTCATATTAGTGACTCAATAATTCCAGGCTGATTGAAATTAACAATATTTTTGTTGTGCTTTTATCTTAAAGTTTTATTTAATGGCCAATGATGTTGTATTTTTTTCCTCCATAGACTTTTTTTTTAATGGCAACTTTATGTTTACAGAAAAACTGAGTAGAAACACACAGAAAATTCCCACATATCCTGGTCCCATACATACATAGCTTTCCCCACTATTAGTACCCTATATTAGAACAATATATTTAGTCATAATTGATTAACTTACACTGACACATTATTACCCAAATTTCATAATCTACTTTAGGGTTTACTCAGTGCTGTAAATTCTGTGGGTTCAGACAAATAAATGTCTTCACTATTATAGTATTTACAGAATAGTTTCATTGCCCTGAAAATTCTCTGTGCTCTGCCTATTTATTCCTTCATCCCCATTAATTCTTGGCACCCACGGATTTTTTTATTGTATCCAAAGTTTTGACTTTTCCAGGTTGTCATATAGTTGTAATCATACCGCATGCAGTCTTTTCAGCTTGGTTTATTTCACTTAGTAATATGCATTCATTTAATTCCATTGTCAATGTTTTCTCATGGGTGGGCAGCTTATTTCTTTTTCCACATAATCACAATAAAATTACAGTATTCCATTATCTGAATATTATTTATTCACCTACACAATTTTGAAAATGTATGAATATTATATATTTGAGCAAATCTTCACAGTAAATAAATCAGACATAGGAATTTTGTCCAGATTGTATAAAGAAATACAACTTAATAATTCAAAGACACACTTCACTTTCAACAAGATAATTGAACAAATAAATCATAAGGAGAAATATGTCAAAGTCTAATAAGCACGAAAAAAAGTATTTCAAAATCATTAGTTATCAGAAAAAACCACAATGGGTAACTATCAAACATCTTCAATATAGATAAAATTAAAAAGACATCACCAAATGTTGGTGAGAATGTGGAGGAACTGGACCTCTCATACATGGCAGGTGAAAACACAAAATGCTATAGCCACTTTAGAAAATGGTTGTGAGTTTCTTATTTAAAATCTTATATCTATGATTCATATTCCCATCACTTTATTCATGAAAAGTAAAAATATACATCCACAAGATCCTTACATGAGAATATTCATAGTAGCTTTATTATGAATAGTTCCCAAATAGAAATAATCCAAATATTAATCAACAGGAGAATGTATAACCTTATTGTATTAAATTTATATCAGAATATTACTCATCACTAAACACAAATAAACCACTGAAACATGCAACAAATCTGATGAATCCAAAAACATTATGCTGAAAAAAATAAGTCAATTATAAAAGTGTACATAGCTTATGGACTTATATATAAGAAGTTTTATAAGAAAAGTTAATCTGTAGGAAAGAAATCAGAAGTCTGGTTGTACCTTTGGGCATGAGTGTTATCTATGGGGATGGGAAACATAAGGGGAATATACATCTTAATAGCATGCATTTTTCAAAATTCATCAAACATACAATTAGTATCTGTGCATTTAATTGTAGACTAAACTTAAATATAACAAAATTATATATATATTAAATATTCATATTCATTCTTTGTCAGTGCTAGATGATAATCAACCTAAAATTCTATACCTATATGAACTAGCATTTAAGTGAATAAAAACACTTTTAGATGTTTAAGGATTTAGAAATTTTAACATCCACAGATTGCTTCTAAAGGATTACTCAGGATAATTGATGCAAAGAAAGCGAGCATGTTAACAAATACAATGCACATAAAAGGCCAAGATAAAGGTTTAGTTTGCAAGCAAGCAAATACAGAAGTAAAACTTAAAATTAATGTGAAATACATGCTAATGCAGATGGTATGATTATGGGTCTGGAAAATCAAAAGTTAAAGAAAATCCACAAAAGAGTTAAATATAAGATCAATAAAAATGACAATAGCAAAATAATGAAATGCCAATGGTTATATATCACAATAGAAATTAAAATAGAAAATCACTCTTTTCATAATCAGAACAGCAAAATGTATAGAAGTAAACTGATGATAGATACAATATATATGAGGAAAGCAGTAGTAACTGGGGAACATAAACAAAAACCTGAATAAATGGAGACAAATTTTCTTTTGTAATTAATCAATATATTTAACAAAATTTTAAAAGTCCCAATGAGCCTGTTTTAGAAATTTGACTAAATGGCCATGGTATCCATAAAAAAATAAACATATTGTATAGAAAACTCTTTAGAAAGATAAATTATATAATTACCTTATCAAATATTAAGATATATTATCACTGGAAGAATGTGGTCTTGCTGGGAAGATAGATATACTGGTCAAAGAAATAAGACTTGTGGTATATTTGATAGGTTGGTGATTTGGAATAAATTATATCCTCCCAAAACTTGTATTGTGAAGTTTTAATTCCTAGTACCTCAGTACCTTATTTGGAAATAGGGTCATTGCAAATGTAATTTGTTCAACTAAGGTGCATACCAGAATAAAGTGGGTCCCTAATCCAATATGTCTGGTGTTCCAGTAGGAAAAAGAAGGGAAAATTTGAACATAGACATACACACAGAAGGGCTGCTATGTGGAGATGAAGGAAGATTGGTGTTGTGGTTTGTGTGTTTTTGTCCTCTCCAAAATTCATATAGAGATTTAATCCCAGCGCAACAGCATTTGGTGGTGTGTCCTTAGGGAGTTGATTGCATCAGAGGGTTCTCTCCTTCATGAGTGGGGTTAAATGCCTTTAAAAAAGAGTGTAACAAGATAGGTACAGTGGTGCATGCCTGTAATCCCAGCGGCTTGGGAAACTGAGGCAGGAGGATTATGAGTTCAAAACCAGCCTCAGGAATTTAACAAGGCCTGAAGCAACTCATTGAGACCCTGTTTCTAAATAAAATATAAAAAAGGGCTGGGGATGTGGCTCAGTGGAAGAGCACTCCTAGGTTCAATTCCCAGTACCAAAAAAAGGGTGTAATGGAGAAAGTTTGTCTGTTTTTGCCCTTCCAACTTTTGCCATTTAAGGACAGAATATTCCTTTCTTACAGAAGATAGTGTCCAAGATGTCATATTGGAGGCAGAGAGCAGCTTTCATAGACACCAAACCTGCCAGAGACTTGAGTGTGGACTTTAAAGACTCCAGAAATATGAGAAGTGGATTTCTATTCTTTATTAATCATCCAATGTTAGGTATTGTGTTATAGAGGCACAAAATGAGCTAAGACAATTGAGGTGATGCTTCTACAACTAAGAAACACTAAAGATTGCCAGCAAAGCACCAGATGCTTGGAGAGAGGTGTGGAAGAGATTCTACTCTACAGCCCTCAGAATAAACCAACTCAGAGGCACCTTGATCTTAGATGTCCATCCTTCAGATCCATAAATCAATATATTTCTGTTGTTTCAGCTAGCCAGTTTGTGATAGTTTCTCATAGGAGCCCTAGAAAAAGATGAAATGAATACTGTTGAAATAACTAGCCAGTTATTTTTGGAGAAGTAAATTGGATAGCTACCTTGCTCTTCGAAATGAATTTAGTTAGAATTTTATCAATATTTAATGTTCAGAAAAAATGTTGGAAAAATACTGGTGAATACAATGCATAATCATGGGGTGAAGAAATATTTTGTCATTATTCAAACTCCACCAAGTATAAAAAGACTAATAGCCATCACTTTTTCCCTTTCAAACCAATAAAAGTTTTGAATATTGATAATATAAAGCAGCTTTGCAAATGACATCTTAAAGTACAGATCTATCTAATGACATATACAAATAAATGGTGAGTCTATGAATACTTTATTCCAAAAAAAGAACTGATCAAATACCAAAATTTTAGCTGTATATGAGAGGAGAGAAGAGGAGAGGAGGGTGGGGGAGAAGGAGAAAGAGAGAGAATAAGAGTATTCATGCAGCATTATTTATGATAGAGGAAAACTAAAAACAGATTTAAAGGTTTTTCAGTTGAGATTAGTTAAACAAATCATTCTCCATTCATAGAATGGGATTATTTTCATCTATCAACCCATTCATGCATCTCTATTTAATAATATGCAAGATTGTCATGACAAATTATAGAGTGAAAAAGGCAGGTTAAAAAGTGAATATGTAGGTGGGTGCAGTGGCGCATGCCTGCAATCCCAGCAGCTTGGGAGGCTGAGACAGGAGGATCACGAGTTCAAAGCCAGCCTCAGCAAAAGGCTAAGCAACTCAGTGAGACCCTGTCTCTAAATAAAATACAAAATAGGGCTGAGGATGTGGCTCAGTGGTTGAGTACCCCAGAGTTCAATCCCCAGTACTGCCTCCCACAAAATAAGGTAAACATGTAGCAGGATCTGTGTGTAACCCCTTCACACACACCAAGAAGTCTGGCCAGCTGAAACCTAGAAAATCCTGAAAAAAATATAATATTGGACATAAATATTGTGATAGAATTTAAGATAACTTTAATTTTGATATTTTTCTGTATTACTTGAAAGTCTAGCATGAGTATTCATGAATAATTCTAAAACTATCTTTATTGTTCATTAAATTATGAATAAACATGTTTAAAATATTTATTTTGTTTTTCTCAGTAATTCTATTCTATGAATAATCTTAAATAATAAGAGGTACACCCATGGATTTACAATTTTGAAAATTAGACAACACCAAAAATAAATAACACAGAATTTGTAAGATAATTATGCTGCATCAGAGTAAGTACAATGCTTCCACAAAATACAATATTATATATAAGAGTGTATACTAAGTGACTGAAATTTTGTAGGAAAACAAGTATATATTAGAAATAAGATTAAAAATCATGTGAAAGGGATATGCCAAAAGGCTAAGTGATTTTATTTCTGAGGAATAGATTTATATTACTAATATTTTTAATTCTTTGTAATTATTACTTATGGCAATAAGATATGGACAGATTTATTTTTGTTCCTAGTGTTAATATATGTGTATATTGAGATAAATAAATGTATAATCTACATACTTTCTGGAAAACAAAACAAGTTTGAAAAAAAATTTCCTATTTTTCCTAACCCATCTTCCTTTGCCATGTGTACTTTATAGTACACATGGCAGAGGCAGTTTCTTCCCTGGAGTTCAGTGAGAAGGCCCTTGTTTTCAACAGAAATCATCAGAAAGAGAAACAGCTTTTTCCGAGAAAACAGTGTCTATCTCTGTCCACCCCACCCCTCCCCCTTGCCCTTTCTCTTATTTTAGTACTTGCGGAGATTAGAGATTTTAATTGTATGACTTGTGGAATGCAGTTTTTCTTCCAGCAGCTGTGTTTATGGTATATAATCTATTAGCTGCTTATATGCCAGCATTTAAAAGCATTCTGATGGATAATACTTAGTAAGGGATTAATCTTTTCCAGCATCACCCTCTTGACCTGCAAATGTACATTAGTGGGGTTGGGGGGTGTATAATGCCTGCTCTGACATTTGTTTGCAATGCATCCAAACATATTCTGGGATGCACATTCAGGTTTCCTGGCATTGAGACAGACTGGCAAGTCAGCACTAAGACATATAGTTCCCACATGCCAGGGTTAAGGGAACAGGGCTGGCGACCTTTTCCATTGAGCTTTGTCCTGTGTGTTTTCATGTCACTCCTCCCCGAGTTTACTCTGCTGCACATCAGCCATACCACCTAAAGTACAATGGAGGTCATCAGGTAAATAATATAAAAAAACAGGTTCTGGTCTCCCATGTGTTCCGCACACATCATTTGGTCAGCACCACCTAAAAGCATAGGCAGGTAGAGGACCGCCTTTGGAACCTTCCCCTGTTCTCTTCCCACTGGCTTCTCTCACAATATTTGAAATTCTAGTTTCAAATCTTGGCTTTATTATCTTCTAGTTGTTTGAATTGGGTAAATTAATTATCTGAAGTTCTATGGCACCAACAATATATGTATAATATTACCTGTATGAAAGGAATTTGTAAAACAAATTACACATGTAAACCAGAATAGACTTAGAGCTTAAGATTACACAAGATAACATTTTGTATTTTAAGACTGATTATTTAGGTCATAAACAAGTGTTTTGTTGTTGCTGCTTAAATATCTCTGTAAAAATAAAGTTATTCTTGGAAGGAATAGTAGAACCACGTGCTAGGAATTGTTGCCACTGAATTCAAGCTAATTGATAGGACTCCTGATACCAATAAGACCCACTGGGGAAGGGTGACAAAATAAATATATGAGGAGATCAAGAAAGCAAAATCTTTCACTAGTCAATGGATCTGATTATTATCTTTTAGCCTGGGTAATTTTTTCACTGATGTTTCTGCTAAATATAAGCAATACATTTTCTCTGAGAAACAGTTCATATACTATTTTGTTTGTAGGTGTCTAATCTCCTGACTTTTAATCAGATTTCATCTATTTTATTTAAACAATTCAAGAGAAAAATATAATAAATAAAACATCAGGAATTTAGCTAAAAATGTCATGATACTTCCTACCCTTAGTCAGTTTGGGGATTCAACCTTGTAACCTTACTAGCTATGAGAACAAAAAAGGAATTGGACAATCATATAGGTAGAACTTGAGATCATTCAGACCTCAGATCAAATCTTGCTCTACCACCATCGTAAGTGAGTAATTTAGGGCAAGTTACTCAATCTTCATAGCCTTGGCTCTTTGTGTGTTTAGTAGAGATGATGCTATCTACTTCATAGGGGTATAGAAAGAATTAGATATGGGGCAGCGCATCACAGACTTTGATATGTGGGCAGAAATAAATGATAATCATTCAATCACCATTGTCAATACCTTATTTTTTTTCTGACTACTGTCACATTATTCATACACTTGATGGAAATACTTTGAGAGGGAGAAGGACCCAAAGCAGGTTGGTGATGGATGATGAGTGTGAGGGTACCACTCTGAAGTGGTGGTGTGGAGTAGTAACCAGTTTACTGGGTAGACAAAAGGAGTTTGGAACTGGAAATAGTTATGAACATTAAATACTACTTCTTGCTTAGACACAATTCAAATTGTAATTTTTTGAGATGGACTAATATTTCAATACTAGTCATGGAACATAATTGCTGCAATATGTCCATATCTTCCAGTCAGAGAGTACCAGGACTACACTTCCACCTGATCAAAGTTGGGTTTATGGGTTCATTACAATGAGGGAAAATAATTGTGAAGAACCATAGGGCCCCAGAATGACAGAGTTAGAAAGAACTTCCAGGTCTTCAGTTTGTATTAGGTGAGTTGGGCGTAGGTTCAAGGAAGCAGGGCTTTGCTCTAACCTGAATGCCATCAGGAAGCAGGAGAGATTCTGTGAATATGAATCTTAGTACCTCTTATCTAGAAGGTGGGGGGCATAACGCAAGGCTTAAGTAGCAGTCACTAAAATCAAGATAGAGGGATATTTGGCCCTTTTGGTAGTTTGGTCTTTGATGAGGACTCTTCTTTTTGTCTTGATCCATCATGATCACAGAGTGGCCTTGTCTGATATTGGTGTTCCATAAACCTGTTTACTAGAATGCCACGGACTGTGAATGCCCGGCCTGCTCCTGGCAACACCAAGACCTCACCAATAGTTGGGGCCTATATTACTCAAAGGCTGCTTTCCTCCATGCTTCTTATTCTCAAAGGACTACACGGGGAAAAGGGGACTCCCTGACTAGTACTAGGTACAATCCTAACACTCTAGGCAAAATTATACCAACACCATATTATGTAATTGCTTACTTAATATTATAAAACAATTCCTTTTTAAATTATGTACTAAAGAAATTATTACTATAAATGAGTATTATTATTGCAAAAATAGAAGGTAACAATGACAGTAAAATAATATAAAGACAGTATAATAAATTCTAGCTGGATGAAAGTGCTCCTTGAGGGCTTTAAATTTGAAGCTTGATCCCACTTTGCTTTAAAGTAAACCCTCAACGTGTAGACAGATGTAAAAACTACAACCAGAGTTTGTGTTTGAAATAATTTGAAGGATTAAAAAACAAAGAAAAAGGAATTATTACTATGATAACAACACTGTTTAATACCAATGTTCATGCTATATAAAATAATCATCCTCATTATCTATTTTGCTACTGCATACCTCTCAGGTTTTGGGAAACATCAATCTGTTCATTCTGGATGTATGATTAGCTCTCTTCATTTAAAATATCCAGAAAAAAACCTTTTTGCTTTTGGCGGTTCATTCCATCTGCCTTATTGAAAACAGTGTGCCTATGTGTCTTGGAACAATAAGAAAGTAGGTTGTTCTGAACAACTGTTTAGTGCAGGCTGCTTTGCCCAGAGACAAAAAGGTCTTCTGTACTGTATGGGGACTTACATAAAACCTAGTTTGTAAATTAGTATCATCTTGCAAGTGCTCTTCCTTTGCTTACAATTGCCCATGCCTCCTTTCATTTTCTAAGGCAGTAAAATCAAATAGTGCAGAAGTCAGAAAACTGAGCCAAAAAAATGGATATTGAAGTTCCCCTCTTTCAACAACTGTGTGACACTGGGTATATCACTTGCCTTCATTTTTATCGCTAAGAGAATAAAGAAGATCCAACCCAACTCTGATAACTGTGGCAAGAATAAAATTAAATGATAGGCTGAATAGTAATGTTATTATTTTTAAATAAGAATCAAAAGACTTCAGTCATCCAACTTTTGGTAGCATGTGCTGAACTCATGGGCTTATCACCCTAGCAAGCATTTCTTCCTTGGAAACCTCCACATAATGTCGCTGATCACACAACAGTTAATCTTCCACATGCAACTTTCAAAGATCATCTAAACTTCAGTTGTGGATTGAATGCTAAGTTGTTTTCCTTTCTTTTGAACTTCGAGGCTTTTTCCAGATGGTGTCATGTGGCACACGCTTATGTTGTAGTTCCTGACGACTTTGAAAGCTCACTCCATCAGAGATGCCTCACCACTCCACCGGGGACCAAGAGTAGCCAGCCTTCCCATATGTTCCTCCATCCCCGCACTCTAAGTTCTTTTGCTGCCTTGCCTGCATAACAAATACAAATATGGTTCTGGACCTGGATTTCTCCCAGATGAGCAGACTTCAAAGTAAGTGTGAGGTCTTTAGGAGAAGGCTTTTCCTTTCTCCATCTGTGTGACCATCGCCAGCTACATATCTGGTTTCCTTAGTGATTGAGTGATTAAAGAAGGTGGCAAAGGTAGGGAGGAAGGGGAGAGTCTTAAGAGGTTTATGATTAGCCAGAGTTGGAAGAGAGTGGAGGAAGCAAGACAAAATTAAATTTTCCATCTGGAACAACAAATTAGGTTGAGGACTGACATATTTAGTGCTAGTGGCGGGTTAGCAGAAACATGACATCAACACATACACTGTAACTTTGCATATCATTATTCAACATGCTAATATATCACTATTATATGCTCATTACTGGTGATGGCATCACACCGAAGAAGAGATCATTATTTACTTGAGGACCATGTCAGTGACTGATGAGGATTGTATAATGCAGCCACCACCCTAGGTTTTTCATGAAAGAAATGAAATAAGAATTATTCTTTAAGCTTGTGTATAAGTAGAATTTGAGATATGATGGACTAAGATAGAATGGTCTTCCACTTCTGTTGTGGGGGCTTTAATACCATTCCAAGCCTGAGAATATATAATTTATCTGTATTAGTTTTCTAGTTATACTTTTCTAATTTTTTCTTTCTCTCTTTGTTCTTGAGCTTTCTAAAAGTACTTATTTGTTTGTTCTCTTCTTGTTTTTTTTTTTTTTTAATGGTCTCTTCTTCCTGGGCTAATAAATGCTGTATTTCTTTTTATTCTTAATCCACAAATTTTCATTGAATACCTACTGGGTTCTCAATATTTCCAGTTGGTCCCAGTTTGAGGGGCACAGGCTCCACCAGCTATGGGGTTCTTCTAGGCATGGTTGAAGTGAAGATGATCTTAATGATGCAGTCATAAAAATTAAAATATAGAAATATTTATATACCAATAAAAAATTGAAAACATGTTAATGTAAAATAACCAACAACAGGGCAAAGTAATAAATCAGTTAATATTCCAAACTGATGTCAACTTCATATGTCACATAAGGTTTTTCTATCTGACAGTTTGAGCACAAACTGTCATCAGAGCATCACACAGAATGAAATCATAGAATTGGTAATCAGCTTTAATGTAAAGGTGCCTTAGTGGGGGAGGAAACAATGAGCAAAAAGTAACAGGTGTTGAAGGGAAAGATTCATCAGACTGTGATCTCCTTCTAGGGAAAAGAGGACACATGAGCCTTTCCGCCATGCGCCATTTTGTAGCAGCGTGCCTGGCACAGATAAAGTGCTCAAAAAATAGTCATTACAGAAAGAGAGCCATTCACATTCATGGGAGATGTTCATTAGTATTTTGTGAAGTGAATAAATAGATAAGTTAATAGAGTAAATAAATAAAAGCAGTTTTTTCACTTTCATACCCTTGTTTGAACTCAAAATTCTTCTCTTTATATTAGGTAAATGTAAGAGGTGTAGAGAAAATTTAGCGCTAATTACTCTGAAGCCTTTCTCTTACCTGTGGCCTTAGCTAATGAGATAGAAGGCAATCTGTTACATTGCTTTGGGGCGAAGTGATTAAGAATCATATTTGACTACAACACAGTTTAGCTATTGCCATAGAGTTGGGGAATTTCATCATCCTCTTTTTTGCTTTTCATCCTCTTGATCACGTTTGGCCATGAAAAAATAGATTTCTCTAGAAAAACACATTTTCTAGGCGAACATTTCATGTTACAGTTTTTATATTTGTTCAGGAGCACACAAGTCACAGGTTTGCTATGAGGGCAAAGGGTCCTGCAGGGTTGGGCATAGGGTTGCCAGGATCATCAAAGTCCGTGCAACTTCTTGTCAAACTATCATCTCATACTTTCTGTTAGGTTATTTAATTTTGGAATTTGTTTTATAAATGTCAAATAGAAAAACCTTATGTGACATATGAAGTTGACATCAGTTTGGAATATTAACTGATTTATTACTTTGCCCTGTTGTTGGTTATTTTACATTAACATGTTTTCAATTTTTTATTGGTATATAATTATTTCTATATTTTAATTTTTATGGCTGCATCATTAAAATCATCTTCACTGTAAAATTTGTTCAGTATTTATAAATCTCAATGTGTATTGACATTACTGCTATCAAATCTTAATGGAAATACTTTATGATTACATTTGAAAAAATAATATATGATTAGATGTATGTGATTAAATAATTTGTATATGACTAGAGGCTTATAAAAAAGCAACTCCATTATTCATTTTGAAAAATCTAAATCCTGTATAACTTTCTGTGTACTTACTGACAAAACTTCCTGCTAAAATTTCAGTATTGGAATAGAACTGTTTTTTGTTATACTTAGGAATTTAGTGAATGTTTAGCCTTTAGCCATATTTGGAAAAATGCCCTTATAAAAATGAAATAAAATTAAGTTAATGTAAAACACTTTTTCATTGAGTGACAAAAACAAACAAATAATAACAACAACAAAATCCAAAAACCCAATATGTAGTTTTCTTTAGCTACCTTATCAAATACTACAGGGGCTTGATAATTTACTTCACAATACACAGACACATTTGAGGACAGGACCCAGGGCCAGTTGGGTGAGCCTGCCTGTGGAAAGCCTGCCCTTCTGGTGAGGGGGATCAAAGGTAAACATCTGTTCTCTGCTTCTGCTATGGAATTCTTGCCAACAGAACACATCTGATAGATAATCTGAACTGCTCATCGCTTAGTTCATTCTGTTGGAGGATTATAGGAAGAATGAATCTGAAGTAACCATTAGGGAAGTTTAAACTCATTTATGATTTGTTTTCATGTAACTTTAGTGAACTCAATGTTTCAACTGTTCGTCACCAGTTTTTTGATTTTGGCAACCCCTAAATCATATTTTGCCAGTGGCACTCTTTATCCTTTAATTCTCAAATTATTAGAAATTTAAAGTGAACACAGTCCATACAATTTGTCCTTATTTACACTTAACCTGTCCATGTATTTATTTTGTAAAAGTAGGGTAATATCCAGAAATTTGATACTCTTCATTTTTAAATATAGAAGAAATTCCTCCTTGTCACAAATGAACTGATATTCCTAGGATGTTTAACTTTTACTCCAAATTATAAAATTATAATCATTGCAGATTTCAAATATGGAAGGATCTTATTGTAATATTTTTATTAAAACAGGCATAAAAGGTGACTAGTCTAATTTAAGTACAGAATATATATAAGTATATATATGTGGGTGTTGCTTTTTTTTTTTAAATATAGACTTTCTTAGAGTCACAAAATGTTACGGCTTACCACCATCTATGGGCACCCAAATCTATGCTGCTGTTTTTGTTCCCTTTCTATATCCTGCCCTCCCAGCACACACTTGTATTCCCATGTAGCATTTGCTTTGACCATGAAAATTAAGACAGCACTACTCAAATCCTTGCTTGGTAGAATCCAACTGCTGATTTCAGCTTTGAGTGGTTGAAGAATAAGTTTAGGAAATGCAAAGTATGGTCTTCCCAGCAAAACCTGATGCTCCAGGGTTTGCAGCCAGTTGTGAAGAAACTCTGTTTCCTACCAGAGAGCTGTCAGTCAGCCGAGGAACATCATCTGATGCCCCACGGAATCAGGCAGGAGTAAGTCTAGTTTTCTGTCACTTTCTCCTTGGGGTTTCAAGTAACTTGAAGACTATTTCATTTATTATTAAAAGAATACTAGTTTTCTTCTATGTATGTATATAATAAAGTATATATTTTCAATCAATTTTACTTAATTATATAAAATACATTTACCTTATCTAGTTAATGGCTCCTTATGATAATACAATAAATTATCAACCTCTGATTTGGCAAATTTATGTTCTTGAGGTAATGAATATTAGAAAGTATAAGCACAAAATGATAAGTTAAAAATGGAAATACCCAGGGAATATAGCAAATGTTGTAGGCAAAGAGAAAAGGTAGTTAGCAAGGATTGAAGAAATGGTGTTTATTAAATCATGCTCTCAGGCAGAGAGCCAGCTCTGCCACTTACTGATCAC
>CM053401.1:73712614-73958783 GCA_028644305.1 Xerus rutilus | reverse complement strand
TGATTTGGCAAATTTATGTTCTTGAGGTAATGAATATTAGAAAGTATAAGCACAAAATGATAAGTTAAAAATGGAAATACCCAGGGAATATAGCAAATGTTGTAGGCAAAGAGAAAAGGTAGTTAGCAAGGATTGAAGAAATGGTGTTTATTAAATCATGCTCTCAGGCAGAGAGCCAGCTCTGCCACTTACTGATCACATACACGTGGTCAAGATTCTAGAATCTCTGAGTGAGCCTCAGTGTCTTTGTAGGAATACTATTAGTATCTATTTCATATAATTGTTGTGAAGATTGAATGGGATTGTGTATAGAGAGGAAATTAGTTCAGTGCCAGTTGTACAATTAATGCTTGAAAAACACTAGACACTAGAGAAAAATCCTGGGCTATGTAAACGTAGTTCCATGATTAAATGTGGTAAAATGCCTCTTCATTCTATGCAAAACTAAAATACAGTTTTCTCTCTGCATAAACTCACAAAATGGTCATTCTGACTTTGTGAAACCTTGTCTTTTTACTTAAAATGTTTCAAATTAACTTTACAGGCATTTTCAAGAGTACTAGTATTTCTCAAGATTTCTCCCCCTTTAAGATTCTGGGAAGAGAAAAACTAGAAGACCATGGGCCAAGACACTAAGAGCCCTTTTGACTTAATTGTGCCAATTTGTGCTTCCCCACATACCTTCTGAGCTCAAACAGTGAGATTGAAGATGAAAATAAGATAATTTTCTTTAGGGACATTACCCTATTTAATCTACTCTCCTCTTACTTGTTCACTGAATTTGAATGAACTTGGTAGAGAAGTTGTTCTGGATACTATGAAAATAGGAAAAAATTATACCATGACCATTAATATTGTTTTGATTTTCTCCCTCCCCCTACCTCTTTGGGAACTTGAGAATACTTATTGGACTGGAAATTTTAATGGTTAAAACAATTTAAAAGCTGACTAACTTGGAATTTGGCTCCAATCCTATTTGCTCTGTGTATAATCAAAAAACAGAAGCTAACATAGAAGGACTCAGGGTCCTCTCGTAGGGTCTGTTGAAATGAGCACTCCTTATCACTTGCACACCCAGAAATTCTAAGCCTGCAGCTTTCAAATTCAGCTCAAAAGTCTCTCTCTACCATGCCTCTCTCTGCATGTAGACCTCTATCACATGTTCTTGGGATAAGTCTGATTTCCCCACTAGAGTGCAAGCTACTTGAGGTCAAAACCATACCTTATTGAAAAATCTCCAGAATCTAGCTGTGTCTACCACATAGAAGGTGTTCATTTGATGTCGTGCAGATAAATGAGTGGGTACAGTTGAAATGGCTGAATATGCAATATTCTTTTTAATTCTGATGTTCCTATTACTCTCATCTCTTTGCTGCATATTCAAAACTAAAATACAGTTTTCTCTCTGCATAAACTCACAAAATGGTCATTCTGACTTTGTGAAACCTTGTCTTTTTACTTAAAATGTTTCAAATTAACTTTACAGGCATTTTGAAGAGTACTAGTATTTCTCAAGAGCCACAAAGTTGAGTTTACATAAAGATGAGATTAGAAAAATTTGTGAAAATAAGTTGACAAAAAAACTGTTTATAACTCCTTTTTAACTTATAAACATATTTTTTCAAACCATAATAATATTCAGTGCTCAAGTGAAAGTCAAGGTAATTACCAAACTGTTCTAATGAGTCAAGAAGGAAATGGGTGTCGCTTTAATAAAAGCGGGGGTGGGGTGGGGTGGGGGGTCACGTGGCTTCTCCACGAGTTGGAGTCCAGAGAGACAGAGAAGGGGTCCCCGGGTTAGATGATATGGAGTCCCTCTGGATGGTGGCGATCCGCGGAGCCAATCTCCCCAGGCCCCGAGGTGTAGGTAAAAATCTGCTTTGCCCCAGCGAGATGCAGAGATACCCGGGACAAGAAGAGGGACACCACCGGGGCGAGGAGCAGAAAAACATCATTTATTTTAGAAGCTACAGAAGCTTATATGCACTCTTGGATCAATCAGGCCCAAAGGTCACAAACAAAGGGGTGCTCTCTGGCAAGAGCACAGTCTATTAGCATAGAATGGGGAAGGACGGAAGGGAGGGGTGGAAGGTTATGGAGATGCTCCCACAAATGGGATGTTGTTCATATCAGTAATTAAGCAAATTTCAATGTGATTATACTTTCTGATTAAACTATCTTAGAAGATAATAATGAACTAAAGTTAAACAATTTTTTTAAAATGTGCATTTATACTTTAAGCCACTTACAGAAAGTACTTTTATCTGAAGAATGAATATGCTGACTACCAATATGAAATTGTGTAAGTTTCATGCACAGATAGAATCAGTTTGGGAAAAAAGTGTTAGAAACTTTTTATAGAATTCCAAGATTCTCAGCAAGGCGGAGACCAGGTTCTTTACAATGTGTCTAAGTCTGTTCCAGCTCTCCCACATCTGCAAACTCATTTCTTCCACTTCCTCCAGATGTCCCTACCAGTCTGTTCATGTATGTCCCTCTATACCCACCGTCCTTTGGTTTCCACTCAAATACCAGGCCCTCCATGGAGGCTTCCCTGGCTCCCCCAGCTTGAATAATTCCCATATCTGTGCCCAAGCAGTTAACCATATCATAGACTTTTTTGTATGGTAGAGACAAGGGACAAATTCTGTCTTGAAATTAGGAGTCATGTTACAGTTATGTTTATATTTTTACTGTCTAGCACCAGGCCCATTACAAGTATGTGTCCAATGGGTAAATAAATGTTCTGTGAGTTTCCAGGAACTTTCAGAATAAAAACATTTAAACCAGGAAATTTAACTTTTGAAGATTTGGATGTAAGTGTCTTACATTAATTAGAGAAGGAGATGTATAGGAAAGAAAAATAACTAATAACAAGAAAATAGGCCTCAGCAAATAGCTGAGGCCTCAGAATCAGAGGGCAAGGCCTGGACTGCATTGCAATTTTTGCCACGATATAAATCTTACTAGGTGATAAACTCAAGAAGATATACAATGAGGCTTTCACAAATCAACATTTTCTAGGTTTATGAAAGATCCATTTGGAGTTCAGACCTACCAGTTCAATACCCTTTCCCTCAATAACCATAGCAAGCAGAAGGTATTTAACTTCATGAATTATAAAATGACAAGAAACATTTCTGTATTGGTTGTGTATTCAATCCCATAACAGGTTCAAAAGTTCAGAAGCAGCTAATATCCAAATTTATCATAGCATAGGTTACTACATGAGCAGCATTTTTAAATAATATATACTTTAAATTATTGAAGGCAAGCATCAACAGGTAAGCACATGATGTTTTAAAGTACTTTCTTGTTTCCTAAAATAGTTCAGCACTTTCCAAATATTCCTCAGAGTAATAAATAACAAAAGTATGCATACTTTAATATTAGCAAATGGTTGCTTGGCTTATTCTATTGTAAATTGATACTTTAGATCATGTTTTTACTCCAAATATAATAATTATATTAGAACACTTTTTGAATGTTTATCTTGTGTCTGACACTAAAAAAATATAAATACTAACTCGCTCGATTCTCAATATATTATACAGTGATTTCTATTATCAACCCCATTGCAAAGATGAGAAGATTGTTGGTGGGAGATCACCAAAAACAACCTACTCTTCTTATTTTCATCTCCAAATCTTTGCTTATTCTATTGCCTTTGCTGGAAGTTTTCCCCTCTTTTAATCCACCATTCTATTCTAGTCTTTCTTCAAGACCAATTTAAAACTCCTGCATGCACCTTCCTATAATCTTCTGACTTGTCCAGCCTTAATCTGGTTCCTTTTCTGTGATTATTTACTCATTCACACATTCATCCCTGTATTCATTAGATTGTTAAATATAGATATTGTTATAGAAAAGGCTTCAAGTGGTCCCCAGACATTGGTTTGTATGCTGATTGTGCTTTTTGCTTCACCTGGGATGTTTGTTTGCTCACGAGATCATACTGCTTGATGTCAAGCACCATGTCTGAATCTTTTTGCGAACGAACTCAAAATCTGAATGGGTTAGCAGATGACAAAGGATCGAGCTCTCAGTGGTAGCTGGGTCAGAAAATCCAAAAGAAACTAGAACAGGAGAAAGTGGCATTTATAGAATTTGAACAATTGGGAGAATATCTGGCACCATTCAGTTCTTCAGAACGACCTGTAAAGACGACAATGAAGAAAGCAGTTGTGTTTGGTTAGAGTTGGTTGAAATTGTAAACTGAAGGGCTCAAAGAATCCATGACAATGACAGCGAGAAGCACCTGACACAGGAGTGCTGGTGTAAGGAAGCTCTTGCCTGGTCCCTGGGTGAATGCAGCTTGTTTAAGGGCACTCTGTTCACAATAAGCAGTAAATGCTCAGTAAAGATTTACCTTCTTATTCCTCCCAAAGATCTTAAACTGATGTTCCATTAGTTACACCCATCTTCCACAAGTGTTTGCTCAGCCAGCAGTGTTTTGTTTATTACTAAGTACTGAACATCAAGTGTAAAATTATGTGTCACCATAGATATTTAGTCAAAGATTATCCTCAGTTTTTCTGTGAGGATGTTTTTGGATTAAATCAACATTTTAATCCAATCTGAGTAAAGCAGATTGCCCTCTCTGATGTGGATGGGCCTCTTCCAATCAACTAGACTGAAGAGAACAGAAAGGCTAATACTCTTCCTGTCTGATAGCCTTGGGACAAGAGGTTTTTTCTGCCTTTGGACTTAAACTGAAACATCAGCTCTTTCTGGGTGGTAAACCTACCCGCCTTCAGAACTGACCTACATCATCAGCTTTCCTGGGTCTCCAGCTACCTCTCACTTTGCAGATCTTGGGACTTGCCAACTTCTATAATCTCATGAGGTAATTCCTCCTTATTCATTCATTCATTCTCTCTCTCCCTTCCTTCCTCAGCCTCTCCCTCCCTCTCTCTCCTCCTTTATCTCCTATTGGCTCTGCTTTCTGAAGAATCCAGACACTATAATATGGACTTCACACACATTGTAGATTCTCATCTACAATGTACATTTTTATCCTTACAATGTACATTTTTAGTCTTATCCACAATGTAGTATTTTTTCTAACGCTTGAAAAGATACTACTTAGGCCTACAAAGTGGTGTCAGTCATGAGGAAGAAAGCCAGGTTGCAGAGGACCTAAGAGGTTGGTGAGAAGATGAAGGAAGCAGATTTAGATCTCTCATTCCAATATTTGGCAGCAGAAAATAAAAGGAAAGTAAGATGCTAATTAGAAAAACAAGCATGGTCAAAGAATAAGATTTTCAATATATGTGAAACTATACACATATTAGAAAGTGAAAAGTAGCGAAAAGGGGGCTAAAATTTTCCATGGTTGTCAAGAAAATGCCATCTTCCTTTTTTTACAGACAAGGCAGAAATAATCCTAGACATGCCTCTATCCTATAGGCAATTGCCAAGTCATCCCCTGGGCCACTGAAATCTCTCCTTCATTCCTAGCTGCCAGACTGAGCATTTTCTTGCTCTGCTGGTGAACAAAGCTTTCTGACAGATATTGACCAAATACAGTTCAATTTGCTTAAATAAAAAGTCCAATGAAAAATGACTTCCTCAAATATATCTACACTGCATCTATCCTATCCCGTTATTTTTGGATGTCCCTCTGGAGTGATTTGGTTATATGCATGTAACTCCCCATTCACCACATCTCATATGCAAGTCTTAAATTTTTAAAATTGCCTAGGTGGTCTATGGACAGTACAGAAACAGGGCAGGCTGTCCATTTGTGACTTGAAATCTGATACTCTGAATCCAAAGGAATTAGTCACCATATCCATCTCTATTGCATTCCGCGTCTCCTTTTCCTCCCCGTTGTTCACCAGACAGTAATGTTCTCAGATCAAATATTCTCTATAAATTGAGAGAACATTTAGCTGATTTATGGGGCTTTTAGCTATTATATACTTACCTATTCAATAAAAGTAAGTACTTACATCACATGACACATATGCTACCTTCACAATATAAGATCTTTCCTTCAAGGGATTCAGGCATCAAATCGTAATGAGATTTCTTGTAGCTAATACATCACTTAAGGGCAAACTGACATTCCGAATCTATTTCTTTCTTTCTTTTTTCCCTTTTCATCAATGGAGTTCAGGGCACAACATTCTTTAGAAGATCTTTAAAATTATTAAGATTTTTATTTTCTTTCCTTAAAAAATGTGAACCTATTGAATAAGTGGAAGTAGGAATATTGGTTTTGTACTTAAGGGTGGGAAAGAAATCCTGACTTGATCTTTTATTCAACACTGTTAATTTCCAGAACCAGAAGCCAGGTAAATACTGGCTTTGCATCCCTGCCATGGCAAAGCCTTGAGAGCTTTCCCATGTAAGTACATCTTACACTTACTTTATTTGGAAGTACTAATCAACAAACCAATAATCAATTAACAAATGTTGACTTTGCAAAATCCTTTGGGTATATAAAGAAATGTAAATAATGTAATACTAAATTTCCTGAAAGTCATTCTAATTCAGAGTTTCTCAGTGTCTAACCTGCTGACATTTTGGCCTGGATAATTCTTCATGTGGCAGCTACCCTGTGCCTTGCAGAATGTTTAGCAGGATCCCTGGCTTCTGCCCACTAAAGCTAGGTGGCACCTGCCGTAAGTTCTGACTACTAAGAAGTGCCTCCAAACACTGCCATAGTGCCCTAGGGAGCAAAATCACCTCCACTTTAAAAGCACTGCTCTAACTGAATTCACCATCTGTTTACTCTTGCTCTGTTGTGGATGTGTTTGTAGCAAGGTTTAAGGGTGTTTGGATCTAATGGCAGAACTTTCTCTAAAGGAAAGCTCTTTTATGTCTCTCGAAAATGTGGGAAGCATTGTGGCTGTTTTCCGTTATTTTACTTGGGACTGTGAAAATTAATGAACCAGTAAAGTGGTAGTAAGTACTTTCAGGAGTTGCATTTTAGCAAACTGAATTCCTGTATTGTAGTTTTGGAAGGTTCAGAAATTAGAGAAATGGAGGAACTTTGGATGTGATGGGGGAAGGTAGTGGAGGGGAGGGAGAATAGGAGTAGCAAAGAAGCATTGAATGAGATGGACATCACTACCCTAGGTACATGTATGAAGACACAAATGGTGTGACTATCTTGTTTGCAACCAGAGAGATGGAAAATTGAGCTCTATATATGTACTATGACTTGAAATGCATTTAAAAAAAACAAATAAATAAAAAGAATGTAAAAAAAGGAAAAAAGAAATTAAAGAGCTGAATCAGAATTGTGGATAAAGCAAAGCAGGTTGCTTGCGCTCATTCTTCAACATTCTTTCCTTTTAGAAGGACCTAAATCCTATCTATGATTAGAGGCTCCTCTATTTAAGATCTAAACAGTATTCACTATCCATCTTCTCATCACAACTCAGGCTGATATTATCTAAAACTGCACACTTAATGAATGCCATTGCAAAAATAATTCCATTTCTCAATTCACTACTTTCTATTTAGGGAGTCATTATTCTCTAAAGGTCTTATCTGACTTGTCTATATCCTTCCCCATCTCTGAAAAGTTGCCAGTTGGTTTCTATCAGTTCTTTCTTGTTATTTCCTTCTGGTTCTTCTTTGTCAGCACCTTTTCCATGCCCATGGCCAACATCTTGTGGTCACCTGACTTACCTTTCTCTTTTGGAAAAGCTCCCTGCCCCAGTGTCTGCCCACCTCATCTTCTGTTCTCAGAATGCTATCCCTGCCATATCCCATTTAATACAGTCTGCTACCCTTCTCAGGGACTTACATCAGGTCTCTCTTACTGAAACAAATACAAATTTCTTAACATGATATTCACAGCTGTCCTATTTGTTTCAGTTTTCCATCTCAACCTGGTTCTTTTTCCTATTCTATACTTACTCACATTCTGGTCACTTTGATCTCTGTACCTTATGGTTCCTGATCTGGAATATTCTTTTTTCTTTGATGCAAACCTGACTTTACACATAGAATAATAATTATTGCTATTTATTGAATAACTATTCTCTGCCAGGTAGGGGGCAATGTGTTCTATATACATTATCTCAGGTACTCTTATTCCCACTCTGAGAAGTTAAGCAATATGTCCAAGATCACACAGCATGGATATGGCAGAGTTGGTATTTGAGTTTAGTGCCACCGGACTATAACACCCGAGTTCTTGACCATAAGGGCAGTGTTACACAATGACTCATGGCTTTATACATTTGGTCTTAAGTAAAAGTCAACATGGATAAACATAATAGAGAAAGTAAAATTTATTTTCTGGCGTGGTCTTCCCTCCATATTGGATGCCTGGAATTTAATTTATCTCAAGAATAATTTGGTAATTCATGAATTATTCAATTGTGAAAACAAATAGCCGGAGACTGTGAAAAAAAGTTGCAAATTCATGTTATGAAAGCCCACACACTACATCAGTTAAATGATAAATAAAACTAGAGGGCACATGGGCAACCCAACACTAATCAGTGAGGTCAAGAATGTAACCTAAAGAGAGGATAAAGAAAGGAAAGGACAAGGAGATGAATCAGATCCTGATTCCAAAAGTAACTAGAAGAGGAACATCATTTTCTAGCAAACAGAAACTAATAATAAAATTAAATTTCTGTCTATATTATAAAGAATTAATTAGCCATAGATATTTTCTTAAGTTGAATTTAATAAATTTTTATATGAAAATTACCACTTGGGTTCATCTAAGCTAATTTATTTCTATTTAATATCCTTATAAAGAACTTAACTTAAGGTGTTATTAAATCAGAAACATTATAACATGAAAGAACATAAAAATTTGAAAGACACTAAGTGTATAAGAGAATTTCTTTTGATTGATTTTTCTAGGTTATCTATTACATAATAAGCCTTTTACACAATTAGTTCTCCAAATGGAGCAGAATTTGCTTATTACCTGATGAATAATATTATTTTAGACACTGTGGGTAAAACAAAAATGATTAAGGTCCCAGAGGAACTTATACCTATTTGCTGGCTTGTCAAAATTTCCTACTAGATTATAACATAAAGAGGAATATAATATATGCTATGAATGTTCCAGAAGGGACTTGAGAGATTCAGAAAGAAGGCATGTTCAGTTTTCATAATCAGGGAAGATTTCTGGGAAAGGAAACATTTGAAACGGATCTCACTGAAATGGGTTGGAAGGTGTGAAAAGGAGATGGAGAAAGAGAAGGGAATTTAGGTAGAGGAGATACTATAGGCAAGCTATGGGAGCAGGGACAGAGAATTTTGGGAGTCTTGCTCAAGCTATAGTTATAGGTGGGGTAGGAAATTTTAAGAACTATTCTGGAACACCACCTGTGTGCCAAGTAAGACACAGGCCCAGGAGAAATCAGGCTGGGTAAAGCATATACCTGCCCTCAAGGAACAGGCTCAGTTGGACAGGAAGAGCTACCCAAGGCCAGACCATAGGGAGCTTGAATTTGCCCTTCAGACTGGAAGACCTGGAAAATGTTTAGCCATTTAAAGTTTTCCACAGATAATTGGTCGTATGTTTTAGGCAGATGAATCTTTTAGACCAATGAATACAAGAACATAGGAAGATTATTTAGGGGACTCTGTAATGGTCCAGAAAAAAAGAAATTCAAGAATGGAAAATAGGTTTATAAGTATAAATTGCAGCAGGAGAAGGCATCAGATTTTGGCAATCGATTTGTTGACATACATGTATTGGCAATGGTTTTTCCTTTGTAGTCTCCCAAGCTAAAATTTGCCTGCTTTTTAAAACATGGGAAAATCTCATTAAATACTTGTCTTTACCATTTTCCATAAACACAATTATACTAAAACAACCTGATGAGACCTGTGATGAATGTATCTCAGGATCAATATGGCTAGGATATAGTTCTTGGCTTCAGAAGAAAACTAAAGGATTAAAATAAAAGTTTTCTGGCAACTCAAAAAACACCCTTAGGAGGTGATAGATTTTTTTTAAAGTCATAAACAAAACAAAATTTAAAAGGTTCGATTATCTGAATTAGTTACATTCCAGAAATTGAGTCAGTAGAATTGATATTATTTCTTTCCTACCTCCCATCTTTATTTTTTAACAGGATTTAATACAAACAATGATCTATGACACTTCTTTTTTAAACTTCAAACAAACATTTTCAAGAGGAAATTAGCTTAAGGAATTTTCCCTGCCATACTAAATCCTGTGTAGATTGCAAGCATAAATTTTTATTCTTTTCCTCTAACACTGCAAAAATAAACAAAAATTTGCACCCTGATGTCAACATTTTAGACATGAGAAGGATAGCAAGGACCATGCCAATGCAAGTACTGTACCAATATAATACAAGCAAGTTGAATGTCAGCCAACCTGGAGAAAACACCCTTCAATAGTATTCTCAAGCCCAGCACCAGCACAACCCCCAATAGAACCAAGGACAAAACCATAAAAACACACCCTACTCTGCAGTTCTGCCTGCCTGGGTGTAAGGGCACAGGAACTGAACACATACCCTGGACACTTGTCTTAAGAGGCATCTCCTCTGACATGTGATAGAACCAAAGGACACTGATGACCCCCCCGCAAAAGGAGGGCTCTTGGAGATAGAAATGGGAAAACCAAGACATGGCTAGGCTCCAAATTGCATCTTTTTTCAGATAGATAGATGATGCCAATAGGATTAGTCACTTCACTGAAGCAACTGATCTTACCTGAGTTTGGCATCAGGTAGATCCAAGAGTGGGTGAAATTTTCTCCCTCCCTCTCATCTAGTTGTAGTATAGCCAAAAATCTGTGAGGCTGGAACCGATTAGATTCAGCATTCAGCTTATTGCCTGTGAGAATGTTGGAGGATCTACCCATGAGGAGCAGTGTCCCCAAAGACAGTGGAAGAAAACATGAATTTAGTCCAAAAGGCTTTCTGTGTTCTAGGTGGGTCTATATCTGAAGCAACATAGGAAAAATATTTGAACATTGGTTTTTATCCAGAATAACATGGATATACTACTAATAAGAATAGTTTATTTGAAGGTGGGAAGGGGAGGTGGTTAAAAAATCAGTATTTTTAAATTTTTGGTACTAGTGATTGATCTCAAGGGCACTTGACCACTGAGCCACATCCCCAGCCGTATTTTGTATTTTAATTAGAGACAGGATCTGATTGAATTGCGTAGTGCCTCGCTTTTGCTGAGGTTGGCTTTGAACTCATGATCCTCCTGCTGCAGCCTCTGAGCTGCTAGGATGACAGGTGTGGGCCACAGTGCCTGGGTTATTTTTTTTTTTTAACAGAAAATACTTTAAAGAAAATTTCTAAAGCCACAGTATGAGAGTGCAGTATAAAATACATATTAAGGAGATACACATAATTCCAGAAGCTGTCTAAAGAGGTGAACGAAACTTTATATTTTCCATTTCATGTAATTTTTTTTTGCACATCTTACATATGATTGTGTGTAGATTCTGAGTGTCCAGTACTAATTAATGGGATTCACAAATTTTTCAAAAGAAAAAAATGAATACTGTTAACATCAAAAACCATTGTTTGAATGGGATTTTCTACTGGAATACTATGGAATTTTTTCTTGGCCCTGAAATGATGATTTTGTTTTGTTTTGTTCTGAATTCAAAGGGAAGTCAGAATCCCAAGTAACTAGGGTGGAGACTCGATACAATATTTATCTTTTCCTTTGCTTTCCTTTTACTTTCAAGTAATTACTTTGCTTTATGCCCTTGCCAGCTGGACTACAACCAAGCATCTTACAGAGTCAGTCAAAACTAATCCATCTTCCCTGTTGGAAAGGGTTATGGATTGTCCCCAACTGCTGCACTTTCAGATGACAAACACATTTGGAAAAGTCTCTTTCAAGAGACCACCATCAGTTAGGAAGAGTTGGCACCTCTCAAAGACTGCTCCATTTAATACCAGTCACCTAAAAGAGTAGGACCAGTTTTCATCACCTGTTACCAACCATCTATATTTTGGTCACTGCAACATGAAATAGAAAATTATCCCTTTGCTTATGCTTGTGAACAAAATCAGAAGAAATATACAGCAAAGCAGAGCTTCTGAGTACATCACATTCCTGACATACAATAGTTGCCTACCTTCTCTCAGAAACAATTTTTTTTTTTTTTTACCTAATTAGAAAGCAAACAACAACAAAAAAGTCCTATCTCAACCCTGGAATTTTTCAGGTAAATTTTTTATCTTCAGAATTTGGAGTGACATTCACATAGAGTCTGAACTGAAGATTCAAAGAAGCTGCACTTGGAGCTTCCAAATGGGAAAAGTCATGGAATTAAAGAACCAGGATTTTAGTCCCAGGGTCATCATTAACTAGAAGTGGGAGTTAAGTGCTTCATTTCTTTGAGCTTAATTTTCTAAATCTGCTAAATGAGAACAAGAGTTTCCCTTATTCATCTTCCTCATAAAGGCTATTATGAGATTTGGAGGAATTTGTGTAGCTCCCTGCCTCTCAAATAGGCTATACAGACTCCTGGGAAGTCTTTAGCAGATTTGAAGAGCCCTTGAAGCCACAGGATAAAAAACGCTTCTTCTTAGAGCATCATTTTTTTAAAGAAGATGTTGTAAGATGATCAAAATAGGTTTGAACTTAGCTTTCTTAATTTATTACTTAAAACAAACACTACAGTGTCATGGATTTTGCATGAACTTCTAAGAGAAAATAACAACATTTTAGAGAATTTTCTTATTTGGGAGAAACAACTATGGCCTATACTGCCAGAACTCCAGTGTTAATCATTAATTCCTACCTGCCATTTATGATTCTTTACTAGAAAACTTCAATAAATCCTGAAAGGGAAAGCATTTTAAAACTTAAAATCTCTACTTTGTTAGCTTTCTGTGACTGTGACAAGATACCTGAGATAAATAAACTTAAAGGAAGAATGATTTATTTTGGCTCAGAGTTTCAGAGGTTTCAGCCCATGGTCCTTTGGCACTGTTTTTTGTTTGTTTGTTTGTTTGTTTAGTGGGGGATGTGACGAGGCAGAACAACACAGTGACTAGTGTATAATGGAGCAAAAGTAACAGGAATCAGAAAGCAGAGAAGAAGAAGAAGGGCAAAGTCCAATACCTCAAATACCCTCTTTGAGGGCATACTTTCAGTGACTTAACTTTCTTCCACTAGACCCTAAAGTTTCACTACTCCCCAAAACACCACAGGCTAGAAACCAAGCCTTTAGAACACAAGTTTTGGAGGATGTTTATAATCCAAACTCTAACACTTACTAATTTGTGCTCTTGTTAGTAATCTCTTTAGTAGTTTTGCTAAGAAATAGAATATGCTCAAAAAGTTGTTGTTTTTTTTTTTCAAATCTCATTTCTACTGTTATTTTGTTTTGAGTGTTGCTTTATCATTATCTCCTATATTGACTTAGATATTTTTTATTGGACCCGTTGCTCTGTAAAGCAAGTAGACATAGGAAATTGAACTCAGTGATCTTCAAAATGAAAAGACTGACAAATGAATGTTGGCCATTGTGGGCCCACATTGCCATAGGGCAAGACTGGCTGAAGTTGAGCACCAGAAGGGGTATGTTCTCCTGCCAGCCCTGCTCGGTTCTCTCCTATGTCTCCACTTTTGGCTATGACAGGCATCTGAGCATGAACTCCCATCTAAAAGCAGTCTTACTTTTCTAATAGATAGAGCACAGTTTTAACTAAAAACCATGAAGATTTCAACGAAGTGAACAGAAGTTCTACAGACCGTGTGCTGTGTTGGGGAGAAAATGATGTTTGTTTTGGTGCATCCAATATAAAATCAAATTCTAGGAATACTGACCATGTGGGAGGCAAGAATAAATCTGTGTAGCTAAAATCTAGCTGCCTTGTTCCATTTTAACACAGCTCAGAATAAAACCCATGGTCTCTCTCTAGCAATTGTATATAATTACAGAGTGCTTTCCATAAATTAGTTTCACTTTTGGTTTCTTCTAAGTTTTTCCACTAACATTTTTTTACCTGATTTATTATTTTTATATTTTACCACAAACACAGGTGTGTTTGTGTGTGTGTATGCATCAGGTGTATACCACAAAAACTGACAGGGGAACACACATGAATTTAAAAGAAGAAATTAGGCTGGAGACCATTTGGCTGGGATTCCTGTGTATTTGTTCGTAACCCACCTTTGTAAAGTGACCATATGTTCTATCCCCACTAGCTGGCAATGACAACAGGAACGTGCTGGTCCTGGCCCTCATGGCTGGGCTGCTTCTCATTGTGGTCCTCTTAAATCTGGAGGCATCACTTACTGAACAGCTGTAATCGTGCTAGTAAAAGCAGTGCATATAGTTTAAAAAGCAAATTCCCAGGCATATGTGCCTGCTATCATTGCTGGCTCATGTAGCAAAATGTCATGCTGAAAGGATGGCTGGGGATAAAATGTTCCTTTGCACTGCTCCACTGCTCTTAAAGTCCAACATTATGTACATATCTGTGATAGAACACAGAAGTGCTGATGAACAACTGTGAGAGAGACTGAGTGACAAGATGTTTGAAACCCAGGAGGCTGCTGCCGCGGAAGCAGTCAATGCAATACTGGGAAGTCTTTCTGTCTGCACGAGATTCAACTCAGAGTCGGCTCACTTGGTTGCTATTGATTCCTTATTTCTGAAACCACTTTGAATTCCACTTTTAGTGTTAGTATACCATCCTTCATCTTTCTTCCCTCTTTGCTAGCAACAGTTAATTGACCTAAAATGCCCTGATTTAACCCATCCAGCAAAGCCTGAAATTGAAGCTGGGGAGCCTCAGAAATGTGAATTTCATTAAATGCTCAACAGACCACTTTCAATCAGTTTGGAAGCTTCTAGGAAAAAGAGGCCTAGTTGAGAGTGTTTTTACAACTCTGCCACAGTCAAAAGTTTACCATGGCCAAGCTCAGATAGAAGATGATAGGTTTTTTGTTTGTTTGTTTGTTTTTCCCTGAACCAAATTTCTCTGTAATAGAGAAGTTCCAATGAGTACAAAGTGTTCATTGGACCCTAATGATGTGATTTTTTTGGTCTTATCCTGCATTGTTTTCCAATTGCTTCACATATTTATGTTTTTTCTTGTTAGTAAGTTGGAAGGTGAAAGGAAGGAAACAGGGTATTTTTCATCCTTTATTTAACACATTAAAAGCACTTAATATGCTCTTCATTGATAGCTAAATGTACTTAATAATTAATTTAAGCTGTTTTAATTTCTAACTTTTCACACACTTATGGGAGCTCTTGAGACATGTTGTAATTTGTCTTAGTGTAATTGTGGTTCTTACACAATGCTACACCTGTTTCATAAGTAAATAGGTGCAGGTGTCTAGAGTTCTGAAATTTATATCTGGATACCACAGTTGGCGTCCTCATTTTCCTGAACAGTCAGCAGTGGAACAATTCTAGAGCCAGAAGGCAAATTGTACTTTTTATGGTATATAAAGAAATTTCTGAGCCAGGGGTGGTGGCGTGCGCCTGTAATCCTAGCACTTTGGGAGGCTGAGACAGGAGAATCACGAGTTCAAAGCAACTCAGTGAGACCCTGTCTCTACATAAAACACAAAATAGAGCTGGGGATGTGGCTCAGTGGTCGAGTACCCCTGAGTTTAATCTCTTGTACCAAAAAAAAAAGAAAAGAAATTTCTGCTACCAAAACATTTTTTAAAATATAGGCAGAGGTAACATCCAACAATCAAGTAGAATTGTGTCTGGATCCTGGGTTGTGAGAGTTGGCTGCTCCTGCAGAGTCCACCCATCCTCTTGGCCCACTCTGGCCATATAGTTTTCTCCCTTGAACTTGACCTTGTCATTGTGTTTGTCTATTCTGGATCCTTTTCCTAGCTCACTCTACCTAGATGGCTCTCCATCTTGAACCCTAGCAGTGTCAGGCCCAGGATTTCAAACTATCACCTCTGTCTACTTCCTGTTGGAACAGATACAGTCCTCTCTTCTCTCAGGACAGTCTCAGACACTGAGCTAGTCTATAAAACCAATATGTTATCTAGCAATGTAAAGTGAGTATTTGATTCTGTCCTTTATAATACAGTGAAGATTAGTTTAGAAATTCCAAGAGCCTAAGAAATTAACCTTAGACTCAATATCAGTCTTACCTAGAGTGCAACTTCTTTGAGCACAAAGACTATGATACTCTCTAAGTTTTGTATAGTAATGTAAATAAACTGGTACCTGTAATTGCTATTTAATGCTTGAGATGATTGAATATGTGCTTAAAAGATGAATGGTAGATCTCAAAACTAGTAGCTACAGAGGAAAATTTAAAGAATTGCATTTATAAACTTTGAAAAATATACATCAAATGAAAGAAAAGAATAAAATTCATTCTAGATAAGAAAAAAGCAGAAAGTGTAAAAAATGAGCTATGAAGAACTTAAAGTACCATGTGGAATAATGTCCATATGAACTTGGTCTGGAATTATTCAGATGTCCTAAGGGGTCAGAGTAAGAAATGGGAATCATGAGGATGTTCTGTTAATGTGCTCAGGCCCACTCTGTCTTTGCAAGCATCTATTCATGTTTGAATTTTCAGGCTGAGCCTCTCAGGTATTCTGCCTTAGTGCTTTTATTGGATTTAGTCATACATTTGTTTACCTGAAATTTTAGCAAAGAAGTAATTTTTCTGAAACTAATATCACATGTACTATTTGGGGAATTAATGTTTCTAAAGCAGAAGTGACACATTGAAGAGATGGTTTCTGAAATGGCTACTAGTATTCGGAGGTTCTTTTTGACTGGGATGGGTTAAAAACAGCTATTAAAGACACATTTTTTGCATTATGCCAGATTCGAAATTAAGGAGTCCTTCCCAATGGCAAAGATGAATTTACCAGGGAGTAATTTGAACTTTCCCTGGGCGCTCTCAAAAATAACTCTCTTGCTTAGGGAGTGGGAGTAAAGGAGACAGAGAAGGCAGGACAAAATTAATGACCTCTGAAACTCCCAGATGTGCATGACACAATCTTCTCTAATATTTGAAGAAGTACAAATACAGGTGAGATGAAAATAGCCAACATATGTGTCTCTTTTATCTGGGGATGTTCGTTCTCCATTACTCCCCAAAGATGTTGGTATTGCCACACATGTGGCTGACTAAACTGCATGCAGATCTAACTGAAACCTCATGATGAGGGGTTCTTGTCGAAAACAAGGTAGCCATGTTCTCACTGGCCTCTGGCCTCTGGCCTCAAGCACAATGAAGGAGAAAAGTAAAATCTCTTTATTTTTATCATCTTGATATGTTCAAAAGGTTTTCTTTCCATTTCTCAATTCTGGTTAAATTGCATTTATTTTTTTCTTATCTCCTTAGTATATGTCATGATCATTAGGTCCCCTCCCATGTATAAATCTGGTACATCAGACCACAATTTGCACTGTCAGCTCCTATGAGTGAAATCTATTGCACTTGCTGAGCTGTCCCGCTTTTGCCTTTGTAGCAACTTTTAGACCACAATAACCATCATCAGTTTAAAGCAAGCAGATCCATTACATTTCCTCTGTTCCTACAGCCCCACATTAAGCTAATATTATCTATTTCCCAAGTGAAAAGAGTCCTTCCAGTCCCATCAATTATTAATTCCTTGCTTGCAGCTAATGTTTTCTTTGAATTATTTAAATGCATCTTCATTTATCAATAAACATAAAATGTTAAACAAAGAATACTGATGAAGGGCATTATTTAAGCTATAACATTTTATGAGATTATTTCAAGCGCCTTTTCTGATTTATTAACACAATATATTTTATAATTATTTTTCCATTTCTAAAAAAAATTATTCTGGGTTATCATCTAGAGGTTTGCAGATTTTGTGAGTGCTCTCTTTAACTTCTATTGTGATTTTGACAAGTTTCTTTTAAAATATTCTTAAGTATATGTATATATCTGTGTGCATCCCTCTCTCCTAATATACACACACATATACATCACACACATACATATAAATGTATATATAAATGTACCTGAGTATATTTATTAAAATACATGTTCATTATTCCTGATCTTGTTCTTGAAAATTACAAAGATACCATTAAGTGTAAATTTTCTGCCATGAATGCTACATTATTATATTCAACAAAGCATATTTGTATGGGTTTACAAACATACACAAACATGTGTTAGGTAAGCAGGCAAAGAATACCTTTTATTGTTTAAAGATAAAACTTTAAAATTAGGGTAAGTAAACAACACAATTGACTACCATTTATTGATTTTTCTAAGTCTTAGCAATAATGCCCACATATTTTCATGCACACAGTCATACAAATCAATTCTACTTGCCTATTTTCCTTGCTTTGGAACCCCAATACAATATGGACTATTGAGAAGTCTAGCTATTATTGTAGTATATTTTTATTTTGTCACCTTCTAAAAGAGAATGAAACTTAATATTCTCAAGTGAACATTACAGGTATGCCAAATCCCCACAATTAAATTTTTGTGAAGCCTTATAAAATAACAACATTATATAATAATTCATATAATCATGCAACCCACTTTAGCCCCTTTCACTATAATTTATTTAAAAGTAGCAATTTCTTTTAGGTGTTCTAAAATTTGTATTAGTGAATCTAGTTGGCTCTTTCTCCTGTTTACAGAACTGAATTATTTTATGCTCCTTATTATCCAAGAAAAATCTTTGTAAGTTTAAAATAACATGCAATAATAATGCATATGTATTTTAACATTAGATATATAATTGTAAATATTCAACAATATGCTTTGAAATATCCAAGACCATTCATGGCAATTCAAAAAAATTCAAATAATCATATATCATTATCTCAGCAATATAATTTGAAGTAGGCAATGATTTTGGAAGTCATGTAATCTAAGCCTTCCTTTATAAAAACTAAGTAATGTAGATTTAGAAATGTTACTGACTTGGTATGATCATAACACTAATAACACTACTAAAGTTCACAGATAAATATAAGTTTTTGCTGCATTTGCTTTAGAGGAAAGAATGTTGTACATTTCAAATGGCATATATGGTTTATCAATATTTGCTTTAGGCTAAAACTCATCAATTTTTGAAAAGCCAATGGCAATATAAATAACTCTTAATATATTAAGAATATGACTGTATAAACAAAATGTTTGCAAACAGAAGTAAAGCAGTAATGGTAACGAATCATGGTGTCTACTGTGAACATCTGTAAGTTTTTAAATCGTATGACATAAGGTTCTATAAATTATTTAGTGACATAAACTCAGGAGAAGCCCTGGGCAAAATGTGAACTAAGGAAAATAATGCTTTAATGTTCTAGTCTCTTTCTTTTAAATAGTCACTAATCTCTAAGGCAATAGCTGATCATTGCTTATTGAGTTTAAGGCATTTTAAATACCTAGTGTCAGGTGCTATACTAGACATTTTAACTAAAAATTATAATTATTCCAAACAGCCACTATTTCAGCCACATTTTGTTCTTCCCATTCTATATATGGGAAAACAAATACTCACAGCAGCAAAGTGAATTTCCTAAAGTGATTTAGATGTTAAAAGAATCTGAAATCTTATACATTTATACTTTCTAAAAGGTTTAAGCTTTATTTATCAGATAAAACTATAAAGAACTATCAAGGAGATTTTATTTGTTTTTAAAGTAGTTTTATTAATGTGTAATTAGTATGCAAAGAAATCTCAAATATTTTAAGTGTATGATTTAATAATTTTTGACATATTTACATACTTATGGCATGAATACTCTACCCAAAACAATGAACATAATCATCATACCCCCTCACTAGCCTGTGGATATACTTAGGGGAGAACTGATATTTCAGTAACATTGAATCTCCCTATCCATGAACAAGGTATGGTTCTCCAATTATTTGTATCATCCTTAATTTCTCTTAACAATGTTTTATAATGTTCAGATTATAGGTCATGCACACATTTGTCAAATTTATTTTTAAATATTTTATATTTTTGATATCATAAATAATATTTAAAAATTTTAAATATCCAATCATGTATTGATAATATATAAAATACAATTTACTTTTGCATATTAATCTTGAAAACTATGGCTCTGGTAAAATCATTTTTAGTTCTAGGAGCTTTTCTGTAGATTTCATTGAACAGTCTATAGAGATGGTCATGCCATCTGTAAATATAAAACAATTTTACTTCTTTTCCAATCTATATACTTTCTCTTGCCTTATTGTAGAAGCTAGAATCTCAAATACAATGTTTAATAGAAGTGGTAGGAGACATTCTTCTCTTCTGATCTTAGTAGGAAATCAAGTAACTTTTCACCATTAAGTATGATGTTAGGTATAGGAAAATACTATCCCTGTTTTTGCTGAGAATTTTTATCATGAATGGGAGTTTGATGTTGTCAAATTCTCTTCTTATGTCTAAGAATTTTTAAATCTAAAAATTTCTCCACTTTTATTCTGTGCTAAGGTCTGCATGCTTATGTTTTCCCCAAATTCATATGCTAAAACCTTAATTCCCAGAGTGATAGTATAGAGGTGAGACCTTTGAGAAGTGATTAGAAATGTGATAAACTCCCTTATAAAAGAAATCCTGAATCACTAACTAGTTCCTTCTACCATGTGAGGACAGAGGAAAATAAGGAGGTTCTGTGAACCAGAAATCAGGACTTCACTGGACATTGAATCAGCTAGCACCTTTACTTGGGACTTCCTAGCCGCCAAAGTTATGACCAATAAATTTATAGTTTACAGTATTTTGTGATAGCAGTCTGTATGGACTAATATAGTCTGGTAATAGAGTGAATTAGATTGATTGGATTTTGTGTATTAAAACCATTCTTGCATTCTAGGAATAAATCCTACTTGGTATGAATACATTATTCTATTTATATATAGTTGGATTCAAATTGATAAAGTTGTGTTTATAACATGTTTAAATACATATATTTTACATTTATGTCATTTAAAGTATCTGTATGTGAATACAGAATGTTAGTATATAATTTTCTTATAATGTCTTTTTCTGGCAAAGATATTAGGGCAATGCTGCTTTGTGGAATAAATTGGAAATAATTATTTTCCTTCTATTTTATGGAGGAGTTTGTGTAGAATTCATACATTGTATTCTTTAAATATTTTGTAGAATTCACCAGTGAAGCCATCTGGCCCTGGGAGTTTCTCAAACAAGGTGTTCTGTGAAATCTGTAGCAAAGATACCTCTTTATTCTTGGTGTTGGTAATTTGTGTCTTCTCTCACTTTTTCCTCTTTTTTCTGTCTCAAGGTTTATCAATCTTATTGATACCATAGAAAGAAATTTTGGTCTCAGTAGTTTGCTTTTTTTTTTACTTTTTATTCAGTTGATTTTTGTTCTGGTCTTTATTATGTTTTTCTGCTTATTTTGGTTTAATTTTCTGTACTTTTTCAGTTTATTATGTGAAATATGCAGTAATTGATTTGAAAATTTTTTTCGTTTGAACATAGGCATTTTGTCCTATACTTTTTTCCCTTAGTACTACTTACATGGCATTCTACAAATTTTGATAACACAAAATTTAATTTTGTGATGTTAAATTTGAGGCAACACACATGGCATTTTGTTTGTTCAGACATAAATAATTAGGTTTGGAATAGCATAGTGGTATTCTAAGGAAGGAGATTCATAGGACCTACTAGGTTGATATGAGGGCCATGGGAAAGGAAGGAAACACAGTTAATAAATGTAGTTGTAATTTTATTGTGTAGGTTTTAATGTCGACAAATATCCAGGCACATTAGTTAACATCCATCTATAAATTTGGGACTAGTATTTAGGAGGGATAGCAGAGATTTTTTAAAAAAAATAATTTTTGAGCTTGGTGTAATACTACATGCCCATAAGTCTAGCTACTAGAAGGCTGAGGCAGAAAAATCACAAATTCAAGGCCAGTCTGGGCAACTTAGTGTCTCAAAAATTTGAGCGTGTGAGTTATTCATAAGAGCTGAAGCCAGTATAGTACAGTTGCACCTTTATTCCCTGTCTTACTGCTTTCCTCCCATTCAATGAAATGAGCTCAGGGCTTGGTGTTTGCCAAGCTGCAAACACCTTACTTGTAGCCATGGCCCAGAATGAAGGCAGAAATCAACTAAGCAAATCTTCACTCCTGCTTTCGTCTTCTGACAGCTTGAGTTTATTAATTCCGTGAAAGGACTATGCCAGGATGAGAGACAGAGGCAAATTCTGGCTATTCCAAGGAGCAAAGGGGACCAGGAAAGCAACAGGGGAGAATGGGGATGTTCCCCAAGACTATGAGTTCTGCAAAGGAGAGAGCAGAACCTCAGAGGGGAAATGGTTAGGTGCTGTGTCTGGAAAGGCAGGACTCCAGGCACTTGTCTCCAAGCCTCAGCAAAGAACCCCTGGTCAGGGTTAGCCCAACTGCACAAATAGCAGTTTCACCTGCCTGCAAGAGTGTATAGGCTGGATGGTGAACAAATTTATGGTGGCTACGGAGGAGATAAAAACCAGAGCCTTTACCCTGTATGTTATTTTCTAGGTTATCATGTAAGTTTTTCCAGATCTGAGATCTCTCAAAATGACGCTGTTATACCATCAACTCAGTAGGAGGCAGACCTGGAGTCATTTGATTAAAAATGAGAATGAATAAATATATACACTCTTATACCTGAACATTCAGAGAAACTATATACCTGCTACGTTTATTCAAAGAACACATTCAATCAATTGCTAAACAAGTATATTTAGAGCTCCTGCTATGTGCTAGGCATTATAAAAATGCGGGGATTACACATATGAGAGAATTCCTTTGCCACTGAAGCCTGAACAGTTTGGTAATAAGAATTGCAGCTGGAGGGAATTTGCAATGAGAGCAAGCTTACGTGACCCATGAAGAGAGAAAAGAAAGCGGGGCAAATTTCACAGATAAAATCATATCCAATTAGGGTATCAAAAGTCAAACAGAAAGATTATCATGTGGTGTAGGATAGAGGGCTCAAGTGCTTCACAAAGAAACCATCCCTTGGAGAGGCACACTGTGAACAAACAGCAACTATGAGGAACCCGAGTCAGAGGAGCTGGGAAAGACCACGGAGGCAGACTGACTCGCGTCACCTACTGCATCTAGGAATACAGCAGGTTCCACCAAGGTTGGTTGGTACTTGTCATTTTATTTTTAACACAATGGTACTTACAGCCTTCTCTTGGAGTTCTTATGGGGTTGAAAAAAGAGATAATGTGCATAAAATCCTAGCATGACCCTCGGCCCTTTACAAATATTTCTTCAGTATCTTCACAGACCATTCTCATGCAACAGGACTCTATTCTAACCTAGAGCATGAAGGACAGCTGACTCCAGGGACATAAAATGAATATGAAAATGTCTTTGGGGGACAGGTTAGAACTGGCCTTGTGCACCTGCCTAAGGATTTCAGATATTCTATCCAATAAAGAATAAATGGCCAGGTTCTTAGACAGTTTTATTATGGGATTGAAGACCAGTGTTAGAGTGAGAAGAGCTTAGAAGGCAGAAGGCTCATTCAGGACTCACTGTAGAAGCTGAACAAATGGTGGGAAAGAAAAGAAAGGCTCAAAAGATAACTTGGAGAAAAGTGATAGCCTAGGTGACTGACCAAATGTGGGCACCAAAAGGAAAAAAGGGAGCCATCACTGATGACCACATGATTTCTAGCCTTCAGGCATCAACATAGTGCTAGTGTAATCAACTTTCATAGGAAGAGGGAAAATATGCTTGAAGGTCTGCAGGTTGTTTTAGGTATTTCAAGTTTAAGAAGACTGAAGAGAATCCATGAAAAATAAACTTTGGGAGATTAGATGCATGTGTAGTTGAAAATTAAGACAGTATTGACCCAAAGGAGAAAGGCCTTTTATTCCTCTCTTTACTCCAAGATGTATCAAAATCTGTCTGAGACATGGAGGAGGAAGAGGCCTGACATTTATTAGCACAGCTTTGTAACAATATCTGTTACTATCACCTCATTTGTAATCATAAGACTTGGAGCTAATTATTATCAGTTTTAGAGATGGAAAACAATTATGAATTATGCCAGTAAGATACATCTACAAGGTTTTTCTCCCAAAGACAAGCAAACATAATCTACAGAAGTGCTTCTTTAGAAAAGATAACATTTGTGGTGATATAACCTTAGGCTGGGGGGCAGAGAATTGAATGAATTTAAGAAGGGCAACATAGGTGATTACCAAGAAAGTTTGCAAAATGAATTGCAAAATAGCCACCAGACTGAAGAAATATATTAGAAAAATTAAGTGAGTGCCTACTAATATACATAGTAAGATCAAAGAGAACTACAATTAAAAAGACCTGTATTCAAATATGCTACAAACATATTTGTTCATGTGCTATATTTTCATTTAATACTTTTTAGTTTTCTTTTATGTGGCTGTTACTCAGCTCAATGCTATGAATACAAAGACCAGGAGGAAACAGTCCTGAGTGTTGATACAGCCATGCTTTGGTTGGAGAAAGGCAACATGGTCATTTGAACTAGGTGGCAACTATCCAAACAGATATGTACCCAGAAACTTCAAAGAGTGCAGAAATGGAAAAGGGGAGACAACAATGGGAAGGGCTTCCTGGAGGAAGTGATGCTTCATTTGAACTTTAAAATTCAAGGACAAGCTGATTTGAGGAAGGGAGGAAGGAGATTCTAGGCAGAGAAGCTGATATGAATAAGGCAGGGAGGGAGGGGAGAAACAACATGGTTGATGTGAGGATTTCAGAGCTACTTGGTTTTATTTGAGCAGCAAAGAGATAAGTGGGTATGTAAAGAAAGATCAGGCCCTAATGGGCTTGTTGGCTTCTGTATCCTTGAGAGTTAACTGGATTACCCACCTGCTGTGCTGCTCTCCAAGACAGTGGGCAAGGGTTAGAGCAGCTAACCTGCTTTAAGCCAGGGTTAGAGCAGTAGGAATGGGCATTGACTGCTTTTTCCTTGACTATTGAAGCATTCACTCTTTGCCTCAAAGTCTTCAGAGATGATTTCCCAAGATACATTTGAAGATATGGGATTAAGGTTATTCCAGAAAGGTTCTCAAATCCAAGATTGGAAATCAGGCTTTATTGCTGCACTGGCTTACCTCCCACAAATTTCTTTCAAGAAATGACAGGCACCACTGGAAACTAGATTCCATTCCCAGAAACCTGCCTGTGCTGTCACTCGTGCCTCAGCAGCCTCAGCAAGTCAGGCTTCCTGGAAGAACATTTTGCTGCCAGAAGTGCTGACTGTCTCAGACAAGGCTGGGGCCCACCAGGACATTTACAGGTGAGCCCGCAGTGCAATCCCCTTGGCGCCAAGCCTAAGCATAAAGCATGAAAGATCTTCCCTTCCTTCCTCAAAATCTTTAGATAGCACTTTTTAGGTAACTAAGTTAGAGAACAAAACCCATACCACGTTTCTATTCTAGAGTACAATTCTTATTGAAGTCCACATTATAGTCACATTAATTTCACATTAGCTCTTCGTGATTAATACTACTATGATGAATGAATTAATAATGATTGGCCACTTCACTAAGGTTTTCCCTCCCCCACCTTGACATGAAGAGGAATTGGGGCATTGATTATCACAAATATAATGGATTGATTCATCATTTATGGGAAAAGAGCTTCTCTTCCCATAAGCTTATTCTTTCTCCCCCCTTCCTGGAGATATATTATCTTTGGCAGCAACTCAAAACCATCCGCAGATTACTCACTGCAGCCAACAATTATAATTAAGGATGGAGATTTGAATGCCAGCCTCGAGTGAATGAGTATGTCTTACACAAATGAATTGTCACCTAGAAGCTGTACTCAAAAGCAAGGATCTTTCCCTCTTTGCAGCCTCCCCTTGGATGATAACAAATCGAATGGATGACTTGGTTGCCTGCAGAACAGTGTGACTGGTTACCACATTAGCTTAAATTGTAGGGAAAACATGGTCTACTGTCACCTGCTGCAAACCTCAAAACACATTTAGGAGGTGATCTCTTTATGCACTTGACCTTATAGCTACTCATCTTTTCAGTAGGTGTGCATTTACTGAATTGACTGCTCAATTTATTTCTTGGGATTTTTCTCAGGCTTTCTAGTTAACATCCCCGTTGAGAAGAGTTGCATCTTTGAACTGCCAATTAAAAACATTCCCTCACCACAATCTATGCTGATTAAAAGTGTAGCCATTGGAATCACCCTCACACTACAACCTGTCCTTCCATAGGCTGATATTGGACTGAACCTTTCACATTTATGTAGAATTAGCTTGCTGCAGCAACTTAAAGCAAACAATTATGCTTTTAGTGGCATTTTTAAAAAGTATTGGCACATTTCTTTCACATTGACATTTGATCCATATGTAATAAAGGGAGTCTAGTGTTAACCTCAAAAATTCTACACCAAAGCTGTGCATTAAGAAGATAATGTCTGTTTATTGCCACACTTCACATTGTGTTGTTGGGTTTTAAGTGTCCTTCAGTCTACTAATGAGCACTTGTGGTTTCATAATGAAATGGCTAATATTTCTTCCCTAGAAGTTATGGGTAAATGGGCTTCAAAAGTGGCTGTTATACAAATGCATACACATGAAGAAGAAAAATTCAATGTGAATGTACACTAATTCACTTCAATAAGAGTTTGTAGAGGGCCTACTATGCTCTAGGCTCTGAATTGTTCAAGACATGGAGGCATATACAGATAAAAGAAAATGCCCCTGATTTTGAGGGAAGATAGTAAGAAATCACTAATACAATATGATACACAGTATAATAAATGTATTTCTAAATATGGATATAGAACTAAAGCAGATTCCATGGAGAATTCAGAGAACGTAACAGAGCTTAGACAAAGAGATCCATGATGATTCTCATTTTCTTTATACTGTGGTATTAAAGATAAGCAGATAGGAATTATACTACCACCCTAAGGGCTTCATGTAATTCTCTGCATCTCCAGGGTTTCATACTGGTGTGAAGACTTTTGGCTTCAGTGACATCTTAAAGTTCCCTTAGTTTATATATGGATCTACCTCCAAAATTTATGTTATGTACATCTTAGGTCTATGACATTATAAGTCCTCCCATGAGCTTCCTGTGAGCTATCCAAGATGCCCCCCTCCAAACTGAAAAAATTAGAATAACAATTGGCAAGAGTGAAGTATTATGAGGGGAAGTCTATGTGAAGATGATTTTTTCTAGGCTAAAAATACCTTTGTGATGAAAGATATTTGAGATAGAGACCATCTTGTTTGGGATTTTTGTAATTCAGAGGTGATCTACCCACTAAAGATTAAAACAAAGCATACAAATTTGCTTTGAAAAGTAGGCTGATGCTCAAGTCAGGGAGACTGTAATGACTTGGAATACTATAGGAGGATTACTACTTCGTCATCTGGATTTTATAACCCTGGATTGGACGTGTGAGTCTGATTTTTGTTTATAAACTTATTTTTAGAGTCGCTAGTATATAATGATATATTGTTTCACATGATGCTTTTAAAGAGCTGATAGAAAAATGTGTTCCATAGTACTTGGAAGATGAAATATGTGATAGTTGTTTGTGCCATTTTTTAATGTGAAAAAATCACTCTTGTATTAATAAGAATATACATAGTTCTTCAAAACAAATATTGGAAGTAAACAGTGACATTGGCTATTAATATTATTCTTGTGATAAAGAATTTTTCATTTCTGATATAAAGTTGGAAGGAAGGGAGGAAAGAAGGAAGAGAAAGAAGGAAAGAAAGAAAAAAGGAAAGAGAAAGAAAAGATAAAGACCAACGATCTGTACAGGTCAGCTGTTTCTGTTGTTTTTTGACCCATTTAAAGAAAAAAATGCAGCCATTGTATCTCTGTTCTATAATTTCTAGCTGCATGTTGTCTCTTAAATTCACCACCCCAATTTATACCTTCATTAAAACCCTCCTAAAAGTCAGAAAGAGTAATGTATGACTTTTTTGATATTTCTATTCAATTAACATCTGTTTTAATTACATATTTTAATGTCTTCATATCATCCTAACCTCCAGTGTGGAGTCTGTGCCGTTGGGCAGCATGACTAGGCTATCAGTGCCTGGCTCGGCAATGGAAACTCTTCTGAATTACATTGATCTTTCTTCCATGCATTTTCAGTCTGAGTCACCCTTTAAATGACAATTCTCTACAGCAAGAACAATATGTTTGTTTAGTTTTTCAGGTGTTCTCTTTGTTTCTAAAATATGAAAACCAAAAATTGTCTCTGATGTCTTGGTTGCTTCTTCACCGATCCATGTAAACCCATGACTAACATATCTTAATAGATTATGTCCAAGAAACATTTTTATCTGGTAACTACTGTAGTTAAAAATGACCTCTTTTCAACCACATGTTAAAAGAGTAAAGATAATTCTTTCTTGATCACATCCAAAGTTTCCAGTGGTGGTGGATTGTATTACTGTTCCCAAATGCCGTCTGTCCCTGTGAACATGTCACTCACCTGTGCATCACCCACGATCCTCAGTGCATGCTGCGCGTGTGTGAAGGGGCTATTTTCCCCTGACACTGGCTTCGCCTCTGTAACTTACTTGGACTATAACAAGCCGGCAGAAACCTTAAGAACAACTGCATGATTTTGCTCTAGTTCTCTGATAACAAGAAGGCATATTCCAGAAAGAAGCTGCCAGATCCCAGAAGAAGATACCACTCTGAGCAGAGCTGTTGAGCAAAGGTAGTCAGCTGACTCCAGCCAACATTTAAGCTGTGTAATCATTAAGCCTATTTTGTTGTAAGCCTCTGGGGTTGGAGGTTTTGTTACTTCAGTGTACCCTGGAAAAATCTGGCTGTATACCATGCTACATGCCAAGAAACCCTATGTAGAATTAATCAAGGAGAGTAGGTCCGTTTCTTGCCTTTTCTGTATATGCCTGGTCACACTGAACCCTAATTAAAGTTTATTATTCTTCACCATACAAACTTAGAGGAACTTCGGTATGCTTTCTCATTCTACTGATAATTATGGGGAATAAACACTGAACTCTGCTTCTGTAGCTACTTTTGGAAATTCTTTGCAGTTGGGTTCTTCTCCAGTTTTTCCAATGACAGTAGAAAATATTCCGCATTCCTGAAAATAAAGAAGATGTTCATAAAGTCCTGAAGACATAAGCTTCCCTGAGGGAAATTTGCTTCCCCTTCTGATTGATGTAACATATTTCTCCCCAGAAAGACAGAGGATTCTCCTTTTGTTTCTCGTTTCCAGAAGAGTCCCTGGGTAATATATGGGTTTTAATTTCATGAGTATAGACTTCTTGTTTCTACTGACTTTAGACCTAGTCACTGTATCTACTCCCTGAGATATTTGCCCCTTAAGACTATTTTCCTGTTTGGAAATTATAGTTATAAACTGATTAAGGAAACCACCCTCTCTTTTCTTAAAGATAGGCTTAGTTATTACTTTGGAAACAATGTGATTACACAAGATTAGTTAGATTAATCAATGCTCTACAAGGTTAGTGAGCTCTCCTAAATTAGATAGTGCCTTTGCTATTTCCTCATCTTGATTACTGCCAGGCTTATTCAACTGTTGTTTTCTTTTTTCCAATGAAAATCCAATTCTTAAGACTAAGTGTGAACCCCCAAACCCTTCTTCCTTCACTTGGGAAGATGGACATTTTTCCTACTTTGTTTTTAAAGAATTGGTGATATAGTATTCTGTCGAAAGAATGGATTCTGCTCCTCAGACTTCTGTGCTTTCCTTGGGCATGCTCTTTAGGCCACCAGACTCTCAATCACAGTCCAAGTAGAGAGAACTCCAGCAGAGTGACCCTGCACCTATTGGCCTAAATAGGGCACCTCTGAATAAACTGGCTGTGTTCTACACCATGAGGCAGATCTGGATCACTCTTGAAATTAAAAAAGGATAAGGAACTGCTAGTTCAAACAAACAAGATGAAATACAGTTGCAGTATGGATTCCCCTCTCCCTCCCCAGGCATCTGACTTAGGAATCACTTTTTCCTAAGAGTTTTCTCACATGCTTCACTTTGATTGCAGGTTTTTCTACACCTGTAATTGTGATCTGCTTCAAGGAGCATCTTAAGAAGAATTGCAGTAACATGTTACATATATCAAGATGTATTACTTTTTTGATAGAGGATTTTTCTGATGAGGTTTCTCTCTTTAAAAAAAACTTTAATTTTATTTATTCTATAAACCTGGGAACTTATTTTGGAAATACCAGCAAAGCTGGATTTGGGAGTCAGATTCCTTCCCATATGGTACTAATATATCTCTGTCTTTGCCTTCATGCAACACAGCAACAGATGTCTAACATTTCTGGTTTTTAATAGGCCTCTGATCTCGGAAAGGTCCTTTTTTGGAATAAGCAATGGTATGTTTTTAAAGCTACAGCTCATTTACAAGATTGTGTCTTATAAGATTTGTTTATTACTAATGATAGAGAATTTGCCCTTTTGCTGAGATTTTCATTTAACTCATAAGACAGCAGTGGATTTGCCTTGTGTAAAGATGAGCACTTGCATCATTAGTAGCCTAAAAAGGAGAGATCCACTTTTACTGTACATGGAAATAAAACATCGTGACCTGTGGTCATGAGTCTTTAATTGGTGCAGCCTCTTTTAACTTTTCACATATGTCTTCTTGGAATGGGTGTTTCACAAGCATCTTGACAGCTTTGGTTAAGTAGTTCTGGTTCAGAATCTGCAAGGGGGATAAAGGAAGGTAGAGCAGTCATGTTTGGTGAAGCAGTGTAGAGAAAAGTTGAACTTAATTTTTACCAAGGGAAGGTACAATGGCAATTGCTACTGAAATATTTTTTTAACCACTGCTTTTCAGACCTGGTTGGAGAAAGATGAATCATACAGGGAGACTTTGACTCACATATGGTTGAAAGGTTATTCTATAAAGGGATAGTAACATAATTTGTATTCATAAATGCTATAAGCAGCTTTGAGTAGCCTATTAATAATTTTGTCATGATCCATCTCCCAATCTAGCTTTGTATGATTATATCATATTGAGAACAAAAATGAAAAGTACTAACTATACCAGGAAGCTTTTTGGTTAATAAATATATTATTAAAATCTGAGATTATATGAGATATGTTTACCAGTACTGGCATTTTTTAAATGAGAATGCATTTGGAAATTTTAAATGAAAAAAATTAATGAGTTAATCAACAGCCCCATTCTCAAAGTTATATATAGGATGCACTGGCTTTATAGAAAGACCCTAATCTAGAAAACTTATTCAGTGCTCCTTAGTTTTCCAGTTTTTAGTTAGTTGAATTTAAATGTTTCTCTCACCTGTCTTGTGCTTAATAATCTGATGGCTCTTTTAAATACTAGGATAGTTCAAAAGAATGATGAATTTTGAACATTGAAGAAAGATTTGCATGTGTATGTGGGTGTGCTTGTATATGTGTATGTGTATGTGTGGATGTGTATACTTTACCACTCACTTCAAAACAAGATTACAGTAGAATCATTATGATCTTTCTCATTGGGTAGAATCACGGTGAGGGGAGTGCAGGATGTTTGAAAATCTTTCGGGAGAAAACCTTGTTTACTCAAGGATTAGGTGGCTTCAAGCTAAAAGCATAGCCAGATTCAATCTGTTCTTATTTTTAGACCTCCCATCATCAGCCAAGATTTTAAAAAATGAATTAAAAATAATATTAGGAGGTAATTAAATCAATCTACTTTACCTTGGTGCAGAAAGCAATAAAATAACCTCACAAAGTTTATATGTTGGTTTGTAAAATCCTATTTGCCTTTATTAACAAGTGCTTAAGGCTAATTTCTCAGCCGAGACCATAATTTCATCCATTCCTCATGCTGGGCTTTCATCAGGGCTATGCTGAGAGGCTGCGAAACTTCGTACTTGAGAAGGCTATAAGGGGGCTGCTGTTTTGATTATTTTTGATTGAGTGCCTTAATTAGGTCACCCCCAAAAAGTGTATTTTAACAACCTTTGTCACTACTGAACAAAGGGAATTTAAATTCTAGTATAAAGAGCATTCTTCAGTGTCAAACATCTGTTCTAAAACTTATCATAGCAATATACTCACTGAATTGCATGAACAAATTTGATTAGTATCAACTTCTGGGAATGGTTTCTAGCTGATTGACCTGGGGACCTTATCTTTAAATATTGGCATTGTATGGATTAACCCAAATCCAAGAGAATGTCAGATATTAAGGCACATAATTGCAGGTTAATTGGAAGATAAAGATGCTTTAATCTAATGTTGAACACAGGGAAATATTGATGGTATTAACTTATTAGCGTGGCTGAGGGAAATGATCTTATTATCATAAGGAGGACTGAGGTTGTGTTGTCTTTGTGTAAATGGTCTTTCCTGCAGTTTCTGTAATGAACAATTTAGGCTCTAACCCAAAATGATCTTTTTGGTGGTTTCTTTATTGTTGTTGTTTTACTGATGCTCCCAACCATGTGGGAGTTATATCCCAACCATTTATGAGTTATATAAATGAAGGAGGTCTTGGATAAGTAAGAATTTCTTAATTTTTAGGGAAACATAAATTGCCTGTACAATGCAATAGCCCCCTTTCTCTTCCATACTCAAGAAACAGCATATATTACAATTTCTAAGAATGATATTTTGAGTATGTTCACGTATTAATTGGCTTGGAAACAACAAAAGATTCTGGTTTGAGGAAATGGAAAGAGACATGAAGACAAAACAGACTCTTAAAATTCAGGGAAGAGGTTCAGGGTTTACATCTTATGTGAGGTTTCAGATGCTAGAGTTTTAGACACTTTTCAAAATGTCACTCTCCAAAGCGCACATTTACATGGGGAGCCAGGGACAAAATATAATCCCAAAGGACTTCCCCCATTTAACCTACTTTTTCTAAGCCTTATCCCACCTCTCTACAGTTAACACCCAGTAGTCCATTCAAATTATTAAACCCATCAATGGATTATTTCACTGACGAGGTTATTGTTCTCATTATTACCTGAAAGGCCCAAAATTGAGGTTGCTGTATTGGGAACCATGGTTCCAAAACATGAGCTTTTAGGGAGACATTCCTAGATCCAAATCACAACACTCAGTTTCTACATATTTCCCTGATGATTATGGCTCTGTTATGAACCAGCAATGTGATAGACAAATATTGTAACTTCATTAAATCTCATTTCTTATAAAATGTGTATGGAGCACAATGGGGAGATGGACAGAAGACATTTTTGCGGTAAGAGAGAAGTGCCAAAATCTGGGATGATTTGTATGTGTCCTGAAACCAACCAACTCCCCAGTTAATTCTGAGCCAGTGATTTCTGTATCAGTCAAGAAGAATTGCTTCTTAGGTCATTCCTAGATCTCAGTTCTAAAAGCCATAATCTTGATTTTTATTTAAGTAATGATAACTGTTTCTACCAGGTCAATCACATCAGTTCAGTTCTGACTTGTGTCAGTCTCATACCCATGACAAGACCACTGGTAACAAATGGAAGGAGTTACAGTGGAACTATTTTGAATGTATAATGCTTCAAAATATGGAGTTTGTATAGGTAAACCATTTTGAAGATGCTGAGGCTCTGATGGGTTTCAACTCTATCACAATATGCTTTTCTGATAAGTTGCCATTGATTTTGAGTCCTTATTTTTTCATAAAAGATATTTTAGGCTCATTTTTATATACTTAGCACTAGACAGCCATTTTCCATAGGAGACTTTCTTTCTCTTAGTGCAGAATGATACTCAGAGCCAAGATCTGGGCACAAGTTGTGGTTGTTGCTAATTGCTCTAGGTTTCTCAGTAATCAGAACTAGGGAACACATGCATGTGTATATATACACACATACACAGACACATATCCAACTACACACCTGTGTATGTGTATCATGCATATATGTCTGTATCTATTTCTATATTGATATACGTGAGTGGATATATATGCATGTATATATGTATATATATAGTCTTATGTTTATACATACATATTTCATATATCTTTCATATATATACATTGTGTTCATACATACAAATTTATATATACACATGTGTAATCATGAGTTATGAGAATGCTCATAGCTCTAATTCTAATCCAATTCCACAAGGTTCATTCTAGCCTCCTTTTCCATATTTATAATTTCCTTTTGGTCAATGAGAAATCTGTCTTTGATTATCCACAATATATTTACTTATTTTACTAAATCCTAGATTACATAGAAAGTAATTTCACAATTGCTTACTCATACCACTGTCAGGAAAAAGAAAACTACAATCAGAGTTCAAATTGTTTACAATTCTTTTTGTCTTTAGCTTGAGGGTATTTAATCCAAATGCTGTTGGAAATATACTTGCATTAGTCACCCCCCTCCATTTCACTGTGGTTATGCTACTCAACTGAAATAGAGTTTGGTTCATTTGATTCTGTTTATATTTCATTTTAGGGATTTCCCCCATCTTTTTGACTGTATTTCTTGCTCAAGCTTTGGAGCTTGTTTAACATAGCTCCAAAGACAGAATTATACAAAGAAAATACTCAGAAAAATGTCTCATCTTTCCTCCATTCTTTCCATGACAATACTACTCATTTTCACGTTCCACACATAAGGATTTCATACTGTTAATTCTTATTTTATTCTTCCTTTTTGCATATATGAGAAGATTCCAACATATTTTATTTCACTTTCTTTCTCACATATTATTTTTCATAACTTCATAAAACAAAGTAATACAATTCATAAAGTAATACAGATATTAGTCATTCTATTATAAAGCTGCATAATTTTCCATTAAAAGATCACACAATCATTTATTCAACCACCCTTCTACATATAGGCATTCATATTGCTGATAATATTTGGAAACTATTAATAAATAGTTTCTGCATATGTGTTTATATATTTGTAGAGATATACTTTAGGCTAAATTCCAACATGGGGTCAAAACTAGTTTGGGAGCATATTGCCAAATTCGCTTTCTTAAGGGGAATTGATATCCATACCAGCAAATTCTGAGTGTATCTTTGCAAACTTTCTAATAGATCTTATATTTTTAAATTTTTGCTCACTTAATAGATGAAAAATCTCTCTTTCACACTTATATACTCCCCTGCCCCCTCAAGTGCTCTGTTGCCATTTTGTTTGGGATTAAATTGAACTCATAGATAAATATGGAGAGAACTAACATCTTACTATTAAGTGTTGCAGTCTCAGAGCATGATCTCTCTCCATTTTTAGACCTTCTCTTGTTAAAGGATATATTTAGCTGAATTTCATTAATTATGATGTATAGTATTTCAGTATCATTTCATTCTAAATTTTAATAAATTTCCACTATGGTATCTCTTTAACTAATGAGTTGTTTAGAAATGTGTTTAATTTCTAAATGTGTGGAATAGATTCTCTTTCATTACTATCATTTCTTATCACTTCCAGCTTCCTATGCTATGGTCAAATTTGTTAAGTGTTTATGGCTGTGTTGTCATCAATTTTCATAAACATTTTATGTGTGCTTAGAAGGAATATTTATTAATTACTGGGATGGTGCAAAATTTTATATTGCCATAAAATCAAATGGTATGTTTAAATCTTCTATATTCATATATGATTTTTTTGGTCAATGGTATCCAATAATTACTAAGAAGTGTATAAAAATATTCCACTCTGAGGTGGATTTATCAATTCTCTCTCAGTTCTGTTAGTTTTTGTATCATGTATCTCCTTTTTTGTTATTCAGTTCATCAAATTTGGAATGATTACATATTTCTGCTAAATTAAACTTATCATTTTATATTGCTTTTGCCTTAAAGGCTAGTTTGTCTAACATAGCTATGTAAACTTTCTTTGGATTATTGTGTGCCTTCTGTATTTTTTGATACTTTTACATTCAAGCATTTAAAAATCTTTTATTTTCCCAGGCACGGTGGTGCACAACTATAATCTCAGTAGTTAGGGAGGCTGAAGCAGGAGGATCACAACTTCAAAGCCAGCCTCAGCACTTGGTGAGGCCCAAAGCAACTTAGCAAGACTTTGTCTCAAAATATAAAATAAAAAGGGTTGGGGATGTGGCTCAGTTGTTAAGCATCCCTGGGTTCAATTCCCAGTACCAAAAAAAGAAAAGAAATTCTTATATTTTAGCTCTATAGCTTTTTATTATTTCAGTTTGTTTTTAAAATGAGTGTATTTAACTAAAGTAAATATAAATAAAATAACTTATTTTTTCCTCTTTTTTAAAATACTTTATTTTGATTTATTATTTTTATGCGGTGCTGAGGATTGAACCCAGTGCTAAGCGAGTGCTCTACCACTAAGCCACAATCCCAGCCCCAAAATCACTTATTTTTATAAGTGTAAATATTTACTTTGTACTTTCTATTTGATCCACTGTTGTTTCTTTTTTTCTTCCTTCTTGATTTCCTTTGGATTGTTTAGTTTATCATTCTATTTTTTAAACCTCTATTTTAGAAAACCAATTTATGCAATCCATTTTCTAACATTTAAAAATGCACAATTTAAACTTTATCCATTCCTGGGCAATTTAACTACCATAGAACACTTTATCTGTATTTATCCCCACCAATTTGATATTAGTACTTCTATATGCATTTTTTAATCTAAAAAATTGTTTTTGCTTCATAAATGAATGTTAATTTGTATTTATCCACATTTACCATTTATTTTTAGTTACTCATTTTTTTCTTGCTTTAATGACTAAGTTGATTATTATTGATTATTAAGAGAGAACAGGTTGGCTGTTACACAATGGGGCCATAATGAGCATTTCTGCTAACTGGGGGATACACTGTGACAACTCACAGTACACTTGTGTCAAATAATAAAAATTATCAAAACTACAATGGCCTTCAAGAGGTGAGATCACTGATATTCAGACCTAATAGGAATAAAATTTAGGACTGACAAGTTAGAATCCAAAGAATAACCATCTCTCCTTCTATTCTGTCATTAAAAAGGTATTATGAGTTGGGTAAACTCACTTATGTTCTGTATAGCTCCAATTTCATCACTGTGACCTGAAGGAAATAGATTGGAGGACTTTGGAAATGGTTTCTGGTTCAAAATTTAAGACTAAGTCATATGATATAACATTCTATTTTAAAATTTTCTAGTCCCAACGAATTATTGAGTCATACTTCTGTGTTCAAAAATTAAAGCATTTTGATAATGAAAAAATAAAGATTTTTTTCCTAATGATAAAAGAATTTAGGTCACTCATTATGTAAAGAATCACACCATCACACCCAACCATCATGCTTAATGAGCACACATATAGCAGGAGGAAAATGAAAGAAGTTAATAAAAATATTGAGTTTGGACTCGTAATAATTGGAGGACCAAATATATTTCCCATAATTTGCTAGATATATGTGTGTTGTGTAATTGCTAGCCATTATTTTTATTCCCAAAACTTCATTCCCTCATATTTTATAGAAAAAATTTTATGGTTTAATTTATAATTTAGTTGTTAAGTTAAAGAGTATCAAGAAAAGAGTATCAAGATGGAATTACTGCAAAACTTGGAAAGGAAAAAGCATCCCTGAGGGTAGACTCAGCAGCTTTGGATCTCCAAGTTAAGAGAGGGTTGGCATGATTTCTTTGATAGAAGATTTAATTGTATTACATAACATGAGAGTTAGTCATTTTCACTATTTGTTAGAAGTTAAATAAGGATACAATCTTAAGTATAGATTCTGAGTCAGAAAGGTTAGCATTCAACATTCATTCTCACCCTTTCAGCTTGTCTTCACATTATGATGGCTGGCATTGGGTCAGTTTATTTCCCATTATCCTTTACAGTGAATAGTAGCTTTCTGTGGTCTCAGATCTTTGAACATGAAGTGTCTTCTATTCTACTAGTCATCTGAGACAAGCTGTTTCCCATCCTATGTTCTTCCATGAGAACATAGAACTGGAGCTTACAACTTCCAGGGTTAACAATCCCTCAGAATAAGAGTGAGCTCCTATGCTTTGCCTTTCTCTGGGTTAACATTTTATTTACTTTTGGCCTCTAAGGATTCTTGCTAGTTGATGGATGCACTTAAAAGCATAATAAAATTATAGGTGTGTTTGGGTGAATATCAACAGAGAAGTAGATCACAGCATTCGCTTTGCTGTGTGGCAGCGGGGAAGTAAGAATGGCAACTTTCCTGGCCTTTGTAGTTTCCCACTTTTTTTTTAAAGAGGAGACAAACATTTCATGGTCTTGGTAGCTCTTTTCCTTTGTTTGCTTTGCAATGAGCTAGCTTAGCAGAGCTAGCACAACAGAAGACAGGGTCTGATGAAGTAAAAAAGAGCCTCTTTCTAGGAGCCATATCCCAGGTAAAAAACTTCCACTCTTATGGACTTGACAGAAACCCCCATGCCAAACTTTCAAACAGCACAGTATGTTCAAGTACAAAGAGGCAGGATCTCTTTTTGTGGTGCTTTAAATAGCATCTGGCCTAAGCCCTTCCATGAGATAATGGACTTTTGAGAGAACACATTTACTGATGACTTTGTAATTTTTCTTCCTATAAACTGTGCCTATACCATTTCTCGCTGGTCCAAAGCCCACTTCACTACATCTCAAGTATTTGCATTTTGAAGTCTGTTTATGTTCTTTCCAATATTCTAATTGGATTTATTTTAAACCTTATTGGTCTTGCTTCACTTCTGCCTAGTTTTTTTTTTTTTTTCCATTAACGCTTGCTTTTCATTAATAGAATCTAGGCTTCACTTATATTTTGGCACCAAAGATGTTTATATTAAAGCTTTGTCCAAATTTTATTACATTAATTTCTCCCAGAGAAAATTTGTATTCTTTCTGTTAGTTCTCTTGCCTGACTTCCTTGGTAGTAATTTTGGTTCTCTGTTAAGCAGACAATGAGCCAAAGTGTTGAGTCCAGGTAGTTTCTTCAGAAGGAGAGGAAGCCACCAGTGGGAGAACAGAGAAGGAAGACAGGGAAGTCCATCAGCCAGTGAGGGTTGTACCACCGCGCTGGCTACCCTTGTATCTTGAATGGCTAGAGGTAGGTCCCATTAGGGAAACTCTAGAAGCCAGTGTAGAACAAACTCCTTGGGATTACTCTTCCCAAAGGTCAAGGGAATATTTATGTAACAATTTCTTTTAGTCAGTTTGATGCCATTCCAAAAAGGGCATTCATTCTCCGTAATTTTTAGTATGCCAGACTCGTAGGCACAGCAGGCTCTAGTGACCACTGCAAAATGAAGCTGAAGAAACGAAGGTGTTAGAAGTCAGATCAAGGATGTGGGTCCAACTGCTGAGAACAAGGAGATCAGGGCTATATCTGTTGCAGCATTATATGTTTTCATGTTTGGGGACTTGGTTTATGATTTCACTTGCTTCTGCATTCTCTCCCTTTGTGCTTTAGATGTTGTAGCATAGCATTTTTTCAGTCTTACAATCCTGAATCCAGAACCAAGAGCACATCTGAGGCTTCTGTTCCTTGACAACATTGGGTACAATATTGATCCAGTCAATGCACAGGTAGGCTACTTTGACCACTTTCTTGTTGCAAGAATGCATCTATCTTCTCACTCCCAGGCTGCGGTGTGTGTAAAGCTTTAGCCCTAGGCACTAACTTTTTTCCATTGGATTTCATAACTTGGAGAGCCTTGGCTCTAAGCTGTCTGGTTCACCATGTGGCATATCACATTCTGCTCACCGTCGCCTGCTGCCTGACACAAAGGGTGGCAAGCTTGTGGGCTCAGACCCTTCCAATGCTTTGTATTTCTTTCAATTTTCACTTGGAAATGCTTTTTATTTTATTCTTTAGCCTGGCTATGCATTTGTGTCTTCCACTTTTAAAATTTTTTCCTATCACTGAGGTGTTTAGGCAGCAGAAATACAACAAATTGTGATTTTACTGTGCTCTCTTGGCTGGATGTTTATTACCTTTTCATTTTAAATAAAGTCATAGCAATTTAAAAAATTTAAATTATGTATTCTTAAGTTCTTATTTAAATGAAAGGAATGGTGCCTGGTGGAAAACTGTACTTGTGCAAGACTTGTGGAAACTATTTCCTTCTGACTCTGTCTTGTATGTGTCTTTTTAAATTAATTTTTTCCATATGTGACTCTCTCGGGGGAAAGATCTGCTTTTCTGTATCCTTCTACAAACACGAAGTTGTACTGAGTGATTCTCAATGCAAATTTTTAAAATTTTGTTTAGAGATAACTATAACTCTAACTATTCTGTGGTCTCAATATGTAGTCCTAAAAATAAAACAAAGTTCCTGATATTCTCTATTGGCTCAGATGTTCTAAAAATAACTTGCCCAACTTTTGAGATATATGTTAACTTAGAAATGATCCTAAAGGAGTACATGAGATTATAAAAAGGTAGAAAGTGAAATATTCAGGGACGGAGAATTAAGAATCATCAAGGACAATTCTGAGAGATTTTATCATTTCCCACATTATGTCAACAGCTATAGTAAAAACAAAGGGAGTTGACCTCACACGCTCTCCCCACTCCTGCCCACCCCTTCACCTCTCACTCCAGACTTTAGAGTTTAGGCAACACTTGGTCTTAACAGAATTTAAGTCCATCAGGATCTCCAGATCTTAAACTCACAGGAGACAAAGACTACACAGAATTCTAAGGACTGAAGTTGTAAGAACAAAGGGACCAAATATACTGGGTAAAGGTAATTCTGGTAGAAAAACAATCTCTTGATAGGACCTAGTTAAGTGTTAGAATTCATTTCCTCCTGCAATCTCCGTTTTTACTTACATGCACCAAGGTAACTAGAATAAATAGATGTTCTAACACAGTAAGCCTGTATCTTTTCATACATGCCAACTAAGAGAAAATAAACCCTGACTCATCTAGCACAGAACAACTGCTTCTTCCATGTGATGAAGACTTTTACACTGTATAGGAAAAAATTCTATATTCTAAAATTAAGCACTAGTAAAAGCTACTACCTGTGAGGAATCAAAAAATCCTCAATTTCAGAGCATTTTTGAAAAATAATATCGAAACCTATTTAGTCCTATGACAGCCTAAGAGTGAGAACTACTCAAGTCCCAGGGTGTGTCACTATGTTGGGGTCTTCTATATATTCACTCATTCAAGCATCACTTTTGGTCTACCAGCCAATATCAAAGAAATTGAGACCCAGATAACCAGAGTAACTTAGCCAGAATTCAAACCATTTGGGTCTCTTGAAACACTCTTACTCTTTGAACTCCAGCACAGTGGTACTTTGTGGAGTTGTGTGAGGACTGGAAGTGATACATGCATTCTTCCAGCGCACAATAACAAGAGATGCATACTTATTCATTTTTATGTAATGATTGTTACTGTTTCTCACACAGCCTCCAAGCAGAATAGCACAGGTTCTGTGCTAACTTTATAGAAATCATTTACATAATGTCTAATTTCCATTTTCTGATCATCCTATGGCTACTTACTATGGGTAGCCAAAGTAAAAAAGAGGCAATCAAATTTTCAGGGGCTGTCAGAGAAGTTGTTTCTGCAGAAAAATCAAAGCCCCTTGACCCATTCATTGAAGATGGTTACAATGAGGCTTGTAAGCTATGGATGGCTGTCCTGGTCAGACTTTTAAGGTTGAACTTGACCTTTCACCTGAGAAAGTTTATTCCATATTGGGGAAGTATTAGGGAGAAGTCTGGGTAGAAGGGCCCATTCAGTTACTTGAGAGAATGAAGTGTCAATGAATCACCATGGTGTAGACTAGTATCTGCTTACAATCCCCTAGATTTCCTGAACAAACAGTCAATAGAGAATATAGAAGTGCATGTGGGTTTTTTCTGACTCAAAGCACTTGGAGAGGGGTTCAGTGAAGAGGGAAGGAGTGACTGACACTCAGGGGAACATCTCTGTTAGTGTCTTCTATCCTGAGCCCTAGGCTGATCTGGCAGCCTGTCACTCACCATGGGGTATTTTGTTCCTTTCACTTTAACTTTGTGTGTTTTCAGAGATCACTCTTTCTTATTTAACAGAAAACCAGAGGCCCTACTTGCATAGTAGACCCAATGAAATAGCTACATTTTAATTAAATTTACACTGCTTTTATTACACCAGTGGGTTGCCTTCACCACTACCCAAGTAAACCCCAGAGCCATCAGATGTACTTCACATGTAATTAATCTCTAATGCTCGATTTTCTAAGATATGTAATAATGCTGTCTGGACAAAAATGAGAGCTTCAGAGAAGAGTCATATTAAAGATGAAGAGGGAAGCTTTTGGAAGAATTGGTTTTCAAGAGAGCAACTAAGTGTGAACTTTATTAAAAGGAAAAGAAATGATGGGAATATCTTGCATTAAGTAAAAATGCTTGACATCTTCAATTTTTTTAGTTTCTTTTATTTTGCCCCAGACAAATGTTTCAGGGTTTGTTTTTATAATGCATACCATGTGTTATGTTACATTTGTAGCCTCATAGATTTAATATTTGGGCAAGGGGAAGATTGGTTGTATTTAGGAGTTGAAAATAAAAGAGAAAAAGAAAACCTCCCAATGTGACTAAAACCTCCAATTGAAATCAAATCTTTTTACTTACAAATATTTTGGGATATTTGTTCAATCAAAAATCTTTACTTATCCGACTGACAGACATCCCTAAAACATACACAAATCACATACAATGCACTTTGTAGATTTTATTATGCCTAAAAATTCAGCATCACATTTGAGACTCATGAACCATGGGAAAAGGGAAGAAAAAGCATTTATCCTTGTCTTGCAAATTATGAAGAACAGCAGAAATTACGCTGTTTGTCTAGGATCAACAAGGTAGCTGATGCAAACTATGACTCCTTTTTTTTTTTTTTTTTGGTACTGGAGATTGAACTCAGGGGCACTAGACCACTGAGCCACATCCCCAGCCCTATTTTGTGTTTTATGTAGAGACAGGGTCTCACTGAGTTGCTTAGTGCCTCTCTGTTGCTGAGACTGGCTTTGAACTCGCGATTCTCCTATCTTAGCCTCCCAAAGTGCTGGGATTACAGGCTTATGCCACCCCACCTGGCTCAAACTATGACTCTTAATTCACGATCTGATGGCTCTTCCACTCTGCCATACGGATACTGTTCTCATTTCTAGGTCTTTAAAAAATTTTTATGTGTATACCAGGATAAACCTCATCAGATATTACATCCATTATATCGATTGCTGACTAAGCTTGGGAGAAAAAATTATCTAGGAAAGATTGTTCCATTATTCCCTAAAAAAATCTCTCACATCCTTTTCTGGTACCCCCTTTCCTGAGTCCATTCTAGCTAGGATTCTCCATATTGTTCAACAACAACTCCATCAATTTTGAAAGCATCATTCTTGTCTCTTTCCTCTCATCCTATTTAATTAACAAATTCTGGGGTTCCACATTCAAAATCACTTGGATCCCAAATATCACTCATTTTGTTGGACTCCAGTGTCACTGTACAGATGTAAGCCCCTTTTTCTTTTCTGAAATATACCAACAGACCACAAGTTTAATATTATCCTTATTCCCGCTATACTTCATACTATGACTAGAATTATTTTGGGAAATGTTTAATTCAGAAGTGATTTTTTCTCACTGAAAAAATTTTATTGACTCCTCTCTGCTTGCAGGATAACATCCAAACATGTTAACAGGCCAAACATGATGTTTCATTTTATTTCAATTCTTTCCCCTCATTCGCTCTATACTGTACCCACAGCTGACAGTTCGCCAACTCACCATTCCATGAAGGAGCTATGTGTGTCCAAACTTTTGTGCCTTTGTTTTTGGACACCCCTTGCATGACCAGATCCATCTGTAATTGTCCTCACTGCTCCTTACATGTCAGTTGAAATATTTCCCATGATTTCCCTTTCCCACCAAAGAATTTCTCATATTTCTCATCTAGCTACTCCATTTTCCATTGTATTGGACATTTCTTTAATTGTGGCCCTTTCATATTTTGTCCTAATTTTTTCATTTTGTTGCTAGTATTTGGGGAGTTAAATGGGCTCTGTAGAATGGAGTAGGTCCCTACGAATTAACCTTAAGTTATTTGATTAGATTTAACTGGAATGAAAACTCTCATAGACTGTCTTTGAATTAGTATCATTTATACTTCTTTCACTACCTATCCAAAAACATCTTCCATTCCTAGGGGGGAGGTGCGGGGGGGGGGGAGTGCATGCGCAGGAGAGTGCAAACATTAAACACAAGAAAAAAAAGCAGGAGGGAGTAATAATACTGAGCACCAGTTCTGTGTCCAGCACAGCTGAACTATTGCAACCTTGTTTATTTGGTTACTTGAGTGAACATGTGCAGAGAAACAAACGTGGTTAATCTGAGGAGCAGAACCCATGTGGTTTGGTGAATATTCCAAACTCTTCCTGCTTTTCCATTTTCTTAAGGGCAATTGTGTGTGTGTGCATGTTACGTGCATCTATCTTATATTCTCTGCCACTTTTGTGTTGACTAGTTCTGATCATTCTCTAACTGAATACTCTCAGAAGTTACCCCATACATCTGGCAAGAGGACATAATCTGTATAACTCTGATTCTTTGAAAATTTTGAAGACTTGTTTAAAGGCCAAGCATGTGGTTAGCTTTGATAAATAATTATGTGTATTTTAAAAGAATGTATATTCTGCCATTGTTCAGGAATATGTTCTACATATCAGTAAGGTAAATTCTGTTGATTTGTTGTTATTCTATCTTTTATATTTATATGAATTCTTTGTTCACTTGCCTTATCATTAAAATTCTAAATTTGAGGTTTATATTCTCCCAGTATTTTGCAGGCTATCACTCTATTGTCTTCTGGGTTTCATCATGTCTATTAAGAGTTAGAACATTGCTTTTTTGAAAACAATGTGTATTTTTTCTTTTAACTATTTTGATTTTCACAAATTCTAATATGATAACCATAGGTATATTTTTCTATGTACTTTACCCTTCTTGTGCTTGTATTACTTCTTAAATCCTTGGCTTAAAGTCTTGTTAGTTTGGAAAAATTCGTGGCTATTATCTCTTTAAAAGTTGCTTCTGCCCATTTCTTTTCTCCCATATGAAATCAAACTCTTTTATTCTAAAATTATAATTGTATACCAGTTAAACCCTTATTTAAGTGATCCAATTAATGCTATTGCTATTTTCTGTGTCTTTCTTTTTAAAAATGATCAATGCTTCAGTTTTGATAGTTTATTCTCACTTTTTCTTTCTACAATCTGATACTAAGCTCACATACCGTTTTTAGTTTCAATATTTTTACCAAATTCTTTCTATGTGTTTATGGTATTTACCTGGTCAAATCCTTATCATTTCACTTATTTTTTGAACATGTTAATCACATTTATTCACCAGGACCCCTTATTTTTGCTGGGTCTTGAACTCATATTTTTGTCTTCAAAGTACTGGGAATTACCAAAAGCTCTGTTGAGTTTTCCATATGCCTCTTATACTATACAGTTTAAGAATTGTCAAATTCTTTAGAAAGGAAACTGATATGGGATGCCAGGCTCATTTCTCCATCCATTTCTTCTCTCCATAATCTTGATGTCTCAAATTCTGGTTGTCTCAGAAAGTCTGAGCACTAATTTTTGTCTCTTTAGTCCATAAGATGACCAAACATTTGCTCATGCTTCCCTCCTAGAAGTTATTCTTTCCTGACATAGCCCTTTGGCCTGTTCTACTTAAGAGTGCATATTCCCCAAGGAAAAACATAATAAGCATGATGTTGGGGTCACCTTAGTGAATTTTTTTCTCTTCACAATTTTGGTCCTTTAAATCATTAACTTCTCAAAAAAATTCTTGCATGACCATAAACAGATGTTTTCCATCTTTTATCCAGACATTGCAGTTATTAGGCAAAGTACAATTACTTTGGCTTTCCAATCATAGATTTTTGCACTGTTTCTTTCTATTACAAAATAGGGCTGCCTCTTTTTTCAAAAAAAATCTGTTGTTTTGAAGGAAAAACATAAGCACTAGACTCGTGTTGAAAAAGGATTTACTGAGTATTCTATTGGTGTTATGTTAAATGCTATCACAGACTCATAGATGTGTGCATAGGTTTCCTCAATAAGCAGAGAAAAAGGAGTTTCATTTAGTCAGCCAGTGGGGAAGCAAAATAAAACAAATCTTGTCATTGTGGCACATTCTGATCTTCCCCATTTAAAAGGTCCCTACTGCTATACAGGATCAAAGGGCACATCTCCCCAGGTATCCTAGAGATAGGTCAAAGCACTTTAAGCTCTTTAGTGTCCACTCCATATTAGTTACAAAAACACTAGGAAAAGGATTGAATGTAACATATATATCAGCTGGGACCTTCTTGCCCTTTGGATTTCAGGGTGTAATTGGCCCAGACTCCAGACAATTCCACAGCCTATGATATCTGCTAATTTTTAAAATTTACAATCTCAGGATCTCCAGGGCTTCTGCCTCCTATGACCTTGTACTGTCTTGTTTTTACTCCAAGTATGGTATGTCTGTTGAGAACCTTTGTTTAAAAGAATAGAAAATCCCAATTCAAACAATACAGGCATAAACATGTTTTTACTGAATTGCCTAACTAGAACACAAAATTGTAGGTGACAGTTGGTTAATTCAATGTCACATCATTGTTTCCTCTGTGCTCTGCTGCCCACACTGTAACCTTTATCTGTGTGGCTCCATATGGTTGTAGGATACAACGGCCTGCCTTCTTTTTCATTCATGTTTTCTAGCCAAATTCCTAAATTTCGTTCTAATTATACCAGCTTCAGTTACAAGAATATGGATAGGACATTTTGAATATTAACAGAAAAATGGGACATCTGGGAAGGGTGTCATTTTTCTTTAAACACAAGAACTGCAATTGAGGCAGTAGTCCCTGAATGAAAATCTGGGGATCTAAGAAAGTAGAATGGGAGATGAGTGCTCTGTACATAACCACGAGTATCTGCCACACTCAACCCACATAAACTCACTTCACACCAGAGACTCTTGGAATGAATCTACCTGCACATGAAGCTCTAATGAGAAATGCAGAGGTTACCAAGGCAAGATGCTTCTATGCTGCTAGAAAAGCAGCACAGAGGTAGTTGTGTCAGACATATTGCGATGTGCATCTGGCAGCAAAAGTCCATCTTTGCCATAGTTGTCTTCTTTCTCCAATTTTCTTTCAAACTGTCCTCTATCTGTATTACCTCCCTCAAACATCTGAATGTCTACATTTTCTGATTCCTTTTTCAGTTCAGAAAACCTTGGTACCAAGCAGCAGAAATCTTAAGGGAATTGTGCAGTGGTTTTTCTTTCTTTTAATTAACTTTTAAATGGCACACAAAAACATAAAACATCTAGATTAATGGGGTAACATGATGTTCCCACACTCACATACATTGTGTAATGTTTAAATGATTTTAAACATATCTATCTCCAACATTTATTATTTCTTTATGGGAAAATTTTTGAAATGTTTTCTCCTAGCTTTTATAAATGTACAAGACATTGTTATTAACAGACATCCTACTATACAATAGTACAACAGAATTTCTTGCTCCTATTTAACTAATTCAATCTCCCTCAATTTACATGTTCCCATCCTTCCCTCTCTTACTTTCCCTAGCCCCTGGTAACCACTGTTCTATTCTGAACTTCTGTAAGATCAGCTTTAGATTCCATGTATGAGTGATATCATGTGATGCTTGTTATTTTGTGCTGGTTAATTTCACTTAATATAATGATATGCAGTTCCATACATGCTGCAAATGATAAGATTTTGCTCTTTTCGTGGTTCTGTAGTGTTCCATTGTGTATATGTAACACATTTTTCTTTACACATTCACAGTAAATGAAAACTTAGGTTGATTTCATTTCTTGGTTGTTGTGAACAGTGCTGCAAATACCTAGAAATAGATTCAACTGAAGTGGTGAAGATCTCAATACTGAATATTATAAAACATTGATAAATCCTTCAAAGAAATAGAAAAAAAACCTAAAATTTATATGGAACCATAAAAAACCCAGTAGCCCAGGAGGCATTACACTATTGGATTTCAAAACATACTACAGAGATGTGTAATAAAAATAGCATGGTATTATCATAAATATGGACACAAACAGGGATGGATCAGTGACTTCTACCTTAACACTTATTTATATGTTTCTCAAACACAGTGTTATCAAAGGAAATTAATGGAGTATAAAAATTTCTCCATCTTGTTACACTATTAAGCACCTCATTTTAAAAGTAAATATTTCCACTCAATAATTTGTGTGAATTATTCACAAATTATTCATAATAGTTCAAAACTGGAAATATTTCAAATGTCCATCTACTGGTAAAAGAAAAAATGAATTGTGATATCACAGTACAACAGAATACTAGAATACTAGTATTCTGAACTAGTATTCAGAATATTCAGGAACAAAAAGTGTAACTACTGATACATGCAGAAACATGAATGAGCCTCAAAACCAGGAAGCTGCTAAGGGAACGAAGCTACATGAAAAACCCCAAGTATTTTTATGATTCTATTTATCCTAGACACTTAGATAAATCTTATGATACAGAAAGTAGACTATTGGTTGCCTAAAAACTGAATGAACTGAACATGTGCAACCTTCAGGTAGACTCATTAATAGTTAGGTTGTGAGTCACTTTTCCTCTTTTCCCTGATTCAGTGGTCATTAGATTAAGTGTTATGGTGCAGCCTCATCAGCCTGGACCTCTTGGTGACTATAATGAGCAGTTTCCCATCATCCCACACTAATCATGAAAAAAAATCTATTGTTGAATAAGCTGCAGTGTGTGTGAGGGGTGGTGGTGCTGTTAATTTTTAAAAGGTATACATGCCTGATACAAATGAGAGGTGTTAATAATATGACAGTGTTTTTCATATAAACCCAGTATTTTGTACCCTAAAATAGCCTAATATTTGGCAAGGTGATAGGCTGTCCTGTGTAATCAGATAATTAAGGCTTTGAAGACTCAACAGATGGAGGGGACGAGCATATCTTGCCACATAGTCATGATATGAGAGTTTCACCTGTTTCCTTGATTTTTCCCAATCTCATGGTCTTGGATCAATGACAGAGACAAAGTCAGGAGATACTTCAAGCTTCTAAAAATAATTAAAAAGCCAAACAAATGCAAGGAGTCTGTGCTTTATTTTTAAATCAAAATGATTTATGCCACTTATCTAATGACTGATGCTTTGACATTCTCGTTGCACAGCTGCACCTGAAAACATGTTCACATCACAATGTGAACAAGCACTTTTGTTTTTATACTTTCTATTTAATTCATTCAACAGCCTTTTCACTCACTGCTCCCTCTCTCCCCTGACAAGAATAAACTCAGGCACCTAGCTTAGATGGGCTGTCAGCATCTGTGAGCTCTGAGAGGGCCCTAAATTCAGCAGGATATCCTCCCCTTAGCCAGAGATATTGCAAATGAACAAGCCGAGTGTTGGACTTTCCTCCCCTTGCAAACCAAAATTTTCAAAAGTCTTTAAACTCTTTCCTTCTCCCTTCAGCTCTCAGGGGAAATTGTACTGATAAGGTTCCTGTTCATCAAAAGAATGGGATGGCAGTGGCTGTGCAATTCCCAAGACACCTTCTGCTGGAAAAGGGCGGCTTCTCCCCTGAGAAGCTATTATAAAGAAGAGAAGTTCTCCATCTCCCACAGAATGTATCACTCCACTTCAGTTATTGTTCTTGTGGATTCCTTTTCCTCCTGTCTCTCTCCCCCACCCTCAAGCAGTTTTTAAAATCTATTACCTAGGGAGTTTCAAATTGTGTCTGACCTATCGATTCTAAGGGATGGCCATGTCCAATGGGCATGCAATACAATATACAACCTGGAGTCCAGAAAAAGGCAACTCGCTGATGAGATGAAGAATATAGAACAGTACAACACAATTTGGAATTTCTAGGGAAATGAGAGATATATTTATTAAGCCTCCTGATTTAGGGTTAGTAAATGAGATGGCGTGTATGAAGAAGCTGTGTAAAGCATAAAGTGTTATGCAGATAAAGATGATGCTTTTATTAGCAATAATTTAAATGAGTCAGGGCTACATATTATTCATGTGTTTCACTCTCATCTCTATTCTGGTTATTAAGAATCTTTATTTCAGGCTCACACATAATCAGAGGATGTCCACAAGGAAGGAATACATTGTACTAAAACCTGTCAGTTCTCATCCTTTTACAGTTCTAAGAAAAGGTTTTGTGGAGGTAGCAGGAACATCTCAGAAGAAAACACTGCTCAAACCCCCAGTTATGCAGAGCATCTACCAAAGAGGAGTCTGTATGAAAGCTGCATCTTTTGCACATTACACTGGATATGAATGTCTGGCTTAGGATAACTGCTATGCCATGGTCCATGTTAGTGGCTAATTTAATTCTGTTTAATTCAACTAAATCTTTATTTCATGCTAACCTGTGACCCAATTGCTATGTTGGAGCCTCTGGGGATATTAAAAATATGTAAGACATGGTCCACAACCTCGAGGAGTTAAGAATGTAATTGAAGGAGCTTATGATTGAATTCGTTAAGGAAAAGGAGATGTGTGTTACAAATTTTAGAGATTCATTTTTTAAATTTTCTTTAAAAGATTCATTTAGACAGTCAAGAAATAGTCATAGTTTAGAGGATAAATGGATATGTAAGAATAAAATGGAGTCACAAGCTTTTCTATTATGCCCTAAGCAACGAAGCCTTCCTTTTCTCTGTTCTTCTGCAAAATGAGTAGAGAGACATACAGGATTAGATATATAATGTGTGGCCACTCTTCAGTAACCACTATTGAACTTCAAAATGAGTTTAGTCATTAGCTTTGACAAATGAGGAGCCTGTTATTGATTTTTACACATGTCTATCATGGGATCTATTTAAAAGGAACAGTCAATTCTAAGAAAGATTATGTTAATCTTATTGGTTTGATGTCCTAATGGGAGGGGGCAGAGCAGGGAGAAAAAAAAAGAGGCCCAGGAACTGGCAAATATCTGTATCCTTTTCTCAAATCAATTCAAAAAACAACTGGGAAAAAACCAAGTGTATCCGTCTTTCCTAAGAAAGCTAAGAATATATTGATAAATCATTCCCGACAATGTTAACCAACAGCTTGAGAAGTTCACGAAAAAGGACATTGACAGGAGGGATACAATTACTAATTTATTTGTCTTTTTATGGTTCAGTTAAGAGTATCTTAGGTAGACTAGCACATGGCAGCTCGTCAGACTTCACAGGGTAGCTGTCAGAATTTTGACTGATGTACAAGCGCTACTTGCTCATGTTTGCCCTTCCTTTCAGTGGAGTGCACACAGGTAAGACAGCTTGTTGGTAATTTTTATTTAATGCTCCCAGGATCTGTGGCTGCACTTTTATTGAAAGTTCTGACAATAAAATTCCACTCCCTGAAATTTCCAAGGTTTCTGCTGCAAGCACTTCTCCACTTAAACAAGATCTTCCTTTGGGATTAGATAACTCTTTAGGGTATTTTCTGATGCCTTCTGATCTTGGAGACAGCTGTTTAGTATGTTGGAGACCATTTTATTTTGTTTTGTTTTTTTGCTAACTTTGCTTGAAAGGCATCCAAAAGAAAAACAAAACACAAGGAATGATCAGGGCAAAGCCACATCAGGGCTTTGGGGAGAACTTTTTAATTTTGATTTGGCAAATGCCAAATTGTACCCACTTTAATAATTCTCAAACTTCTCCCTACTTCTTCTCTCCAATCCAGTCTACTCATTCAATTAAACTGCATGTTCCACAGTAGTCTTCTATGTCAGTTCTAGAAATATACCCTATTTTTCTAAAAATTGAGTCCTCGTCTAAAGCCATTTTCAAATAGGCTTGAGTCTTGGGCTGTTTGATCAAAGCCTTTTAATTATACAGCAATTACAGACCAATGTTCATATCATTTAAAATACTTGGGCAGATGATTGGAAAAAGTAAATGTAATATGGTCATGCAGCACATTAATATAGTAAGGGCAGCTGCCTGGCATACTTCATATTTCCTCTATCACATGAATTATATCAGTGCAATATTCCTGGATGTGTTCCCATGTTTCAAAGGTCATGATCAAAGCTATCAGGATTTGGTTCCCAGTATGAAACCCAATATTTGATCTGTATTTTCACATTATAAAGTCTGAATTGCTAGAGAATAAAGGTAGGTTGGCAAATCATTTGAAAGCATGTTTGAGTCATTAATGGGAATAATTATTTTCTCTGAAAGTAGCGGTCATGTGGCAAATGTTGATAGCAATCATGTAACCCCTTGTATTTGTGTAATTCCAAGATTTTATAATGATAATTGTTTGAGGAGAAGTGATACTTGATCACAGCATAATAACATAGGAAGAATGTAAACTAAGTCCCATTTTTAAAATTGATCCAGTTTAGTATTGTAAAAAAGCTTGTTTCATTGTCATACAAGTAAAGGCAAGCTTGCTTATTCTGCAGGAAAAAGATTCTAAAACCTTAGGACCTTTGAAACTGCAAAATGCATTCTTTACTCAAGCCACATACCCTACCCTTCCCTTCCCTTCTCTTCCCTTCCCTCCTCTCCTTCCTTCCTTCTCTCTCTCTCTTTCTTTGCGGGATTAGTACATTCTCTGACAAGGATGAGAAGCATGAAAAAGAGAGCAAGGTAACCCTCACACTGAAACTTAACATTTCTCCATGGAAGGATACCTCACCTTCATGCACATTTTGTTTACTCAAGAAAACCACATGGTTCAGCTCTAGTTCCCCAGGGAAGGGTTTTACAATAACCCTTGCATGGTGTGATTCTGCATGTTAGTTAGTTACCTATTGCACACTTTCTATTTTAAAGATGAAGACGTTCCTGTAAGTTTCCATCTATGCATCCTATATGCCCCCTTCACCAACTGACCCATAGTACTACTTTGAATCATGACTCAAACTCAGATTTTCTAAATCCTCAATCATGTCCTTCATGCCAACATCTGTCTCAGCAATGTTATGACACTGTTAAATGTGTACAAAGATAATGATCATATTTACAAAGAAATCAGAGTCCAAAAGAGGCCCTTATCCACATTGTTTTCATTTTAGAGCAATCCCCCGTCCCCCAGTAATTATGTCAGGTGATTTATCCTGATTTTGGATTTAAGGAAAGTTTAGCAGGAAAGTAGCTTACCTATGATCCTATAGTGAGAGACAGAATGAACCTCCCATGTGAATCCTCAAATGTACTGTGTTGAAAGTCATGAGATTTGCCTGCAGTCTAGGTGGTATCGGGCCCAGGATGGGAGGTGCCCCTCTGACATCTATTCCCTGCATCCATGTCAATTTCAGTTTTCCTTAGTCTTTTGACTATGATCTTCTTTTCATCCAGTTCAGATTCAATTTGAATAGGAGTCTCCTGCCTCAGCTTTTACAAATTTGCTGAATCAGCCCTTTGCCCTGACATCTCTCCTGCCACCATGGGGAAACACTAAAGCTCATATCAAACTGGAGACTTAGAACACATGTTCTCCTTATGGTGTGAGCTTGTGACTTCAACACAGGCCAAGGCAAAGCAGTCAGGGCTGCTTTAGAAAAAAATACCTTACAAAATCCAATTTTGAGCTTTTTGTAGAACTTACTAAAATTGGAATTTAAAATATTTCTCACATTTATATTGATTTTTAATTTTTAATCCTTTCATTTTCATCTAATCATGTAAGATTTTCCCCTAATTCTTGTCTACATTAATATGTTTCATTGACTGCAAAACTAGAATGTTTGTTGAAGAGGCATACGTAAGATGTAAAAGAATATTGTTTATAAATCACAGGCAAAGAGAATTCTGTTCTACTTTCTAAATTTCCATTGATATTCAGCTACATCTACATGTTACCAAAGCTCTTCTTTTTTATTCCTGTTAGCCTATCAAATTCTCCCTCAGATTCAGTCTCTGTGTAAAAGCAGATTTTTTAATCTTTAGAGACAAGGTTTACCTGACCTTTCTCCCAAAGTATACAAAGATCAGATAGATGCATTAGGACTAAGGCTATATATTTTTATGTTTCAGTTGTACTTACAGTAAAATCAAACATTTTATAGGAAATTCATTTTACTGATAGGAATGTGGTTGTTTTAGGTCTTGAAGGATTATTGGTTACCCTGTGGTTTCTGTGAAGTCCAGATGTTTTCAAGATGGTGTTATGTGTGTGTTACATTTAGTAAGATTCAAACTCTCAGACATTCCCCAGAGTTAAACAAGTTTAACACTTTAAGGCTCAAATGTAAATATAGACATTTATATTATATGATTTTGCAATGTCCTTGAAATTAAAATATCTATCATTTCAGTTATATCAAGTGATTTTTATTTTTAATATGTTAATAAAGCTCATTTAAAAATATAAGTAATGTGATAATCAAAATGTCAATTTATTAAATTAAAATTAAAAACATGTCAAAGTTGATTTCAGCTTTGAGACAGTTTTGAAGTCTTGTCAACATTTTGGAAAAAAGAAAATTCACCTTAAAGTTAGTTAAAATATATTTTTTCTTGTCTGTAAAATGCTCTGACAGTTACCTCTTAAATTGATATGAAGAATAGGTACACCATAGTTAATGCAGTGGTAATTTTGTTGATGTTAGTTTAAGATTTCTTACACATTAATATTTAGTTGTTCATTTCTTCACATCTGGTCAACACATCCAACCTTTTCTGTTATTGAACTTGACTTTTCTAGTGGATTTGACAATGTTTACCATCCATTTCTTCTTGAATATTCCTCTTAAACAAACTTCCACGAAAATAAACTAACCTAGTTTTGCTCTCACAATTCACAACTGCAATTCCTCTTTATTTCCTCCTTATTTCTCTTCCCTTCCAACATATAATATAGATAATGGAATTTCCAAGCCTCCATTTTCTGTCTACAATGTCCTAACAATTATCTTCCAAATTTTTGTTCTCAATTTGCTACTGTGTGATGGATGTTACATTGTCTAAACTTCAATCTCAACATTCCAAAACTAACCTTTTATCATTTTTACCACCATGAAATTCAAAAGTAAAAGTTCCTACAGGTTTTTCCATTTTTGTCCATTGTATTTTTATTTCCTACAGAAATAAAAGTTCCTACAGATTTTTCCATTTTTGTACATTATATTTTTATCTGGACTCAAAATCTTAGCCATCCCTCAATTATTCAATTCTAACTATCGAAGTGTTCACCTTGAAAATTTTAAATTAGTCGTCTAACTCTATACTACTCGAATTCATTTTATTCTCCTTATGTTTCCTGCAAATTTGTTTTTCACTGTAGGTTAGACTATTGAACCAGCCTTGAATGACCTCCCCACTTCCAGTCTTTGCCCCACCAATCTGTCCATCGCTGCACTTCTACATCATCCTTTGATTATCATTGTGCATTCTCTCTAGGCTCCCTAGAAAAATGCTTCCTTTTGCCTAGAGACCAAAACCTTGAATTCCTAACCTGGCTTTATTATCATTCAGGCTTAATAAGTGTTTTGAATCTGTTTGTTTTTTTAAATACAAACTATGGAGCACTGATTGGTCATATATATTTGCAAATGAATTATCACAGTTTTTCTCATCTTCATGTGGGAAGTAAAAGTGGAATCCTCAATTAAATGTGATCTCTAACTCATACATCCAGCAGGAAAAAAAATATAAACGACATTTGGGGGAGGCAAGTTTCCCCTCAGAATCAAACTGAGGAATATGCAGACTGCCATGCATAGCTCTGAATGTGGAACTATCCTAGAGCTGGCAAACTTCTACATCTTCACATCTGGAACAGCATCTGTTCTATGTTGTTAGAAGAAGAAAACAAGAAAATCGGGGTAAACATCACGGCACAATATCAAATTCTACAAATCTAACAAATGTATTTCTTTATTGTCTATTGAGTGGCCAAGAAGCTGTGTGAGGCCCATACTAAGATGCTTGATAATTGCATTTCTCAACTCTCTTTAGAAAATGCCATACTCCAGGCCTGGGAATAACCAGCTTTTGCATAACAGCACCAGGGCCTATAAATAAGAAACTCATTAAGCTACCTGTAGCAGGCCTCTACCCCAGCCCTGCACTGGTTTGGGAGCTTAATGAGGTGATAATGAGGAGAAAATGGTTTAGCTCCTTTTTGGCCTGGTGTGCAATGGATAGGGAAATCCAAGTCTTCAGTGAAACAGCCACCACAGAGCCCAATTCATCATTCAGGGTGGGTCTATATCAGAGAAATAATTTGCTTCTAGGCCCTGAAGTTATTTGGCTCCCCTGTCTAAGGAAACAAAGCAAGCCATTCATTCACATTTGAAGGGACTGTCCGAATAACACCAATAAAGGGTGTTAGACTAGCTGGTGATTAGCATTTGAAGGGAATGGCCAAATAACCCCAACAAAGGGTGTTAAACCAATCCACATTATAGGTAGGGGGTGGGGAAGCTGTGCAGTTTTAAGTGGATTAATGCCAGCATTATTTTCTCACCATGAGCCTGGCCTCTCTAAGGTTTCATGTTATATTCAAGCCTGGACCAGTCCTTCTTGGTCAAGTTCTCCCCTTCTTTTTCCCTATAAAGAAACTAAAGCAGTAAGTGGGGGTTAAGAATATAACATTTAGCAGCTGGCATGGTGGCACATTGCCCGTAATCCCAGCAATTTAGGAGGCTAAGACAGGAGAATCACAAATTGGAGGCCAGCCTGGGCAACTCAGTGAGACCCTGTCTCAAAATAAAAACAACTGAGGATGTAGCTCAATGGTAGTGCAACCCTAGGCTCAATCCCCAGTACCAAAAATAAACAAGAATATAACATTTAGCATTTCAGAGACAAAAAGAGATCAGATTACCAAACTGATGGGTTATCCAGGTTATAATGCTAAATTCATTGGGGTATTCTATGGCAGTCTCCAAGACAGGCCATATGTATTTGCAATAGTGCAAATTAACACATTGGAGAATAAACCAGTATTCAGTATCATTTCAATCAAGCTTTTCTAAGTTGTGCTAAATGCTGCTAAGGATAAGCCTTCTAAGTAAAATTAAAGTGAAGTAAAACCAAAGGGAAAGGTAAAATAAGATATACAATCAATCAACAAACATATGAAAAAATGTTCAACATCTCTAGCAAGTAGAGAAATGCAAATCAAAACTACTCTAAGATTTTATCTCACGTAGGTCAAATGGCAATTATCAAGAATATGAACAATAATAAGTGTTGGAGAGGGTGTGGGGAAAAGGCATGCTCATACATTGCTGGTGGGATTGCAAATTAGTACAATCTGGAAAGCAGTATGGAGATTCCTAGAAAACTTGGAATGGAACCACCATTGGACCCAGCTATCCCATTCCTTGGTCTATACCCAAAGGACTTAAAAACAGGATACTACAGTGATGCAGCCACTTCAGTGTTTATAGCAGCTCAATTCACAATAGCTAAACTGTGGAACTAACCTAAATGCCCTTCAACAGATGAATGGATAAATAAACTGGGTATATATACACAATGGAATATTACTCAACATTAAAAGAGAATAAAATTATGGCATTTGCAGGTAAATGGATGGAGTTGGAGAATATCATGCTAAGCGAAGTAAGCCAATCCCAAAAAACCAAATGCCTAATGTTCTCTCTGATAAGTGAATGATGATCCATAATGAAGGAGGGGACATGGGAAGAATGGAGGAACTTTGGTCAAAGGGGAGGATGAGGAGAAGGGGTATGGGGACAGGAAAGATGGTGGAGTGAGATGGACATCATAGCCCTAGCCTCACGTATGACTGCCATATATGATGTGATTCTATATCACGTACAACCAGAGAAGTGAAAAATTGTGCTCCATCTATGTACAATGAATCAAAATGCATTCTGCTACCATGTATACCTATGTAGCTAAAATAAATTTTAAAAAGAATCTTAACAGGAAGATACCTCAGCCATCACTCTGACTTATGTTTCTACAGAAATCCTCTCTACAATGCCCCTTAGGGAAAGATATCCATGCTCTAGTGGAAACAGCTTAGGAAAATTAAAAAACAAAAACAAAAACAAACAAAAACAACATGCTCCTGGGTTCCCATCATTGATCCATAGTGTCCATGTTGTTATTCTACCAGGTGGAGAGCAAGCAGCAAGATGACACAGGTGTTCTGCATGACCCAAGAATTTTACTTACATGATTTATCACTAAAAAACTTTTGTGGAAGGCACCGCAAAAAGCCACATTTTTGGAGATAAGAATATGTTGACAAAGAGATTAAATAGGTTATCCTGCTCAACAAAGTAAAGTGCTGGAGTCAAAATTCACACATGAAGAACATGCCTTTCCATACTAAGAGTGGGAACCAGAGAATGTATGAGCCTCAGCTGACAGCAGATGGTGAGTGTTTTAGTCAGCTTTTTCACTACTACGACTAAAAGATCGAACCAGAACAATTTTAAGGGAATGAAAGTTTATTTAAGGGCTCACGAATTCAGAGGTATCAGTCTATAGGCAGCTGGCTCCATTCCTTGGGGCTCAAGGTGAGGCAGGACATCGTGGTGGAAGAGAATGGCAGAGGAAAACAGCTCACATGGTGATCAGAAAGCACAGAGAGAGGTCTTCACTTGCCAGATACAAATATATACCCCAAAGCCATGTCCCCAAATCCCACCTCCTCCAGCCATGCCCTACCACTTTAGGTGCCACTTAGTTAATCCCTATCAGATTAATTCACTGATTAGGTTAAGACTCTCACAACTCAATCGTTTCTTCTCTGAACCTTCTTGCATTGTCTCACACGTGAGCTTTTGGGGGGCACCTCACATCCAAACCATAATGATGAGGATTCAGAGATAACTTTAAGAAGATGATTTCAAGTAAACCATGGTCTATTTGGCATGTAAATTTATCTTGATTTCTCACCAAATCAACTATAAAATAAAGATAGAAATATCGGAAGCTCACAAGGACAAAGATGAGGGGGCAAAATAAAGACAGCATTTGAGAAAGGTGCACATTACTTAGAATACCAAATACATGGACACAGAGCTAATTAAACAAATAAAAGTTGGGATGGTTTTTCACAAGGAATGGGAGAAGGCCCATAAGAAGCAAGCCAGTTCATGCTACAGAAAAGGGTATGGTGGAGGTATGGAGTTTAGGGACACAGCAGACATCTCTGAGCCAAGAGGCAGAGTGGGGCTGAAACTTGAAGATGGGCTCAACATCTGTTCAGCCCCAGCCCTCACCAGATAATCTGGCTAGGCAAATGTTCTTTCCCATATCCTTCATCTCTTAGCCAATTTCTGATTAGTCACATCAATCCATATTCTGCCATAATCTCAAACACAACATATCCAAAACCTTTATTTCCCCTTTATAATCTTCCTTTCGAATTTCTTCATTTTAGTAAAATTTATCATCAAAATGCAGCCATGAAATCTTCTTCAGTTTTAAATTGTTTTATTCTTCAATGAATTTGATAGGGGTATGAGAATATGTATATGTTTAAAAGAACAATAGTACAATAAGTACTCTAAAAGCCTACCATAAAAAAAAAACTAGACCATAAACCATTCTTCTGCATTCACCAGAAAGTTCCTTGCCGTTGCTTCTTCCCACAGGAAATCATCAATTTGAGTCTTGTGTTTATCGTTCACTTGCTTTTTTTTTTAGATGTTTGTCATATATATGACATAGCATACCTAAAGAAAATGCTTCCTATATTCACTTCCTTTTGAACTTTTGAAATAGTATCCCTGTATATAGTCACTTTTGCTTAGCTTTTTTAAGTCAACTGATGTTTCTAAAATATATTGTGTTAGTAGTTATAGTCCCTTTGCTTTTTGACATTCTATGTGTGATTATACTTTTTTACCTGCTTATGGACATATTTCTCATTTTTTGCATATATAAATTATGCTGCTATACATATTGTGTTCATATCTTCTGGTGTATATGTACGCAAATATTTGTCATTTTTATTAAACACATAGGGTTGGAATTGCTGGTCATAGGATTGAAATATTCAAATTTACAAGATAGTGACAAATTGTTTTCTTCAGTCATTGTATTAATTTACACTCACAATAGTGTAATTAACACATATTCTAATCAGAAAATTATAAATTTTTCCTGTATAGTTGTAAGATTTTATCTTATGGTGATATTAATTGGCTTATCAACCAAAACAGGCTGAGAACATTTCTTATGTTTTGAGTCATCTGTGTTTCCCATTTTTAAAATGCATTCATTTCCATTATTTATATATAAAAGGTTTCATATTAACAGACAAAATATAGTGATTCCTATATATTTTTCATTCAAATTTCCCATTTTTAACATTTTATCTTAGTGTTACCACATTTGTTATAATTGAATGAATTCTAATATGTTATTAAGTAAAATAAAAAAATCCATACTTACTTAGATTTCCTCATTAACCTAATGTCCTTTTTCTGCATGAGGATTCCATAAAAGATGCCACATTATATGGAGTCATGATGTCTCTTTAAGCTCCTCTTGGCTTTGGCAGTTTCTCAAATTTCCTTGTTTTTGATGAACTTCAAAGTTTTAAAGAATATTGGCGAGGTAATTTGCAGGAAGTCCTTCTACTGGAATTTGTGTAATTTTTTCATGATTAGATAGATTTAGGAGTTTAGGGAATTATTTTTTTCTGTTAATATATCATAGTTATTTTAGAAAGTCTAATATTTATCCTTATTGATTATATAATCTTCCAATATATTGGGGTTTATAGTTTAAATTTTAAAATACTATAATAAACAAAAATTTTAAATGATAGTTACATCTAAAAAGATTTATTCTTCCTTAGTTATGTGTTCATGCTGCTGAAAAATCCTTTCTGATTATGGGTTCCTAAAGAGATTCCTCTAAACTACAAGTGTTAAAGTTTTGTCTTATACATTTAATTCTAGTCCATTTAAATTGACTTTCCTGTATGCTAGAATGTAAGGTTCTAAAATGATTTTTCTATATGGCTTAAATGTCACAGCATTATTTAATTTCTATCATGTTATTTTGCTATAATGTGTAACACTAGCTTGGCCATATATCAAGTTTCCTAAGATACATATACCTGTTTATGGTTGCTTTTTTCCTGCATCATTTGTCTATTTATCTATGGCTGCACAAGTAGCACACCATCTGAAACTATAGCTTTATGATTCTGATCAAGTAATCTCCCTATCTTATTCTTCACAAATAGCTTGGCTTTTCTTGGCTTTAGTGCTTTCATATACATTTTCAGAACCCAATTTTCAAGATCTTTTAAAAATTCCCATTGGGGTTTTGAGCAAAATGCCACTGAAACATTTCACCAATTATAATATTTTTGTTGTCCGTGAATATGTCATTGTTTTTATTTATTGAGATTTTCTTTATTGTCTTTTTCTATTTTTTTTTCAAAAGATGTTGCATGTTTTCATTATACTTATTTCTAGGTATTATCTATTTTTGTTGTTATTGTACATTGTAAGCTTTATATTTTTAAATATTTTTTGCTGTTCTGTACAAATGTAATGAGCTTTTGCATTTTGATATATCTAGCAATCTTAACTAATCTAATTTCCCACAAATTGCTCTCTATATTCTTTGTGGTTGTCTGTATTGAGAAACATTTTACCAACAAATAACCACGGTTGTGTTTCTTCCTTTCCAAAACTTATATTTTTCTCCTTTTATCACGTGGGCTAGGAGCTCTAGGACCATGTTGGCAAAAACCAGTGTTAGTGGACATCACTCTGAAGATGAACCATCATAGTTCTAATGTCTCAACTTTAGAATGGTATATGCTATAGATGTTTGCATAGATATTCCTTATCAGCCAAAGAACACTTCCTTCAAATCCTAGCTTTCTATCAGATTTTGTCTATTTTATGAAAAATGCTTTTCCTTTACCTATTGAGAAAGCAATTTGAGTCTTCTTTAATCTATCTATTGAAGGAGAATTATTGTTATAAGTTTCTAGAATTAAATCAGGCTTGAATTCCTATAATAAAACTAACTTGGTATTAGTACTTCTTTTTTTTCTGGTATTGATAAAGTTTTTGAGGAATTTTGCATGTAAGTTCATGAATGGAATGAGCTTGAAATTTTCCTGCCTTGCACACCTCTTTTCTGGTTTTGAAGTCAGAGTTACACTGGTTTGATAGTATGATGTGTGTCCCCTGTTTTTATGCCTTTTGGCAGATTTTATAGAACACTGAAATGATACATTTCTTGAAAAATTTGCTGGCAAAACAATGCTGATATAGATTAAATAGTGCTCTGATAAATAAGTACCTTAATATATAATATCTACTCTTTCAATGTCTTTTCAAGACATTTATAATTTTGTCTTTTTCTAGAAATGTCTTTTATTATATTTTCAAAATTGTTGTCCTTAATATATTCATAATATTTTCTCATTTGCATTTACATTGAGCCCATATACAAATTTTTCCCAGTTTCTTTCTAGTGCTTTTTATACATCTTCTCCATTTCTCTTTTTAAAAAATCATTTTTACTTGAGTTCCTTCAAAAAATTGTCTTTTTTTATAACCCCCTTTGAATTTTCTTTTTCACTAATTTTAAAATTTTATTCGTGTTTTTCTTGTTGATTTAGGTTTATGTACAATATTTAAGTCTATTTTTCTTTTTCTAATTTCTTACATTAGTTGCTTGTTATTATTTTCAGTTTTTCTCTGATTTAATTTAGGGATGTAAAGATTCTTCAAATTATCTCTTTTGCTGCATTATATAAATTGTGTTACATAGTATCTTAGACATCATTCAATTATGATTGAATGGAATTCAATCTTATAAACAAATTCCATTCGATTTTCCATTTACAACCATGGTAATTTAAACTATATTTTTCAGTTTCCAAATATTTCTTTGTTTATCTTTTACTTAATTTCTTAAAAAATTGGATTGACTTTAAAAGAAGTATGGGCCTAAGGCATAGTTTCCCTATCCAGGACTGGTATTAGTATTTACCCCAAAGGCAACAATTTCTCTCCTATTTCCTTGTATCTTGCCACTCTTGCTGTGTTTTCACCTTGCTGCTCATTTTTATTTAGGTAAGTACTTATTGGTTCTAGGAAGATTTCCCTTTCTTTCTTGTGACTTATAGCATGTCTATGCTCATTCCTTCAGGATCCAGTTGTTCTGTATTAGTGGAGATTTAACGGGATATTTGCTTAATATCTAGTGAACTTTAACTATCTTCTTCAACTGCATTTTCAAAATTTATTCACAAAGTCAAAAGTAAATACAGCATCAAAATTTTGAAATTCTGTCCAATATCTTCACCCATTCAGTCTACCCCTCTCTTTCTTATTCCCCAACTACAGGCTAAGAAAGGATAGAATAGTGCATATTATAAGTCTAATGATTTAGCTAAGTATGCTTAATTTTAAGCGAAGACTATGTCTAGTATAGGCTATTTCATGTATTGATTTAAAAGATCTCCTTTTCTTGCTGTTAGTGAAAGATAAATAAATAGAATAGATGATGTTGTCAAATTTACTTGTCTGTATAAAGAGGTGATTAGAATAGATGAACTCCAAGAGGTCTTTTAGCTCTAAGAAAATATACCTGTATCCAGAAACATGAAAATAGTATTTGCCATGAACTACCTGCCAGAGAATAATTATGTTAATATTGCATTTTCTTCTGTTAATGGGGTAGTAATGTCTGAAGTATTTTTATCCTTTATTCCTTAATAATAATATAATGCTGCCCTCAAGTTACTAATAATTATTGCTATACCTACCTGCCATTTATAGATTGAGATTTAGTGCAACTCTGTTAGTAAATGCAGATGGATAATCCATCCCTAAAATGAAAGTTTAAGAATGTACCCTTGGAACAGGACTCTGGGGACAGAGCAACAGCTCGTCTTGCAGCACATAACCAGACAGTTCAGAAAGAATAGACTTATTGAATTGAAGAAAATTTGACACAGTGATATTTATGAAGTCAGAATCCAGGAAGAGGAAACTGAGTTTGGAAGGTTAAGAAAATATAAGGAGTGGCCTTGAGAGTAATGGTCATGGTCTGTGGAAACAAACACTGAAATAGTATTTATTGAAAATGCAGGTGCTATTTGGGTGCACGTTGCAGGAAAAAAATTTGTTTTATAATTTAGAACTTATAAAGGAACAACTTTCTCAAGCCACCAAAATAACTCATAGAAAACTACATACAAGCACACATATGTGACATGTATATATAAAACACATGTGATATGTCTGTGTATATATTTACATATATAAATAAAAAGAACTTCAAGTACATATCATTAGTTTTTGACAAAAATCCTGGAAGACTGGGTTTACTCTTTGTTTGAAATAATTTAAATTCAATTGAAGTAATAAAAAAGCAGCAGCATTGCCAATGCCCTTTATAGGGTCTTAGTTATATGCAAAGAGCTAAAAATAAAACTTGAAAATGTTTATTTGAGATCAGGTTCATAGAAAATCTATACTTGCAGCCATTATTGGCTTTAATTGTTATATAATAATGCAACATGAAAGTAATAAATATGACTATCCTGAATTGACATAATTATGTAGGCAATAATTCTACTTAAGGAAAATTAGTAAAATGATTCAGGATTGATGGATTTGTCTGAAGCACATTACTATAAGGTACAAAATTTAATATATAGTTTTTGAATTTGAAAGGTTGACAGTTGAAATATACATGAAATATTAATCTAAAGGAGTGACTAAGTAGCATCAAGATACTCATTTTAAATTAGATAACTCAATAAATCAAAATCAGTCTTTGCATTAATATTTTGGAAGCAAATGAAGTTAGTTTGTTTTATATTTTCAGTCATGAAATTCCTGATCATTCCTTAGTTTTCAATTGCAATTGAAATATAATAAAAGAGAAAAGGTCTGAGAATTTTATAGCATTAATGGTTAAAGCAGCTAATTCAAAAATGCACAAATTTTTGCAAATCACTCAGAGAAGTTTGGTATTGTGTATCAATTTTCTTATGAGACATGAATCTGGGGCAATGGCGGCATTGTTTGTCAATGTCCTCCTGTGATTGTTAGCAATGCATCCTTGCACATATTGTTTCAGACAAAAAATTAGTATTTTGCATTGGAAGAGGATAATTAGGCAATAAGATACAAAAGCGAGTGTGGTTATCATGAGATAAACACACACATGGGGTGTTATGAGGCACAGCCAAGTGTCTGTAATCCCTCTAGGGTATGATTATCTCGTGATAACCACACACCCTGGAGTTGCCTTATTGCTATTATAAAATATCTTTATTATAGGAAGAAATGTGCATTTTTGTGCAGAAAGGAGACGGAGCTGGCAATTTAGAATGCCGAACAGCAGTTTCAGCTGAGCTATGTGGTTTACATAGATTAATCTATCCCATTGGAATGTTTTTCCAGCCAAAAAAATGTTCCCTAAATCCAAGCAGTCATAATCTGTAGTGATGTGCAGCTATTTGGAGCATTTGAGAAATTCCCTGCCTGGTTCTTAGGCTGTTGGTTTGATGTTTGCATGGGGTGAATGCCGAGATATTCAATGACGAGGGTATCCACAATACAGTGTCTGCAGACTGGATGTTTTGGAAACCCAAATGTGACTCATGCAAATGTCAAAATTTCATGCCACGATTTTATCTGGTTCCTTAATCCGAGGAAGTGTTTTAAATTCTTTATGCAGACAGCCCATAACAGAAAATTTGGCAATGGTTAAAAATTATTAAGGGAGAAATAGGAAAATTAGGATGAAACTCAGAAAAGTAAGTGGACAGTTACTGAATATCCCAGAGAAGAGATTACAGATTCGCAGCTGACAGACTAAAGAAACTGAGGGCTTTGAATCTGGATAAACAAAGGCCATGGGAAGCAGGAATGAACATCCATAAATATGTGAATTATGAGTGGATTTATTCTATCTGGCTCTAGAGACAGAATTAATTTCAGTGAAAAACATGGGGAAAAAGATTTCATTCTACATAAGAACCCACTTTTAAAATTTAAGTGGTTACAAAATGGTAACTTTTTTTTCCTGAAAAAACAAAACAAAACAAGGTTGACGCACAGGCTGAGTGATAAATTAGGGGGAATTCTTCTATTATGGAAGATCCTCCTTGTCTCTAAAACTGATTCTGCAATAAAAGTAAAAGTTACAGACACATAAAGCCTGAGAGGATCAATGTTAACAAATATGCAAGAACTGAAGAAACTATGAAGTCAAGGCATAGCCCAATACCTTCTGAATAAAAATAAGTAATTATTGCATGCAACCTGAATTTTTATGTATACTAAATTAATATACTCAAAACTGTCATATTGAGATGTCCTTCATGTTTAAGTGTCAAGGATTAACCATATGAATCCCATTTGATTTAAAAAATTACAAACCTTTTTCCATGAATCTGATCAATTGTTAATCTGAAATATTCTAAAACTGTGATGAAATCAGAGGAGGGGCAGGAAACATTTTGTCTCAATAAATTTCCATTGTTATTAAACAAAGTGTAGGAGAAAATCAGCAATGGACCAGCCTATAAATTGTGTGTAAAGTAAAATCAATATTTATTTCCATGTTTGGGCAAGAGAACCTTTAGGAAAATAAAATCCTGAGAATTTAGCCTAGCTTTGGAATGGCGTGGTAGTCATCAAAATGTGTCAAACCTCATGTGAGACCATTGTTTAATATGGAATATGAAATCAAAGTAATTGATTTGATAGAATTTTAAGAAAGCTTCCATGAATACATGCCATGCCTTTTTAAATGCAGCAAAGCCAGTAATTGCTTTAAATGTAAAAATAAATTGCAACTAGAGATCTCTCACCCAGCCATGGTGCTGTTTTATTGGTTTCTGCATTTCACTAACTGATATGCTTTCATGTAAAATCAATACCTCGAAGTCTAATATATTTTGCATTGTTATATTGTGGGTTCTGTAGGCTGAAATATATTTTTGATGTATAACTCCAAATCTTTATTTTATAATAAAACTTGCCATGGGGAAAATTTAAAGGGGCACCATTTGTTTTCTAAATATGCAACAGCATCTTTCACATAATTGACAATTGTTTCAACGAAATGCTATCATTTCTAGTCTAAATCCTCATCTTTTAATTTAGCCCTAGGCCATACCTTTTAAAGAAATTGCCATCCATGAAATATCAGATGCTTCAACAGGGCCAGACTTGTGTACCTCCCTAGTAGAGCTGTGTGAAAAATTTCACACCTACGCTGAAACTGCCAAAATATGCTTCTTCGCTCTTTTCAGTACCAAGGGGAAAACATATACTTTTTCCCTTTGGGCAGTTTTGACAGTTTTAATACAAGTGAAAAGCAGGTTTTGCCAGCATAAAAAAGGGAAAAAGGGAGAAATCTTGAAATTATAATGTGAGAACCTCATAGTCTTAGGGGGAGGTAGAGGAGAAAGGAAAGTGAAAATCTCTTCTAGTACTTCCTCTCATCCAAGGCTGACCATGTGATCAGCAGCTTTCAATTGCTTGCTGGAGAAGATCTGGCAAGTGAAGGAGGCTAGACATTTTAAGGGTAAAGCCAATACTTTATAAAAATAATTTTAAAATGGCAATAAAAACTTGAGCCTCCTGCAGCGTTTCCCCTCTGAGTGAAATCTTAAGTAAAGCCAATTACTTCTAAGATTCTATTCCACATTTGCCGACCTTCACCCTCCCTTCCACTCTACCCCTGGTACTGTCAAGATTTAGAAATCATCCTTGACTTTAAGGGAGAGAGATAAAAATATAAAAGTCAACTAATATATCCCAGAGACATCTCATTGCCCTCTGGCGGGGGCTGGGAGGGGAGCGGAAACCACCCTTTCTTCTCCACTTTCTCTTCAAATTTTTGAGGAATCCTTCGATTCTATGGGAGAAAAAGAAGCTTTTTTGCCGAAGGGTTTTTAAATAGAAAATTGCCATTCATGATGACCACTTTCCTCAATCACTGCCATCCCAAAACACTCAAAAGATTTAGGGTAGAAAGAGAAATAATAGGTATAGAAAATACATATAGATGTAGTTCAGGAGATTCAGCTGAGCAGAGAATTCTTCTGGACCCATGATTTCCTATAGCACTCTTTAGTCATGCTTTAAAACAATTGAACACCCAACATAAACATCAACTCAATGGAAAATCAAATGTGCTGAACCATTCTGCATCCACCCAGACTCATCTGCTAGAATACTGTGCTTCCAGAACACGTGGAATGAATTTTAAGTTGACTCATGGGGAACTCTGTACTACATGCAGTTCAAAGCATTTACATAAAGATGCATTTTTTTGTCGCTTTGAAGAGAGAGTTAGTGGGTACTGAGAGACAAAAACTGATGAACCTTTTGTATGAAGAGGGGAAATATTTTCACGTTGTTTGACTTTTATAGTAATCTCAGGACACTTTTGAGTCCTAGATTTGTAATTTAGGGCAAACTGCTGGTGAATGTATTTTAGGATTTTTCCTTTGAATGATTTTATACTATGTCCACTAAATAATATAAATAATCAAGTGAATAATGCTATTGTATTTAACTTTTCTTACCTAATCACCATTTGCTGTTAAATTTATAAAACCAACGTCCAGGCATAAAATAAGCTAAAGGCATGCTACATGTCATTAGGTTGGAAGGGAAAGAGAAAAGAAATGTCTTTTACTGCTTTTATTTATTTGTTTATTTATTTAATTATCTATTTTAGAAAAAGGGACTTTTCCAATGCCATAATACTAACTTTGTACTCTCAGTCAGAGCTGAGGTCTCATTTCTCTTCTGAAGACTCCTTCCAAGCAACCATCTTTCAACACAATGGTTCTGGGAAATGAAATTGAACTTACAATGCCTTGTCATCTTCAACGGTATCTTCCATTGAGTTATCCCCTGCTAATCTCCTCTGCTGAAGATGGCCCTCCAGCCCATCTACGTCACCATGCCCGCAAATGCTGGCTTCATTCCAACTCTGAGCCTTCCATCATTTACACTGTCTCGGCACCACTCAGGCAGATGTTGCCATTACAACCGTCCCCACAGTACTGCTTTGCCTGGAGACATTGGAAGGTTGCACCCTTTGCACTGCTGTTTTCCTCACCATGGCTTATAGCCTTTGGGTGAAACATGTTTCTTGTTTTATATATATATTTTTAGCTTTGTCTCTCCTGAAGACTAAGAAACTGTGCACAGAGGCTGCGACAGAAAAGATGCATCAGTAGCCAACTCCATGTTATCCTCACATTATTCCCTCCCTCCAACCAAGAAGGGAATGCTATGGGATTATGCTCCTGACTACTCTTAGGACTGTTCCAGAATCATCGCGTGCTCATGCTAACTCTCCTACACAGACTCGTGTGTGCAGGATGGCAGACACTGCTAACTTTCTTGTAGTGGGGATTGCTTCATCTTCATTTTAATTATAGATTCTCCCCACCAATTCACCCCTGAATCTCTGTGAAGCGTGTGTCAAATCAGCTAGGAACTATATGTCTCCATCTCCCTTCTGGTGAGGGATGACTTGATGTTTTAATAGCCATGCATCTCTGTGACCAAGATACCTGACAATAACAATTTAGAAGAGGAAAAGTTTATTTGGGGCTGGTTGCAGAAGCCTCAGTCCATAGATGGCTGACTCCATTGCTCTGTGCCCAACCAAGATCGAATACCAGCACAGAGAGCATGGCAGAAAAAAGCTACTCATTATGTGGCAGCCAGGAAGCAGAGAGGGAGATAAAGGGGAAGGGGGTAAAGGGAAAAAAGCTCAGGGCATGCCTCCAGTGATCCACTCCTCCAGCCATACCCCTCTGCCTGCAGTTACCACCCAGTTAGTCCAATCAAACTAGATGAACTGACTAGATTACAGCTCTCATAATCCAATCATTTAACCTCTAAGTTTTCCTGCATTAATACAGGAACTTTGAGGGTATACCTCATATCCAAACCATAACACTAAGTGACTAAGTTTCTGTGGTGGGTTTAACAAGTGACCTGTTAGAGTTTTGACGATAAATACTACCACACTCAAACCTCTCCCTCCATGGCCCTGGCTGGGAAATGGCCAGAACTGGAGCAGCTGCCTCCAACCCAAAGATGGAAGGGTTGGAAGAACAGACCCATAGCCAGGGTACTACAATTCCCATGAAGAAAGTGAAAGCTCCATCTCCGGGTTGCTCTTCTGTAAATGGTTGGCTGATGGGAAAACAGGCTTCTGTTTATTCCTTTCCTGAATATCTTTATCAGTTCCTTTCCTGAATATATTTTCTCGAATCCAGTAGTTTTGAAAATAGAGGCAGCACTCAATATATATTTTATCATATGACAGAAAGTGTAATCAATTAATGATGCTCATCAACATTCTGCTTTATTCTGGCAGGAGAGGTTTGGAAAAAAACAATTCCACAATTAAACATCACTAAAATGGTTACAAAAGATGACTGGCTCCCTTTCACATTGGAACTAATAGAGTTTGCAAGTAAACTGAACTACTATCTCATAATGAAAAATCAGGTTGTATATGAACATAGGCTGTATATGCGAAATATCATAAACCATAAGGAGTTAGTTACATTATCATCATTATCATTTTAGTGATATGATTATCATGGTTTTAGCTTCTCATAGACCTGAAAAGAGCATATTTTTGGTAATGTTTTAAATATACTCTAAAAATCAGGTAATGGGACATCTTGATGCTTCATGCACTCACTCCTTTGATATATGTTTGTGTACTCTATGGAGAAGGCTCTGTAGAAGATATCACAGAAGGTCAATGTAACAATGACCCTACAAAAATGCACTCAAATTTCATACATGTTTGAATTCAGATGAATAGTCACACAAAGCTCTAAAATACATGTCACTAAAGAGCAAAGCTACCAATTGCACATTAATCTGTGTTTATGAATATAGAATATGTACATACAGAAATACTGAGGATCTGTTTAACAGAGGGTTAATGGAAGGCCATTCAGAAAAGTCCTAAGGAAACAGTAACAGGAGGAATGACTGGTTTAAAGAGCAAATGGGGCAGAGGAGAAAGGCATTTCTATGGGACCTTCCCCTTACTTGACAATCTGCAGGAAGCCGCCTCATGTGTGGCAGTGTAACATGAGGGTAACTGGTTAAGCCAGTGAAATGTTCATTGATCTAAGTGGATGGGTCCGAGGGGAAGGGCCTGCCAGCTGGGATGGCTTATCAGAAGAGAGTTGTTCTTCCCTCCCCCACCCCTTCCTATTTATTCCTAAACCAGAGAAAATTCCCCTGAGAGCATCAAGCCTCAGAGGGAACATTGCAGAGACTCGGGAGATGAGAAACGGTTTGTAAATGAGCATTTAAAACATGAAAACACTCTTGTTTTTAAAGCCAATGAGTATAAAGTACCAGTGGGAGACGTGAGTTGACAGCTGGGACTCTTCATCCGTCTGGCCCAGGGATTCTGAGTCAATCACTGAGGATGAAAAGTAGGACTGGGAGAGCTTGGGCCTGTCAGAATCTGCTCAAAATTCCTGGGCTTGCCACCTCAAACCAAGTCCAAACCTTCCTGAGCTTGAGATTAGAGAGAATGTTTACAGAAAAATAAAAGAGGCTTGAAAATGCTTATTAAGAGGCATCTCGGAAATCTTTATAAAGCATCATCTGTGATGATTTATATGCAAATGAATCTGAATGTGCTTGGCATACATTATGCAGGGTTTTCAGATTTTATCCAATCCATGGAGCAATACACACATATAGAGCTACTTACGAGTCTGGAGCAAAGGATGCTTGTCCATTCCTGGAACGCAGCAGGGCAGGAATAAGGCAGGATCCATGAGTGCTTTTCATTCAGTTACTTAAGAACACCTTTTGCTCCCAGGGCTACATTCTGAGTCCAGAAAAGACTCCAGAGTTTTCTGGGAGCTTGAGTTGCTGTCAGAGTTTCTGGTTTGTAATGGAGAGGTCTTGAACAGGAATTTATCCCTGCTGGGAATTTTAGGGGCTATAGTCTTATTCTAGTGTTAACTGGGGATGCAGTGCTTCTACCAGGAGTTTCTAGACTTCTCAGAAGGACTGTGGTCTGAAGTGACCTCTCTCAGTGGCAGGACCAGAAGTAGGATCCTGAGTTTTTGCTAGTCATAGTCTGAATCATGAATAAATTTCCTAAGTGCAGGAAATCACCATAACATGGAACACATGGATAAATGTAAATAGGGACAAAAAGCTGCTGGCAGGTCCTCAAGTTGCTGTGACCAGGAAAGCCATGACGAAGTTATATAACAAGTTAAAATAGGTCACTTTGGAAAATTTATGCTAAGTAACTAATAGCATAAAAAATACACATTACAAAGATTCAAACACAAAAGCATAAGAGAGCTTTGAGTCCATCTGTGTTGCTCTATCAAATAGGCAGGATCTTTCACTTTGTGTATTACCAAATGTACTCACCAGAGTATCAGGTGGCCATGAGCCCATAGCTTTACCCACAGATGACCAGAGTGAATAACCACAGGCCAATAGGTTTTCCTCTCTCATAGTCTGTTCTGAAATCAGCAACTCAAACTTAGGGCCAAAACCAGTGCAAAAGAAAAATATAAAGTATACAGAAGTTTGCTTTGGATGTCTATTCCTCCCTCTTTTTATCTGTCCCCACACACCCTTGTCCATATCTGCTCTTATTTATAGCATGTTTCCTTTAGTATGGTATGTAGTTCTTATACTTAATGAGAGTTGGCTATGTTGACCACTGAGGATTTTGTATTTTTTCACAATATTATTTTTAGAGGACAATCAACCAACAAACATGAAAAAATGTTCACCATCTCTAGCAGTTAGAGAAATACAAATCAAAACTACTCTAAGATTTCATCTCACTCTAGTCAGAGTGGCAATTATCAATAATAAAAGCAACATTAAATGTTGGCAAGGATGTTGGGGAAAAGGTAAACTCATATATTGCTGGTAGGACTGAAAATTGGTGCTACCAATCTGGAAAGCAGTATGGAGATTCCTGAGAAAACAGAATGTAACCACCATTTGACCCAGCTATCCCACTCCTCAATCTATACTGTAAAGACTTAAAAATAACATACTACAGTAATGCAGCCACTTCAATGTTTATAGCAGCTCACTTCACAATAGGTAAACTATGGAACCAACCTAGATGCCCTTCAACAGATGAATGGATAAAGAAAATGTGGTATGTATACACAGTGGAATATTACTCAGCCTTAAAGAAGAATTAAATTATGGCATTTGCTGGTAAATAGATGAAACTAGAGAATATCACACTAAGTGAAATAAGTTAATCCCATAAAACCAAATGCTGAATGTTTTCTTTGATAAACATGTGCTAATCCATAGTTGAGGGGAATAGGGAAGAACAAAGGACTTTGGATTGTGCAGAGGGGAGTGAGGGGAGGGGTAGGGTGGTGGGGACGGGAAGGACTATAGAATGAAACAGACATTATTACCCTATACACATGTATGATTATACTACTGTGTGACTTAGCACCATGTACAGTCAGAGGAGTGAGAATTATGCTCCATTTGTGTACAATGTGCCAAAATGCATTCTACTTTCATGTATAACTAATTAGAAAAAATTTTTAAAAAAGAAGTTAGAAAAAATAATCACTAGATAATAGTGTGGTATCTTTTCTATAGATCTTTGTTACTATTTTATTGTATAAATCTGATTCTTAATACACCATAGAATTTTTCTAGATCTTTCAAATGAAGAGACTTTGATGTAAGGATCTTTTCCAGGGGTGTGGAAAGGATTAAAGGTTAAGGGAAAAGTTTAGTGAGGAGCCCAGAAACCAACAGAAGAAGAAACCATTAATACCCCTAAGGCTGAAAGGCCAAGTGAGAAAATGGTATCACTAGAGCTCTGAGAGATGAGGATGCCAATAAGGGTGGCATCTGTTTCTAGAAGGGAAAAAGTATGGAGGGAGTAGGGGAGAAATACCCCAAACACTTTCTTCTGCTGCTGGATTTTTTCATTGGATGAACCCAGCCAGAAGTTCAAGGGCAACAGAGCCTTCTCTGTATGTATCTGCCTACCTGACCATTGGGCAAGGCAGAGATGGGTATGGAATAGAATCAGTGAATGGGGTCAGGTGTAGAAGAAATAAACATATTAATTCTTATCCTTCTTCTCCACATGATTAGGATGTTCCTTTCTAACACCCTATATTCTAAATTGTATTTAAGTTACTTCAAATTCTGAGTTTAGGAACTCAGACAAGGTCAGTTTCAAAATCTCTTACCTGTAACTACCACAATAACTTCCTAATTGATTTTTTTCTCTTGTTCATCTTATACTATACAATCTAAATCCAATCAATCTTCTTAAAACACTACACAATTCAGCTATCATCTAATTTCAATACCCAGCTGAAATGTCTCTACTTACATCATGGTTTATAGAAAAAGAGGGAGCAACCCCAGGCAGGATGAGGCCTCTGGTTTTTTAGTTCTTAGAGTTCACATACTATCTGTGTCATTTGCGTGATAATTAACACATGACACCCCGTAGCCTAGAAAAATCGCATTTTTTTTTCCTTTATTAGATGCAAATTTCTTAAGAGAAAGTTAAGGCAGTTTCAAGTAGGTGTCTATATCCCTTTCTGGGGTACTGGTTTCCCTTGGTTTCTACATAACAAACACCTTTCTTGCTAGAGGAATTAGCTTACAGATGAATATCTCCTCCATCTCTCGCCTCTTTGCTCAACAAGATCCATTTGATTTATATTCATAAGTATGAACATCACTTACTCCAGGAAACCTTCTCTGACACTTGTCCCCTCCCAAGGATGTTTTGAGCACTTCTCCTAGGCTTTGGAAATCACAGAGCTCATCACAGTCACATGGTTCATACATGGTAGCATCATGGTTCAAACGAAGCTCTACATAATTTCAGAAATCACATTTTTTGACCCACTATCTTTGTTAGGAGTACATAAAATAGAAAATTATATTTAGGCAGTAAGAAAAAATACTTCATGGAAAAAGTAATTGAAATAATTCTTGCAGTAAAATGGATTTTGATAGGTAGATATGGACTAAGGCAGACACTATACACAGAAAGAATATGTAAGGACCCATATATAATGTCTGGCATTTGTGGGAAATAAAGCAGCTTATATTTGGTGCCATATTGTGGAGGATCGTTCTATAGGAGGCTGTTGCTAGAATCTAAACACTCTAGGACACAGCAAAGTGGAGAATGGTGGAGAGAAAATCTAGAAACAAAAAAATATATCTGGTAAACTAGTTTTCACATTTTTGGATGCAAGAAGATCATTATGTTTTTCTTTTTACTTATTTAACAAGGGACTTTGGAAATGATATTTTAACTCACAAAAATAACTTTGATAGTGAAAAATTTAAGTGCCCTGAGGGGAAGGGAGATCATTTGAACCTTGCAAATAGAACCCCTGGATATATATCCTTTATACACGTGGGTCCACAGGAAGACAGCAATGAATATGGATTGCTGTGGAATGTCACTTATGCAAAGGTGGTCTGATGAAGGTCCCTTAAGGAGTAACAGAATTTGGGAAGGAGAGTCTGTGTTCTAAGGAGTCTTATTGTTAAACATTCCTGGATGGTTAATCTTCTGCCTGTGCTTTATTGTCATATATAAACATATTAATACTAATGGTTATAAAAAATGACTAATTTTTAAAAAGCTTAGCTATTATTTCCTCAAATATTTTTTTATGCTCCATTGTCTCCTATTCTTCTGGGACTCTAACATATAATATATTAAGAATTCTTCTGTATCCTTCATGTCTCCTATGCTCTTTTTTCCCTATTAATATCTTTGTTCTTTAATTTGCATATTTTCTATTCACCTATCTTCCAAGCCACTAATTCTGACTTCTATTGTATTTAATCTGTTATTAGATCTAGGCACTTAATTTCCACTGTATTTTAGCTCCAGAACTCGTTTAATTTTATTTCATAATTCTAATTTTCTACTGAAATTTTCCATTTTCCATCAATCTACTTTCCCAATTTTTGAACATGTAATTGTTTATTTTAAAAACTTTGATTTTAAATTTGAGTATCTGGATGACGTGAATGTTTTGCCTTCTTTTAAATTTTTCCTTCTATTTTGGTATACTCCTCTTCCTTGGCATGTTGACATAACTGTTTTTTGACTGAAAAAATAGACATTGTATTTAAAAGGACCTCAGCTGGTATCTTTTTTTGGAAGTCACCTTTTTCTCTATGAAATGAGTAGAGGTTTCTCTATTTAGTCCAATCAAGTGGTGAGCCAAGCCAAGACAAGATTGCAGGCTTAGTAAAGCTCAAGCCTCCCCTAGTTCACCCTTGTTCTTAGTGCATAGATCTCAATGTTTTTATTTTAGGATCTGACATGTTCACCAGGACCCCTTTTTGTGGGTTCCATACTCAATATTCTCCAGCAAGGTGAGACTACCCAAAATTCTCTCTCTTGCTATTATGGTTGTTCTGATTGGTATCATAGGTTCCTGTCCCTTGAAGCTTCAGAATTCAGCAAATACCTTGAGGGGAAGAGTTGCTGTGTGTCAGGATCTAGTTCCCTACCCCTTCTCACTTAGACCCTCTAATTTCCAATTCTGTCTCTTATCTTTTAACACTGCTCCCTGCTTTGGGTTCCATCAGTGGCTCTCTAGGAAAAACCTAGATTCTCAGATTTTTACCCTATGTCTAGAATCAACCAGAGCCCCAATAGGAAATAAATGTCCATGGAACACACACTCATTTTCTTCGTAGTTGCTCCTCTCTGAACACTTTCCTGTTTCTTTTCCTAGTTGCCTCAGCAGTGCTCTGAGGCTTTTCACAGACTTTCCCAGTAGTTCTCAGTGGGAATGCTGGTCTGCTACAAGCTGCTCTATTCTGTTCATAAGAAGTTGTCCTAAATATCATTTAAAAGGAATTACAGGTATCAAGTAATTGAAGTAGTGTGCTGCATTACAATTTGATAAGTGCTAACTGAGAAGTAGGGCACTTGTGATTTATTTTAGTTTCTACAGGCACTTGTGATATATTTCAGTTTCTGCAATTAACTGTACAACACTGGCCAATTGACTTTGCCTTCCTCAATACCAGTTTTCTTATCCATAAATTAAAAAGGTTAGACAAGACAAGCTCTAAGATATTTTCTTTGATTTTTATGAGCTCATGATTTGAACAATTATTGGCTTACAGGTGAACTTGGTAGACTGTCAGAGCATTCTATGTAATCATTATTATAACAGTAAATAATAAGTAAGTAAACTAGATAGATTGCTTGGAAAATTGTTGGTCTTCAAGGGTCCACTTTTATTGTGGATTTATCAACACAACAAAATGCTTTTCAATCAGCAAGCTAACATTTCTGTGAAGACATTCATGTCAACCATCCTAATTAAGATGACCATGTGTTCTTGTTTGTCTGGAATAGTTTGTTTATTATCCTTAAATTATTATTAATAGTTTTGTTTTTAGATCTCAAAGGTATTGTGGTTTTTTAAATTATGTGGTCACTGTGATGATAATTCCAATAAGGGAGAGAGTAAGCTCTGAGTTGGTCATGTGCATGATCATATTTTTGAGACTGCTTTGAAATTTGAATACTAATACTCCAAAAAGCAAAAATGACCACTGAGGGAAACTGCATCATTTCAATTTTTACTGACATGTAATATTATTGGATAGAATATTCAGGCATTGTTCAAATCCCTAGACTATTTGACATTTTTCCAAATGTTTTCATGTTTCTCACAGAAAAGTGAGAATCAGTTGGACAGGTGTTATTCACAACAGGCCGATACAAGTATCATCCAGCAAGAATCAGGGCTTTTCACAGACACAAACAACTAAAAAAAAATATAAAGAGTGCAAAAGTCACTGCTGGAGAACTGTTTGTAAGAGGACCCTGCACCTCTCACACCAGTGATCTCCATGGGTCTGTCTACTTTCCTGCTCAGAGGCCTCAGTGCCAGAGTGAGGCTGGATAGTCTTCAGTTGAAATACTATTTGTTAGTAAGTTTTACATCTAAAGAAAATCATTTAACTAGTGCCTATCTTTTAGGCAAATGTGTGAGAGATACTTTGGAAATATTCTGGAAATTTTTAAAAATTGTCTTTGTTAATAATTCATCATTTTATTATTACTGGCATTGATGGCATTTCTCTTCATTGATTGTGAAATACATATAAAACTTTGTAATCAATGTTTAAAAAATTCTATATTAGCAATGAAAATGAGTTCCAAAATTACATTACAGCTTGAAGAAATGTAATGAACTTGACAATTTTTTCTCTTTTTATGCAAATCTCATTTTGGTAGTTGTCCCCAACTGTCATGCAGCGAATTCGTGCTTATTTATGCTAACTCTACTGATAGAAGAGCCCAGAAAAAATAAATAGTGTGCCAGATATGACTACAGTCTATTCATTCAGTAATTCATTCATTCGTTTATTCAAGGAATATATTTTGAGACATTGGCTTGGGTGCTAACTTATATTGTTTTTGTCGTTTAATATTATAAAATTGTAGCACTTATAATCTATTGCCTAGTTTTCAAACTCAGTGATTATTGACTGATACAATTCCACCAAGTCTATGTAAACAGTTTTCTTAATCATTCTTCCATTGGCAATTTATGCTGTTCCTGATATTTGCAAAACTGTAGAGCTGTAATAAACATCTGCATAGAAAGCATTTTGTAAGTTGAAGATTATTGCTTTAGAACTAATCATTGAGGATTATTTTCTCTAATTCTATAAGAATTGGAATTCCTGGGTCAATGAGAATTAACTTTATTAAAGCCCTTGATGTATTGCCAAATTGCTTTACAAACTAGCCGTATCGATACATTATAAGCAGCAAGATGTCAATTTAACTTTATAAATGAAAATGGCTACTTTCTTTATGGATAGCACAAATAAAATGGAAAATAGCTATGAAATTTGAATACAGGGTATTAGAAAGTAACTTTTATTCTTGACGATTCTAAATACACATTATTTTCAACATAAAAAAGAAAAATCCTAAGTCTTCCAAGATGGCAAATCTGTTTATTTTTAACTGTGCTTTATCTTGAATTTTACAAAATTCAAAAGAGAAAACAAAAATCAATTTTAGCATATAATGAAGAATGTAAATATCTGTCAAATAGAATATATGACTTTAGGTGAAGAACTGGAGCTATGCTTCTAAATTGCAAAAAATAAAGGGAAATAATATTGCCCGTGAAACTCTCTTTTCTTACTAGTTTGTGTTCTAACTTCCCTAACTCTATTTTTGAATGTAGTCGAAGATTGACTTTTACCAGGTAATGAATTCAGAAGCATGTAACTGGCTTCCCCCATAACTGTATCTTTGGATACATATATCTACCTTTAATTCAACATGACTAGAAACAAGTTTCACTCCAGCCTTGTGTTTAGACTGTTTTTCATGTTGGAGACAGTGATAGCCATTAACTTTCACACTGCTTTCATTGACGCAGCAATTCCAGTTAATGTTCTGTACTTTACAATGGGTGTTTATTTAGTGTACTGAACAATAATCTGACATCACTTGGCTTCCTGGTATGGCCTTTGATGTTTTCAAAATGAAGTTTGATCCCATTTACATCTGTATAACTATTTATGGCAACACGGTTCCGGGAAACCTTATGAGGGGTCTTCACCCCCAAAGCCCACAGAGATACATGTACATCAAAAATTTAATAGAAAACATGCTCTGAATAAAGACTGGGAAAGGCATCTTGACTGTTTATGTTCAAGACCTTTTCTCCAATAAGAGAAATACTACATTTTTCCATTTTATGATCTATCACACATACACATACATACAGACACTCATATCTCACTAACATACAAATTCTAGTCCAATTTGCTCTGGCAAAAGCTAAAAGAGATGAGCTATTTACTATAATCACCACAGCAGGAAACGTCAAAGTTATAGTTCTCACATTTATGACTATTAATTACATTAAAAGTACTCAAAGTATAACATATCACATTTTAAAATTTATTTAGAAAAAAGAAAATGTATTAATTTTGTCAGGACCCAAGAGAATTTAATTGCTTATATATACTTTGTAATGTAAGATCCATATGGAGTATTTGTATGATAGATTTATCAAAGTAATTGTTGGATGGACTTTTTAAAAAATTTATGTATATTTTTAGTTATTGATGGACCTTTATTTTATTCATTTATTTATAGTATGTGGTGCTGAGAATTGAACCCAGTGCCTCACACATGCTAGGCAAGCATTCTACCACTGAGCCAGAACCCCAGCCTTTTAGGTGAACTTAATTCTTTTCCATGTATGAAACAGGTTTTGGAAACCATATTGCTGTAATTAGTACAGGAAATAGAATAGAATAAAAAATGGAAGCTTACATTGTATTTATGGTCCGATGTTTAGAAACCAGTGATTTTTTATTCTGGGCATTTGACATTGTATTCCACTCCTGACTTCTGAGATATATTACTTTCCTGAACTTATTTCTCTGACTGCTATTCTATGATTACTCTTTACCATGAGTGTTGGAAACTCCTAAACATCCTTATGGAATTCTTTCTCTTTTATGCTTTTGGGAATTCATCCACTCAGAAGAAACATGTTACCAGTTTTATTTTGTCTGCTCTTAGCTTGATAACATATTCTCTCACAGTTATGAAGCTTCACTCTCCACTGGAGAGTTCATTTTGATTATCAGAACCAAAAGGTGGTTATGTCAGACACTAAAGTTACCATTTCGCACTCCACAATTTGCCATTCCTTATTAATTTCCCATTAATTGTAGAGTTGGGCTCTTTTTGTATCCCTTGATATCATGCAGTCATTTTCTCTTATCTCATTTGAGCATCACCCATGCACTGGATATCACAAAGAGACCCGTATGTTTATATCTCCACATCAACCACAAGTTAGAACCGAACCATTATACTTCTAAACATGAACGATCACACAGATTTTCACTTACAAAGGTTTCTAGAACAGCCTTTTTCCATAGATTTCTTTGTGCTTGTAGTATTGTATCCAAATTACTTAGTCTGACCTTGACAAATTATTGCTTCACCCTCTTTCAGGTAGATTTTGCAGTCCAGTGCACACAATTTGTATGTTGCCTTTGCATGCCAAATTCTTTTCTTTTTCTTAGATATTTGTTTTTTCATCCCGAATCCAATTCTTGTCTACAACTAATCCCATTCCATTTTGACTTGCATTATTTTAAGTAATATTCAGCTTTATGAATCATTGTAAACTTTAACTTCTTAACTGAACTATCAACTCTTCAATTTTTTTCTCACACAGAACAATGCTGCCAAGTATACCTACCCTTTATTCAATTAGTACTATTGTTGACTCAATCATGCCATGTCTATATTTTTTAAATGGGAAAAGGGAAGTTTACAAGAATGTTAAGATAAAAAAAAATTAAAGATCTCTTATGAGCCCTGTCCTCTTGCAAGAACATGGGAATAATCTGAGCATGAAATGAGATAAATGCAAACATGTATGACAGCTCTATGCAGAAAAATATTCTAAGAGACTGTGATTTGTAACTTGAGAATTCTCAAGCCCAATCTAGGTATTGAGAGTCCAACCTCAAACTTAGCCCGAAATGTAATGAGTTTAGAGCAGAAGAAAACCGATTACATTAAGACCTTTTTACAGAAAGGTGCAAGCAGCAATGAGTTGGCCTGAAGAAGTCTTAAAGTGGTGAGTTGAAGAATATGTATTTTTGTTACACTATCAAAGAGTTCAGAAGGACTCTATCTTGGAGAATGAGATATTGCTGAGCGCTGTGGTGCACACTGGAAATCCCAGTGACCCCAAAGGCTGAGGAAGGAGGATTGCAAGATCAAGATGAGCCTCAGCAACTTAGCAAGGCCCTAAGCAACTTAGCAAGACCTTTTCTCAAAATAAAAAATAAAAAGGGCTGGGATGTCACTCAGTGGTTAAGCACCCCTGGATTAAATCCTCAGTACCAAAAAAAAAAAAAAAAAAGATAAAAACAAACAAGGCATAAGGGATCCTTCTGAGGAGGAAATAATTTTCTATGCTCTTCCATAGCCTTGATGGTGTCACTTTGGATTTCCATGGACTCCACCTTGCTTTCCCATATGCCACTCCAGATCCAGTCTCTACCCTTTTCTGCCTTGCTCAGTGCCCCAGAAGGCTGCCCTCCTTAAACTGCCTTACTTTACTCAAGCTGCTTCTTGGTCTCCACCAATGTGGTAGGAGAAGCTGCGCGCTGACATAAGACTGGAGGGCAAAGGAGAGATCAGAGTGCTTTTGCCTACCTAAAGCTAAAGCTCTGCCAGGTGGCCCCTCTTCTATGACTTCAGTTTTCACCAGGCTCTGATCACAGCTATCTCCCCTTGGCCTGTTGTCCCAAGCACTGGGAATATTTGCTATTCTGTTGAGACAGCTTGGGTGCTGCTTCATTCCAGCACCATTCCTAAACTTTGGTCAGACCTGTTAGTCAGTTTTCTATCACTAGAACGTTTGCCTTGGATAACTTAAAAGGAGACAAAGTGGTTTTTTGGCTCATTATTTCAGAGACCAGTCCATGGTCTCTTGGCCTCTTGCTTTAGGCCTGTGGCAATGAGGTACATCATGGTGGGAGGATGTGGTGGAGGAGCTGCTCACCTTGTGGGAAATAGGTAGCACAGAGAGAAAGACAAGGAGGAGCCAGGGTCCCAATGCCCCTTCAAGGGCATGTCCCATGACCTCACTTCCTTCTACAAGGCCCCACATCCTAAAGGTTCCACCACCTTCCAATAGTTCCACAGGCTGAGCACCAAGCCTTTAGCATATAGGCCTTTGGGGGACATTAACGACTCATCTAAATAGACCTTTTTCTACACTCTTTACTTATGCCATCTACATCTTCCTAGGACCACTGTCTGACACACACCATGATCAAATATAACTGCTCTTGAGTTTCTTCTGAAACATGATGGTGATATTTGCTGACTTTAAACTTAAATTTCGGGCTGGGCTTGTGGCTCAGCGTTAGAGCACTTGCCTAGCACGTGTGAAGCACCGGGTTCAATTCTCAGCACCACATATAAATAAATAAATAAAATAAAAGTCTATCAACAACTAAAAAAAATATTTTAAAAAATTAAGTTTGGTTGGGCAAAGAGAGTACTTTCACAGCACTGATGACTGAAGAGGGAAAAGAGCAGAAGGTGAGCTGAAGTTTAGATAACTTTGAGATAATCGAGGGTTTCAGTTGCTCCTAGAGGAAAATGCTGTGCTCAGGATGAGGTGTTCTGGGGGTCATAGGTAGTATGCATATGAGCAACTGGAAAGACATGTTGATGTCTAAGCAGCTGGGAAGACACATGTTGGTATCTATTCCTTGGTCTTGCCCTAGGTACAATATCTCAGAACTAGGACTCTAACATTCCATTTTGGGAGGTGAAAAACAAATGTGTTTTAACTATTTGAAAAAGGAAATATAATCACCTGAAAACTAATATTAACCTTTCTCCTTGTTCTCAGACTTCCCATCAATTCTTAAATACCTAGTTCTTTACCTAGTGATTTGTTTATGACAAATTGTTCATACAAAGGTGGCCCACCCACCTCACAGCAGAATATATGGTCCAATCGTTCCACTGTCCCACTCTCCAGCATACAGTGAAGTAAAAGTAAGAAGCAGGATTGCTTTTAGCAAAACAACATGGCATTCCAAAACTGCCAGCAAATGACTTTTGGGCTATTTGTACTCCTACTTTCTCCTCATAGGTATGGAAACAGGGTAGTTGGGCTTATGAACTGTGTACATGAGAGAGGCCCATGGAAGGGTTGCAGAAGCTGGGTTAGTAATGATAGGGACAGCCAAAACAAATGAAGCAGGACGCCTGGACAGGAAATAAGCAGAGAAGAGGACCAAGTGGGAGAAATTTAATTCTAAATTTTACTTCATCAGGTATTTTCATTAAGTCCCCTGGAGCAACATGCTTGTCTGATGGACATACTTTCAGGAAGCAGAGCAGTAAAGAGAGGTTAACTATAGATTTCTACAAAGTAAATGTTCACTTCCACTGCATCATTAAGAATGACAGAGACACTGCCAGAATTTCAGACAGGTGCCAATTGTGGCTCATGAATAAAAACATGCAAAGATCAATTATGAATATTTGCTTGAAAGGAAAAAAATAAAAGCTCAGAGAGGAAAAAGACAATTTCTGTGTCCAGACAGTTTAGTCCTGTCTGACTCAGCACCCAATTTATTTGTTGAATTCTAATCTGAGTCACACATTGCAGGATTAAAAAAAATTCCTGTTATCTACAGAAATTTGATTCATACATCCTTATTGACAGGGCCTGATCATCAAGACCCTGAGTTATGAAACTGTGCTCTGTGCAACTGGTCATTTCCCCCTTTTCTGTCACCTCCCCATCACTTGAGGCTTAAATTCTCAACCTAGATGTTTAAATAAAGCCTGAGCTTTATCTAGAAGACAAGTTTATCCAGAGTTTTGCAAATAGATGCATTTCCTTTTTGTCTCTTTATATTCTCTGTGCAAACCTTAAATTCTATCCAAACTTAACTACCCAGGCCTTTTGATTTTCAGCCTCTTAATATTTGCTCCATTTGGGCCCCAGCTATAACACTCAGCACCTTGAGCCATCTCATTCTCCACTTCTTCCAGGAAGTTCTTCCTGAGCCTCCTATAACTACTCTGAAAGCAGTTATTCCATATGAGTTATTTGGGATTTATCTTCCACTTCTCTAAATGGTAGTTACTTCTGGGTATGCTTATGAGGTGTCCCTTGGCAGTGTTATTGTGCCTCCCATGGAAACAAGACTTTATTATGGGGTATCCTCCTTCACACCTCATGTTTTGAGAAGGACTCTAACTTGAGAATGGGTTCATGATAACTCCTACTCTTATTTTTGCAATGTACTGTCCCAGGGGTAACAGCATCTTTATGCCAGCCACTGAGTTTGGATCTCCATGATTTCTAATCTTCACAATCCTAAGAGGAGGCTGGTTTCCCATGTTTATAACTCAGGAAACATAGAAGTTAAATATGTTACTCAAGGTCAATGCAGCTCCTAAGTGACAAAGCCTCATCTTTATTCCAGCCCCAATGACCTCTATATTTAGCTTGCTTTCCACTGTGCCTTAATATTTTCTCTAATGATTATTTATTTTTAAAAAGCATAAGAATTTATCCATATAGCATGTGTGTCTCAGTTTGTTTTATTTGTTTAAAATCAGAGGCCCAATTTCTCTGTCTACCCCATGTTTTTCACCCAATACTTCCATAACCCTCTTTTGGATGTTTGTCTCCATGTCTGTAACACTTGGTGGAGGTTCTGGAATTCCTGGCTGGTGACTCCAGGAATCTCATGGGAAAAACAACAAGATCCCTGACAATTTCTCCCACCATAGTCCCCTAGATAGTCTCCCTACTGAAATCTCAGTCACTGGAGCAAAGGCCACGCAAGAAGTGTACCAGTCAAGGGTGTGGTTGACCATTTGTGTGTAAACTTCCTCCAAAGATGATTCAGTGCCAAGGACAGTGGTGCACATCAATAATCCCAGCTACTCTGGAGATTGAGGCAGGAGAATGGCAAGTTCAAGACCAGCATGGGCGATTTAGCAAACTCTGTCTTAAAATTAGGAATAAAAAGGGCTGGGGAAATAGCTCAGTGGTACAGTACCCCTGGGTTCAGTCCCCAGTTCCTGCCCTCTGACACACAAATATGATTTGGTAGGCGGGCACAGTGGCTCATGCCTGTAATCCCAGCACTTTGGGAGGCTGAGACAGGAGAATCATGAGTTCAAAGCCAGCCTCAGCAATGGCGAGGCGCTAAGCAACTCAGTGAGACTCTGGCTCTAAATAAAACACAAAATAGAGCTGAGGATGTGGCTCAGTGGCTGAGTTCCATTCCTGGTACCCCCTCCACCCCCAAAAAAAGGATTTGGTGATGACATTTTACAGATCTTGGCATCTAATTTCTTAAAGTATTCTTTGACCCAAACATTAGAAATGTAAAGGGTGATAGTGCATATTAAAATATCAAAATTCATGATTATATTACTCTACCTCTTTTCCAGGAAGACTATTATAGAAAATGGTTAAGAATGTGATTAAACTTGGTTTGTATCCTAGACCTACTGCTTGTTACTGTCAAACCTTGACTCAATGTTGTTATCTATAAAATGAGATATTACTATCTATTTTTAGGATTATTGGGATTGGATGGTACAGAATAAGTACCCAGAATGTTAGCTATTATTATATTATGGTTGTTTTCCAGAACATGATGATTATGATTAATGCAGTGAAAGAGGAGAACTATGCCTTTCCATCCTTTCAGAATCAACCTACTTGTTGCTTTTGACTTAATGTGAATCTCTTATAGACAGCCTATCTGGATCATGTTTTTTATCTATTTTGCCAATTTATCCCTTTAACTAGAGAACTCAATCCATTTACATTTAATATAATTACTGACAAGAAAGAGCTTCTTTCTTTTTCTTTTTCTTTTTTTTTTTTGATTATTTTCTCATAGTTTTGGGAACTGAATGTTTAAAGATCAAGGTGTTGACAAATCTGGTTTCTCCCAAGGCTTTTCCTTGGCCACTCTCTTGCTGTGTCTTCCTGTGGTCTTTCCTCTGTGTGAACACATCCTGATATCTGTTCTTCTTCTTATAAGGAGAGTCCTGTTGGATTTGGGCCCCATGGGGTGACCTCACTATCCTTAATCACCTCCTTTAGGCTGTATCTCCAAATGGAGTCCACTGTAGGTGTGGGTTTCAACATATAAACTTGGGGGGAGGGAAGCATTCAGTTCATAACTCTGTCCCCTGTCACATAGAATTCATTTCAGTCACACCCCCAGAGTCTACAGGAGGTTGGAATTGTATTGGGTAAGTCAGGTTAACTATATTGCTATTCTTTATCATATTTTACTTTCTCCTTTAATAGTTACTCCTCAAGCTGCTTTAATGGTTAATTTGGATATTTGAAACTAATCACGTGAGCCACCTGTACTTTTCAGTATTCTTAGAAAAGAAGAAGAGCATACAGGATCTTACTGCATATTTTAGTGAGACAGAATTGTCATTTTGCTCCCAGGCCAAGTTAAAAGTCCATGTTGAATAAATTCACCATTTTTAGAACCAAAATTATGTAAATGATCATCATATTATAATAGTATTCATAAATCTTCATGTTTTATAAATTGCTTTATAAATTAATAAATAACATTTGTCTTCCTTACAGGGCAACTGAAATGCAGCTATTCTCATGGGAGAAACAGGAAGGAAAAAAAAAAAAAGCTTAAATAAAATGCTGAACTTCAAAGTAATGGTTGGCATTTTCAGATAGTTTTAGACAAAAATCATAGTATGAGTTCTAAGAGTCTGTCATATCTTCCAGATGAGGGAAGATGTGATAAGTTGTACAGTGGTCTCAGGGGCCTATGGTTTAAGTTTCCAATTTCTCAGGATATACCCAGGCAATTGTTTTTGTTACAGCATAATTAATTTAGTACCTTAAACAATTTTAACTGGATTTGTTTTCCTCATTTAATTTTATCTTGGTGTTCTTCACAGCAAATGTTTCAGAAATGGTATAAATGGGTAGATGTGTTACTCAGCTCAAAGCTTCACCCCTCAATGAAGTGACCCACATGCCATCTTAGTTCCTGGAGTTGAGCAATGCAAACTCTGTACAATTGTACTCAAAAGCCCTAGCGGTAAACCTAATGAGAAAATTCAGACGAGTATGCCCAGACTTCTTCCATAGGGACTCTGGCTTGAGATAATCCTATGAGTTCTCCAAATCTAGTGTGGACAGAACCTAATATTAATTTCTACCTCTGATATTATTTGTCTCTCATAAAGCTGAGAGCATCCAGGGCACTGAATTTTGGTATCATGGTGATTATTTGTTCGTGATTTGGAATTTATCTTCACTATTATTACTATTGCTGTTATTATTATTATTATTACTGTTGCTGTTATTATTATTATTACTACTATAGTTCTGTGGTTTCACATAATACTTCATCCTGACAAACTCATACATGCATGGAAATTGATTTCAATTCCTGACCTCCCCTTTTTCTTTTCCCTGTTCCTCCTGTCCTCCTTCCCCTCTCCTATTCCCCTTCCTGTACTCTACTAGACTTTGGAATTTCTTTATTAGCATTATTAAGCCACATGGATTGGCTAAGGCCCACGTAATTATCTATAGCTCCAGTCCAAGGGTAATAAATAAGATTGATATAGTATTTAAGATAAGTGGCACTGGGTAGCCTTTCCATTGATTGTGGAATGTGTTAAGGTTTTGTCTTTCATGTTCACATAAGAGACGAGAAAGGAAAGCTTAAGGGAAAGGACTCATTAGAAGTCCTTTGTCTAAAAACCTTGGGATGTTTGACATCCTATTCTTCCTGACCCCCGAGTGATCACTACCACAGCCAGGGATAATGTTTTTACTGTCACAGTTTGAACATGGCCCAATGTTTTAAATTAAACCTGCAGATTAAACCTCCTTATAAATTTCCTGGTTCCGTTGCTTTACATTATTGGATATATTTCTGTTTCCTTTGCTTTCATAGACCTAAATAATGAAAACCCTTTATAGTTCATCCAAAGCTCACTGACTCTGACATGTGGTATTCACATTTTATGAGTAACTTCCAGGACACTTCCTCTTGTTCTACTGAGCTGGATGCCAAGGTAACTTTTGGATGGTTATAACATTGAGGGTAATTGGCAATTATCCAGCTAAGTGTTGAATATGTTGTAGAGGTGTGTGTACAAATTGAGGACACACAAAACAAGTAAACTTTATTATCTAAGGATAACTCTCCTTGGGAAGTGTTCCTTTATCTCCCTTTCTCATATATTTATGTGTAAGTGCCTCAAAGGGTGCTTTTTTTTTTCCCTTTGAAAAAGCCTATCAGTAGAATTCCAAAGACAGCATAATTAGGTAAGCTGGCCAATTAAATAAGGAAACACAATATCTTGTTAGCAACTGGCATCAACTGTTGGGTGACATTTTGATAAACTGCTTCAATATAGTGTATAGCATTTTGGTGCCTTTTCACTTTTTAAAAGGTCACAGTCTCTGAAAAGTAACATTGAGAAAGCTGATATTTAAAGGGTATAGGAAAATTCAAATAAATAGCCTGTTCCACTTCTAGGCATCTCTTCTCTCTTCACAATAAAATCCCTGATCGTCTCCTTGGCCTTTTTATTCTACTCGTTGCAGTTTCCATCACTGTAGGGCTAAGATGATACAGCCTTTGCTCCTCAGTTCAGATTTGCTATCACTATGTATTTAGTAAGAAATTTAACAGTGGACTCACTTGTAGAGATCTTTGTGTTTCTGGGTGGCTTCTTTCTTAAGGAGGCTATCCAAAGATTTTCTCTATTATATCCAGTGGTGAGACTTTTAGGAAACTTCTTCAAAGCACAGTGAAGGTTTGCTCCATATTACTGATGGGTGGAGGTCAGGGTCAACTCCACCCAGACTCTAGGCTCAAAATGATCCACAACACCCCACTTGCTTTTTCAAAACTGTGGATACTTGAAACAAAGTCCAGGTCAAAGGACTCTGAATCACTCAGGGTGGAGTGAGGTCACCTTCTTTTTGCAAAATCCCTAGGGAATACCTTGGAAAACCACGGCCATGAACAAACAGGTGCTCTGACCACCTGAGGAAACTTTGAACTAGATCCTTCCCCTCTTCCTCCATATATACTAAGATTGCCAAAATCCCATTCAGTAGGAAAATCACTTATTTCTAATATAATTTGAAGACCAAAAAAAAAAAAATTAATTAAATAAAATAGTTGCCATCTTCCAAATTGACTCATCCTTGACTTTTTGTCTAGCCTCATGCAAATAAGCTGCCCTTGCAGATTGTGTCCTGCTCATGGACATTTTGGAGATGGGCATAACATCATCATTTTATTATGAGCGGATAATTGTTCCTTTCATTTGCCCTGTGTGGCTTGTGAAATGCCACGTGAACTTCTTTCAAAGCCTTGTGAGAGTCTGAGAGCTAGAATGAAGGCATGGCTGTGTGTGAGCAGAGCATGACCAGGGCATTTCTGAGCACTAACTGGTGGGAGCAGACAGTGGTTCTATTGTTCAATCAGTAGGCCACTAGCATGGGAATGCAGGTGACATGGCTGCTCTTTCAAAGAAGCAGGGCTGTGTTCATTTTATACTTTTCCCAGTACATCATCATTTTCATTGTAAATAAAGTATCTGATGTTTGGATCCACAGATTTTGTAGTTTGAAGGCTTCAGAAAGCAAACTTCCCATAACAAAACAGCTGAAGATAGATCGTTAGGTCAGGCAAATTGCAGGAGGTCACTTTAAGTTAGCTCATTTCTGTGCACCTGCCCTGGAGGTCAAGGCTCAAATAGCCAGAAGAGCCCAAGTAGTGGTCACCATACACTTTTTTTTTTTTTGCACCAGGGATTGAACTCAGGGGTACTCAACCAGTGAGCCACATCCTCAGCCCTGTTTTGTGTTTTATGTAGGGGCAGGGTCTCGTCGAGTTGCTTAGTGCCTCGCTATTGCTGAGGCTGGCTTTGAACTCAACGATTCTCCTGTCTCAGCCTCCCAAAGTGCTGGGTTTACAAGCGTGAGCCACCGTGCCCGGCTCACCATACACTCTTGTGGAAGAGCCTCACTCAGTTCTGAGGAAGGCAGTGAGACACATCCTTCTATCTTCAGCTCACACCTATCAGCCCCATTCATATATTTAAAAGAAGTGTTCATTAACTGTCAGGCATAACCTATTGTCCTACCGCTTTGAGTCTCTTTCCTGTGGTCTTGCCTCTGAGGATCCCTCCTTCTCCACACACCACGAGAGAGGTTTCTCCCACCTCTTTCAACCTACATTGAGAGAGCTCTGCTCCGTTGGGCTCTCGGTCTTGTTTCAACTTGGTTTTTTTTTCCAATTCATGTTTTGTGCTTTTCCTAGTTTGCTTTGGGTCTCCTGGTGGGGTCTGCTCTTCCTGTTTGACCCTTTGTTGATGCCACAGAAAGCTGCACTCAGTACCTGGCTGCAACCACTGGCCCTTCCCCTTCTTACATGTCTGAGGGCCTACTGCTGCTACAAAAGATGCTGTTTGTTGGATCTCCCCCATCAAGTGACTTCTGGATCTGGGTACTCCACATCTCTCTGACCAGTGGCTATCATGACTTTGTATTGACAGCAAAGAAAAAGAACTATTGATTGTGTGTGACTACAACCCCAGTTGCCAACCCTACTTAATGGTTTTTCATTGAATTCTGAAAAGTACATGAGGAATGAAGAGGCCAGTGGTTCTTATTGATGGTGAGGTGCAAAAATTAATATGTATTGAGTACCTGCTTAGAACTGGACATTTTATCTTCCTTATGGCCAAAAAATACCTCTTGGGGTTAAGAAAAGGAAATCCAAGCATATGCAATAGCAAAACCCAGAAATGATAAAAAATATTTGAAGAACAAAATATGGGAGCTGATCATCACTTTTAAGAAGCACTGGGCACAAGAAGGTGAAATATGAAAGTAGTCAAGGGACTCATAAAGAATAATTCAATATTAAAAAATAATGCTGCAGAGGAAAGTTTAGAAATCACGGATTCAGAGACTGGAAAGTTCACCTTTTAACACAATGAACATAACGACCATGTCTGTTGTGGTTATTGCTACCTTCTCTGCTTAACCTGATATTTTGGCACATGGAAGGATCCCAGAATATTCATTAAATGAATGAGTAAATAAAATAATTTTTTAATCAACAAAGTAAACTGCATCATATAGTTGAAATATGTGCAATGATGTGGGTGTTTTTTTTAATTATTTTTAAAAATAATCTGTGTCCAAAATAAATGTAGTTTTACAAAATAATGCATTTTTATCTTGCTGGTAGATATCCCAACAAAGTTTAAAAATCTTAGTTATTAATCCACCTATTTTCTTTAGAAAATATTAGATGTTTACCATTTTTTAGTTCATTAATTTACCATACATTTCTTAGCCTGGTTATTTTCCACATTATTTAAAGAAAATGTATCTTCCTGCTAGAATTTCTTGCATTGTATATACAGTGTTACTTATTGCTTGGATAATGCCTTATTAATTTCAATGGATTCCTTTTGACATAAAAATGGATTTGCACTGAAGGGCAAACACTACCTCCATATGTATCCAGGCTGCATTACAATTGAATTCATCACATTATACATTTATAGGTGTCTACCCCTGTTACACTGCTGAAATGGTCTGCCATAAAAAATGGCCATGTGAAAAGCTGGTTTAAATTTCATGCGTTTTTTACTTGCAAAGTATCTGGTTAGATGAACAGAAGCCTCCAAGATGAAATTCTTTCCAACATGAATATGCTAACACGACTCTCTGGAAGCAACACCTCAGCACTTCATCCAATGCCTTTTCTTGAGATTCCAATGACAGATTTGTTTTAGGGTCAGCATGTTGGAAAGCACTGAGAATTTATTTTTTCAAGCTCACAGTGGCAAACGGCACATCAAGAGAGGAAAATACAATCTCTTCTTTGTTTGTTTTGGCACCATAGATGTTAATACATGAAAGCCCCTATCAGGCCTTCAAAAGTCCAGTTTGCCATTTACAACCTTTTCGGTTCTATCTTTAGAAATACTTGTTCAGTGTATCTATCAATTTACAGTTTTCAGACAATTAAAATATCTTCCTAGGCCTCATTGTCATGGAAGAACAATATCTACAAAGCTGACTTCAGAAAAGGGGGCAAAATATATCCCTCAAGGACAAGCATGGAAATCAGACTTCATAGGAGTCTTTCTGTTTGGAGTGCTTCTAAAAGTAAGGAGGACCCGATTTTGTGGGATTTCATCAAGTTTTCTTATTCTTCAATAAGTTGGAAATCCCCAATGGAGGCAAATGCATTATGGCCAATAACACAGTAGTAGGAGAACAAAATCTCTGCATCTCCACGACTTTTTTCAACTGAAAGAAGTGTTGGCTCATGTTTGGGGATTTTATTTCTTGTATAATGTAAACAAAGTAGAATAGAAGTCGACAATAACAACACTGAATTTAAATCAGAACGTCTAGATTTATGTTCTGCCTCTTTTTCTAATTTTTTCCAAAAACCCATTCAGATTTTATGGGTATCAATTTTTTCTTATGCATATATATATATAAATAATCTATATCCTCATATAGATTAATAAGATATTATATGCCAGAAACTTTAGAAATATGAAATTAGTATTTGGTACCAGTTTTTAAACTCACATTGTTGCTTTTAGTGGCTTCTCTTAGGGTTCTCCCACCCCCATTATGATTTCAGAAATTTAACTATTTAATTCTCCATGCTTTGAAGACTACAGGTTCTTCAACCTCTAAATTCTGATTCATAATTTTCTCAAATTATTAGAAGATGGATTTGCCTAGCATGATGTATGGATAGAATGTGAATGAGACACAGAACTCAAGTGCATTAGCTCACATATGTGAAGATATGTTCATCTATTTCGTGTATAAGAGAGTAAATTTTGAGATGGTGAAGATGTGGATGGAGTTCAGTTTCTTCTTCTCATGTCTTTCCTTGTATCAATAAAAGCTATTAAATACCCAAGAAACGGAAGTAATACATCTTAATGCTGATTGACCTGACTTGCAAGGTTTTAAATATAGGGACCCTGCTTTTCTTTAGGCTTCTATTATGTTAAAATGTATTTTATAAAATTTTCTCACAACTGTCAAGTTACTCTAATTTTTTTTTAAAAGTCTTTTCACAGAAGTTAGTGGGTCAAAGAGAAGGTTGAAAATTGACAGCACCTTGTCACAAAGGACTTGTAGAATTCTTTCTCTAGCTGGGGGTTTGAGAACTGACTATTAATGATCTTATAACTTAACAGATATAAATGTGTACCCAGCAGAAAGAATTCAGTTCAGGTCTGCTGGTCCAAATACAATGGGCTGAATAGCAAAGTCCTGAGATTTCTTAGATGCATAATGTTCTTACAAATGGTCCATGCTATGCTAATAAAACTATTGTGACTAGGAGCTTTTGCAGTAGAAACTGACAGATGAGGCAGAGTTAAGTACTTTTTCAGACAAGCTACTACAGTAAATCATTAAGGCGCACAAACAATCATCCTTCATCAGTGTGCAATTTGTTTCATAGCAATTGCAAATCGAAAACAATGTAAACAAACAAATCGACAACTAATGAACATCCCCCACCGCTCACTGTAAATAGATCTACAACTTTAGAAGAACACTTTATCCAACACATTGTCAACTCATTGTAAACACATCTACAACTCATAAACAACTCATTACCCAGTATGTTGTCACCTCATTGCAATTAAAGTCGAATGCTAACTGTACTGTATGTTCCTGCTCTGAATCGGATTATACCCAATGAAGAAAATGGGAAGGAGAGCAAATTCAGGGAGGGAAAGGTTTTATTTTACTACCTTCCCCCCCACACATACACACATCAGTTTGACTTTTGAAATGATTTGACCAGGCTTACACATAGAAATTAGGCTGGTTTTTTATCCTTTCCTCAGGTAGCCCACACTTTCCATTTGCATAGAGAAGGCAGTGGTTTCTTAGTACAAGTTTCTTTCATAGAGGAAAAGTAAATGTGTAAAGTATTCCCCAAGCAGTAGTAAAACTCACAGCTTTTACTGTAATTGCTTTGTGTGAACTGCAATTGGCATTCTTACCTGGCATATAATCTTTTGGTTGGGGCCAGTGTTTTTTTTTTTTACAGTCTACAGGATGATTATTTTTGGAAAGCAAACTTGAACTTGTGAATGTCACCACAATTTTCCTGTAATATTAACTTTACCTAAAGATTTAAGTGTGTTTATTCACCATTCTGATATACCTAAAGGATTATGTCACATAAACATTGCTGGATTATGTGTGTGCTTATGTAGATACACATGCAAATGTGCACACAGCAAGAAGTAGACCCATCAGCAGTATTTGACATGGTGTACAAAAGGTAGACTGATGGGATGAGAACATGATTTTATATATATATTTTTTCTGGTTCAGATCAAACTTTAACTTTCTTGGTTAATCTGCATGGAAGACAAAAATATTTGAATTAAAATTCTATAAAATGAAAATTTTTATATGATCACACACACACATATATACACTATATACCAATCATCACAAAAGGTATATGTCATAGTGAGAAATACAACAAAAAATTAAAGGTTTTGAACTCTGTCCAGCTTTCCTTCTAAAGAAATAAGATTTTTTACACTTTTAAATTCTAAAATAAGTTTTTAGAAGTTATTTTCTTAGGGATCAGTCATGGATTCCTTTCTGTAAGATTAACAAGATGATCTCTAAAAAGTTTCCTCCAACTCCAAGCTCTATCCTGAGTATTTTTAAGTATCTGTAGTAGAGCTATCATTGGGGTGCTTTGGAGAACTTGAAGAAGAAATGGTTATTGTTTTATGAAATAGTAGGATGAATTGAGGCTTTGCATTCAGAAAATTAAATTTGAATATATTTCTGTCACCTTCCAGCTATGCAGTGTCTTCTCTGAGCCTTGGCTTCTGTACTTATGAGACTAGATGATAGTGAGGATTAAAGAAGAAAACAACTATTGGGTATCCAGGGCAACATCTGGAGCTAAACAAGTGTTCAATAGGTGGTCGTGGTGAGGGTGGTGATGGTTATAGCAAAACTAACCATTTTAGAAAACTCAGGCCAATAAAAAACCCACTTGTTTATTTATTCCTATATCATTTCCATTGTCCTCTTGACCAGTATAGAGGTCATAAAGATTGTACAACACTGCATTAATGTTTTCTTAGGAAAATACTTTTGGAGAGAGCCATGGACTTTCTATTTCCTTCCTCTGTGAAATATCCAATGAAAAGGATATTCTAAATAGTTGTGCAACATTGAAGATTACATTTCCAAATATAAATATAAAAACAAGGATGATATTTTTACTGCAAAAGGGATTTTTGAAAATTTTTCACACACATTAATGAATCACTATGCTAAATTACTATGGTAGAAAGGCAGCTCATTTTATTATAATGGACTATGACTTAAGGAGTCAGGGGTTTTATCTGAGTTTTACCAGGAAGCCAACATTTGAACTTCAAAAACTCCCTTATGCTTTCTAGATGAAAGTAAGCATTCATTTTCACAGCCATCTCTCTCACTTGCCACCCTAATTTCCTTTGGGATCACTTAGTCATTCAACAAATATTTAGTGTTCACTTCCAGTGTGCTTGGCACTTTTCTAGTCACTGCAGATCCACTGTGAGCAAGACTGAGAAGTCCCTGTCCTCATGGAGCTGATGTTTTAGTGGATGAGACAAAAAGAACAACATATAAAAGCAATACACTAACAAGTAGTGCTGTGAGAGAGAAAGCAGGCAGCTAGGAGGCTTGAGAGTAATGGTAAGGCATGTCACTGAACACATAATGGTGAGAGAAAATGCATTTGATTACAACCACAAATTAAGTGGCAAAGATGCCATGCATTTTTATAGAGGACTCAATGGTTATAGAGTATAAGGATTTAAAAAGTTGCATCTCTCTATTCTTTCTCTACTGTGAGGCTGCTGGAATCCATTTTCACCCCTCTGCATAGCTCATATCTTTTAACGTGTAGGAAAATTGTTTCTCTCTTCTCTAAATGGTTCTCATTGATCACCCCCATCTTGCCTTTTTTCTATCAGAAATTGAGACTTTATAACATTTTAATAGGTTTAGCTTTCCATTTCCATAAGCTAAAAATCCAAATATTATTTATAAAACTGAATATGTTAGCATTAACACAATGAGAACACTATTTGTGAGATACTGAATTTAGGAAATGAGGTGGGGGACCATGAAGCCTCTTTCATGTAAGTGTACATGCTCTGGGGCTGTGCTCTGATTGAGGATTCTTCTGTGCCCTGTGCTCAACAGACTGTATAGAGCAATGAGAGGAGCAGAGAGATCAACCAAGGGCCTCTTACAATAATCCAAGCAAAAGATAGTGGAGGCTTAAACCACTATAGTAGTGATGGAAGTGTTAAGACATGATTAGGTTTGTAACTTTCCAAGTTGTAGGACTCAGTACTGAGTGGGTTATATAGGGTGGGAAAGGTGAGATAAAAACAGGGAATTCCATATTCTATGGAGCTCGACATGTGCGACCGGTCAGGCAGGTCAGTTACTCTTTGGACCCTTAGTTCCCTCATTGAGCTACTATGATGAACCAGATCAACTGGCACATAGACGTCCATTTTACCTGTAGCTTTTATCTCTTCATCCTTCCTTCATAATTTCAAGCATGCTAGAAACAGTATGTTGATCTGAGAGTCCAGCACAGATCACTTTATTTTATTATAGCTCTTAGTGAATGAGGAAAACAATAAATTCTGAGACACATAAGAAAATAATATTCTGTCATAAAACTAAAAGATACTAGATATTTTAAAGCAGATCAATTTAGAAACCAGTTTTCTTGACCAAAGTTGGTGCATTTCCAGCAGTAATGGTTATGACTTTATAGGCATGAGCCAGCAAAGAGGCTTCCCAGTGCAGCCAGCCATGTGCTGGTGGCAGTAGTGACTTCCCTTAGACCTGGTGCCATCTGGAGAAATTGGGCCTGGCTTCAAAATGGCTGCCAGCTCCTCTGAAGCCATATGTAAGCAAATGTCTTACTTCTACAGGATATTCTGACCTAATCAAAGTCTCAATTGTTTGATTAGTTGTCCCCTTAACACCCCCACCAAAAAAAATTTTTTTATCTAATATGTTTGAGCAAAGCAAACCATCTTGAGAATGTTAGTGGCCCAGTACTACTCATTCTCAGCTTGTCTCATGCTTCCAGCATGAAGAAGAGGAAGCACACACTGACATATGCTTTCAGAGAGGAAACTCTTTTGTCACCAAAGATTGCATTTCGAATCCTCATGAATGAGTTTCATGAAAGTAAACAGAGAGAATGGAATACAGAATAACATGGTGATACAGTCGGTGTTTATGGAGTAATGCTCGCGCAGCCTTCATGGTCCTAGGTCCTCATGCTTAGCAGCGAACCCCTGATGAAATGTATGTTATCCTTACAATGCCCATGTCTGTAACTTGGCTGGAGCATATAAAGGATAAATGTTTGTTCAAGCACAGGTAAGTGGTCAAGCTAGGATTTGAACCCAGGGATCTGATCCCCAAGGCTGTGCTTAGAAACATTAATACTGCCTCGATCATGTTCAGAAAAGCAAGTCAAAGGACATATCAACTTATATGAAGCCATTAAAAACATTTTTCCTTTGGAGAAGCATCTCATTAATACTAATAGAATGACAGTAGGTGAGCAGAGGTCAAACGAAGGTCTGAAAGCTGATTTTCACTCCAGCCCTCGGGTGGTAATTTCTACCATTTAAACAATCTGAATCCCTGATGCTGTAGCACAAACTGTGTTGTACAGTTCTCTGAAACAGTCTTTAAATCAGCTGTTCTCTCCATTGCCAGCCAGGTCAGAGCTTCTGGGTGGCTGTCAAAGGAAAATCTGACTAGAATAGACTAAAGAGTTTATGAAGTAAAAAGAAAAGATGACAAGATCTCAGCAGGGAAGTAATACCATACACAGTATGTGAAAGTTCCTGGGAAAAAATATGCTTGTTCTTACCTCTCAACTCTCTCCTTTTCCCCCTTCCTCCATCCATTCTGTTTTTGTCCTAAATGCCCAGATTCTTCTTGAAGCCTATCAAATTTCCAGATGAAAATATATGCTCAAAATGTGCTAATATCTTTCATGTGCATAGGACAGATGTATGCACATTTTGCCATAGGTACCAGGCATGTAAGACATGTAGTTGTTAAGATTTGAGTCCTGTAAACTTTATGCAACCAGGATGCAGGGTAGAATGATCTGCAGTGCCATATCTGCTCCACAGCAAAGGGGATTACGATGATTTAGAACCTGAAAGGAAGCAAAGCTCATGATCCTCTATAAAAATGAACGTAAATGATTTTAACAAATGTTCTGCTTTATTTTTCTTTCCAGTGGCTTTTTAAAAATTTTTTAAGATTGAAGCGTCTCAGCAATATACATCCTTTCAGTGAATCATGTTCCTTTTAAAACAAAGCTTATCATATAGTTCGAAGCTTACAATATTATCAGTATTTAATATACTTGTTCTTGGAAGCCACAGGAAAGGAAACTTCATAAACCCCAGCAAACCTTGCACTGCCAAGATGGAGCTCACCAAAGCCAGCCAAAGTTCAGGCTATACATTGTACTTAAAACAAATGAATTCTGCCAACTTCCACACCATCTGGTTATTTTTTTTTCTCACTCTTTCGTAACTCATCCTGTTCTCTCCTTCTGTACTTTTCTTATCCTTATGCTTCAAGTCTCATCTGAATTTGCCTATTTTGGTACTCAAATGAGACTATATCAGCCCTTTCCCCTAAGTCTTGGCTGATGGGAGGTAAATTCCAGATAACTAGCTGTGGTTGAAATATGTATGTACAGGAATTTTATATGAACATCTGCTGAACAAATGGAATGTTTTCTAATACACACCTAGACTTTGTTTGATCTAAATATATTTTTTATCTTCTTATGTAAGATCATAGCCATACACTTTTTCTAACCCTAACTCTCAAAACTGAAAAAGCCCCCAAGTCATAAAGAAACATCCCTGGCTGCGCTTGTAATCCCAGCACTCAGGGAGGCTGAGACAGGAGAATTGCGAGTTCAAAGCCAGCCTCAGCAATGGCGAGGCACTAAGCAACTCAGTGAGACCCTGTCTCTACATAAAACACAAAATAGGGCTGGGGATGTGGCTCAGTGGTCGAGTGCCCCTGAGTTCAATCTCCAGTACCAAAAAAAAAAAAAAAAAGAAACATCCCTGGCTGGGTACTATGCTTTAATATCTACCCAAAGTGCTTTGTCTGCCCTGTTTTTTTTTGCATTTTCAAAATTTTCTTCAAAGAAAATAAAAATCATTGATATTAAATTTCCTTTGAAAACAAAGGTTCAAGTATTGGACTTGTAGACTATTTTTTGTTTTACAATTACAAAATAAACTGATGAAAATTCTTCAATAGTCATTAATAGCGATTTAAACAAAACAAAACAAAACAAAACAAAACTTTCCTTTGACCACTTCTCAAATTTCCATAACCCACAGCGATTTGACAGGAGTAAACTTAGCAATGTGTTCATATCTCTTAGAATTTAGCTCTCTCTTTCTATAGTCTTGCTACCTGAAAATATCCAAAGAAGCCATTTTAAAACATATTGCAATATTGTTGCTTTGTAAAATGTATTTGTAAGATGTTTCATTAACTTTTACAATCCATTTACTAAATTTATACAAAAAGGATTACTAATGAAGAAATTTGTAAATTTCTTTTTACAAAGAAATTTGTAAAGACTTGAAGTACTTAGGGCCTCATAGATAATGTCTATAAGAGTTCTTGCAGGAGAATACAAGTAGTTATTTTATTTTTGTTGTCATGAATAGCAAAAATGAATATTTGATTTGTGTAAGTTACTTAAAAAATAAATGTGTCATTTGATTGTTTTATAAATACATAGATTCTTGAGTCAATATATACAGTTGTGTAAGTATTTTAATTCTAATTTTCACAAAATATTTGTTGAAATACTAAAAACTCTACTCCTTAACATTTTTTTTTTTTTTATGAAGAACTGGAACCCTGACTAAGATGTTTCAACATCTGTTAGATTTGTGACCTCTGTCCTAAATGAGTGATAGATTAGGAGCAAAAGGGTTAAGCTATGTGTGCTAGTCAGTGATCTTCAGGAAGTAAGTACAGGATGCCAAGGTTCAGGTGGGTCAAGGCCTAGTGGAGTCAAAGATCATGAAAACCAAGAGTTTAGAGAGCTGGGGACCTGGAGAAACCTGCCCTGGAGAATTTCAAGGAAACGGGGTCTAAGAACTCCACTTGGAGCTAGGGACCAGGCTATGAGCCAGCCCAGACCCAGAAGAGTCCAGCAGGGCACAGATTCAGGAGACTACAAGAGACCATTAAAGCAAATAGAAGAATCCAGCACCAAGTCGCAGTTTTGAAAGAGATTAGAAGTCAGTGACCCCACTACGCTTGGCTTCTGGCTATTGCCCACTATCACACACACAGCTTAATAGAGTCAGAAAAAGAACATATCAGAATCAAGTCCTTAAGCCAAGGCAAAGATGTGTGAGGATCACAGAAACAACACAGTGGGAAAATCTCAGGCTCTGAGGCTTAACTGAAGACTACAATCTTGCCCATGTATGTATCAAATGTGGTATTCATTCATTAATCATGTCTTTTGATCCTAATTTTCTCTTTTATAGAATAGTCATAATAAGTAAGATTACTATTTCTTTGTAGGCTCTAGTATGTATTAGAGATAATCTAAACAAATGGTAAGATACATTAGATATGAATAATAAGTATTACAACCATTATTATTATAACTATTTGAAATTCTGTGGTAGAAATAGTAAAGAAAAGAATGTTCGAGATTCTTAAATAACCACAAAAATTCAGTCATATTATTACCTCTCCTTTATCTTAGTTTGTTCAGTCAACCAGCTTTCCCAAAAGCCTGATGACTTTTACTCTATTCTGAAGTATTCAATTTGTTTGGTTGTCTAAGACCAAAAATAGTTAGAATTACATAAGTGAAATCTTATGATAAGCACAGATATCATTTACTGAAAAACTGCTTAATTACCAACATTGTGATGAGTATTGCAAACACTAGTTCTCATTTTATACTCATAAAACCCTATGATGTAGGTATTCTTTTTTTTTTTTTTTTTTTTTTTGCAGGTAAGCAAATGTAAGTTGAGAATGATGACTGAAATTTCAGCCATTTTGTTCACGAATGTATCTCCAGCACCTAAACAATGCCAGGCATATAATAAGCATTCAACAAATACTGTTGAATAGATAAATGAAAAGCTTTATCCATGGTCACATAGCTGGCAAGATACGGAACTGGGAATCATCATCATGTTTAAATTCAAGGTGTGGAGTGTGCACCTAAGTGTTCATCGGAGAGTTTAACCACAGCTAAATGTTTACTTTGCCCTCCTTTCTTTGAAAGTATGAGCCCCTTCAATTTTGAATTTTCATAAAAAACACCTATTTCTAAAATTCCTTGAAAGGTTTGGGGGAAATTCACTAATTCTTTCAGTAGTCAATCTTGGTTCTTTATTCTGTGCCTGCATTTATCAAGGGCTTACTCATTTAATGTGCCTGTGGGCCCTTCTTATTATATATTATGACATAGCTGCCAATGGCATAAATATGGGTTTGGAGGTCTGAAAAAATGTCAGGACAAAGGATGCTGATTTGGAGGTTCTTAAGACAGTGATCACAAACACATTCACAGAATCAGTTGGAACATGAAGCCACAGAAATGGATGGGTTCACTCAAGACTGACTTGTAAAGTAATAAGAGAAGAAGAAATAAGTGGGGACAGAGGATCATGTAAAAGGGGAAGGAAGAAAACTGGGAAAATGGCAACACTGGTCATTGAAGCCAGAGTGAGTGTGGTCTTCAGGAAGAACTGAGTGATTAATTCTGTCCAATTCAATCAAACTCAGATACAACAATAATTGAAAAGTATTTGTTGTAATTACCCAGGTGGTGAGGCAATTTTTTGGACTTGTGATATAGAAAAGAATCATATTGCAATGTGTTTCAGGACACAGGTGGGTACAATGATAGAAACTACTCTTTCAAATTAATATGTCACCTACAAAGGTGAGTAGAGTGGTAGCATAGTAGGTAGGAGACTTTCAAACTCTGAAAGACATGAAAATACCAATGATCTGATGAAGAGTCAGGGCTAAGAAGAAATCCAGTCTAGACTGTGGTAAATGGAGTCTTTGAGGCTTAGGATCTTCAGGGCAGTTAGCCATCTCTGCCTTGAGTAAGAAGATGGGGTATTCTCACTTCAAGATAAGAGAGGAATAAGATGCATGTACGTTTGGCAGAATTATAGGCTAATTCTTTGTGAAGAGAGGCTGTGGACTTAAGGAAACTAGTGGAAATTTAACAAAATTACATAGGAAATAAGAAGACTGAGTTAGCAGCCAGTGTTGAGAACCTAATAAAGTTCTAATTATCAATTTTTTCATTGAGGTTTTTCTATTTGGAAACAATCCCCAAATATTCTAACACGTATATGTTTTTAAAGCTTTGGAGTCAGCCATACTTGAAGATAAAATGACTTATATTAGAGTATTTTGTTGAAAAGAAAACCTAGGCTCTACTTAATTTTGCCTCTAACTGCTATGGAAATTTGGGTGATACAATTCTTTAATAAATGCAAGTAAAATATTTGCTTTGATCAGTGGCAAATGCAATAGTAATCAAAGTCCAGAATGCTACAAGTCAAAGGTTAATGCCTTCTCTTTCCATCTTGCAGAAAATAGAAAATGTGTATTGCAAATAAATGTACAATTTAGCTGCAGGAATGTTGTGAATAATCTCAAAAATTTCAATCACTTATGTAAAAACAAATCAAGTTCCTTAATCTTGATAAAGTTCTACTATTTTAAAAATGAGCCTGCAATTAGTGAATTTTTTTTCAGTTTTGGTTAGATATCAGCTAGAAATGTTTGCCTATGGTGGATGTCATAACTGAATTAATTTGGTTAGGGAAAACAGATTTGATATATTCTAGGTATTACTTATGCAGTTTGGATTTCATAGCACTTATGCAACTTTAAGATCCATTCAGCAGATCATGAAGAATTCTCACCTGCTATTAACATTCCTTGGTGAGGTCTCATCTCCTTGTAGGGATTTACTCTGAGGATAATAAAATCCTTTAAATTACTTTGTAATTCCTTATATTATAATAATTTCAAAAAGAAAGCTATCTGGAAATGTCATTCAGAATCATTTCTTACTCTTAAATCTACTTACATGGGAAAAAGACCACTGTTCACATTTTTTATGCTCAACCCTACTTGAAGGGAAAGGAGAATTAGGAGAAGCCAAGGGAGTACATTGAAAGAGTTGATTTTTTAAAAAGTCTCAGTATAATATTTTCACTTTTAGCTTAGCGTTGTTACCTATTTATGTGGCCTAATTCATAAAATATTTGTTTTGAGTAAGACCATGGGTTCGAGGTTCTGGATTCACAAATAATTTCTACTTCCAGGTGTTCATAGTTAAGTACAGTAAAATAACAAGCAAAATCAAGATTTCTACAGAGTGTGATCAGTGCAACCACGGACACATGCAAAAAAGCACAGAAATGGCCCCAGGAGGGAATGATCTCCTCCACTGACGGGTCAGAAGTGATTTTCAGAGGAGATAACATTTGAATTGGCCTTGGATACGTGAGAAAGAATAGATGGGGCCTTTCTATGTTATACAACTGCCATAGTAAAGCATGGAGACCATTAGGATAAAATGAGTGTCTAAATAAAAATCTAACCTTTTAGGTTAGCTTTGAGTTTTTCATAAGAAATGTATTTTTTTCATTAAAATATAATTTCATATTCTATCTCAATCTGAGAACTATTCTGTGCACAATGACATAAATTCTATTTGAATGAAACTCTATTTATAGTAGCCTGTGTGTACCATTCTCTCTCTCATAGGGCATGTGGATGAGATTCAAGCATGAGTTCTAGTAAAGCCAAAAGTCTATTGTACATATTTCCCAGATTAAAAAAAAAATCCAGAACAGTTACACATTATCGGCTTATAGTTCAAAATAGAAAGTCTAGAAATTAAAAGCAATTAACTAATTAAGGAGAAAGCCTATGGGTTGAAATACAGAGACTTTGGAGGGGACTATATGATCTGTCAAAAGTTATTTAACTGACTTATTTTGATATTTAAAATATTCATAGTATATATTCAGGCCTTGAAATAAACTTCTCTGTATCAGCAAAGATCTATTTTAGATGTTCTTCATTTTGGTGGTCCTTACCTTTGCTTCCACTGTTTTTCCATCTAATGTACACATTGCTATCTTAGTGCACAGTTATCCCAGACACTTTTGAATAAAAATTCTTCAAGAATAAATCCTGGCTTCATTACAATTCTCTTTTTAATCTGTTAAAATTCCATCCAAATTTGCTTTCTTTAATTGCATAGGAGATTTAGAAAAACATCCAAGAATCTCCAGGACTTGTAACCTTTTTTTTCCTTCACTTGTTTCCAAACTGCGTCTGTGTTGTCAGACAAAATATTGATATAGCTTGCTTAGCTAGATTTAGTAGAATCTAGGACAGTGATTTATAGAGTAGAGGCAAATCCATGCTAAACCTCAAGGTCTGGAAGTTTAAGGTTTATGTTGATATCTGTTTGGGTTGGTATTTCCTCTACTTGCTTATAAAAATAAAATGATGTGTGAATGGGTAACCCAGAAACACAAAGCATAATGTTTAACATTATGTGTGCCACTTTTGTGTCAAAAGGTGTGTGAGTACTCTGAGGATTCTCAAAGTGAAAACATGTCAGTTCAATAAAGAAGGATAGAGTAGTGCTCTGAGGGTACATTGGAATGTGAACAACATCCTTTTAGATGGAGAGGCATAGAAAGTAAGGTTAGAGGCATGTTAATTTCATATTAGATTAAAAAGATGTTTATAACACATCTGACATATGATCACAGGTATATGTATGTATACACAGGCTGAGCTCCCAGCATATAGGCGCAGATACCATATGTGTGCATACCACATGCACACATGTAAGCATACACAGCATGTGCACATGTCTTAACATATACACATATTCCATTAGCATCACCCTTGGGGTATTGCCTTGTCAATCCAGATGCTGAGAAACAGGCCAGATTGGCCTTTTGCCTCCAGCAGGATGTCCCACGGTAGACTTTTGCATGTGGCAGGCAGCCAGCACGATACATCACTACAGCTGGATTAGGAGGATAACAGCAAGGCCAGACCTGGAATAAGAATAAATCCTTACGGCAGAATTGTGTAGGGGATTTTGGAGATTGCTTATCTTTTTTTTTTTTTAAATCCCAAAACACTATTTCCACAGCCCAAACGGAAGGAAACAGTTGTCATTCAGAAAAGGGTGAAGAAAAGGACAGTGGGGCTTTTGAACTAGGGCATGAACTTCCATGAAGCAGAGACTCCAGCCAGCAGTCAAACTCAGGATATTGCAAGCCATGACTCAAAGGTATCCAAGATAGGCCTTAAGCATGTGGATCCTGAATTCAGTTTTCCTATTTATCGAACTTTTCCCCAAGAAGTTTATAGAGATTTAAAAATAGCTTCAATGTGGAATATAGGTTTACACAAAGGAATTGGTATTTTCACATATAAGCTAATAGCAGATGCCTGAAATGGATAAATGGTTCTATCTTATTGTTGACATTTAATCTCTAAGTTCTTAACTGAGTCTAAAAAAATTTGCTTAAATCAAATTATCTTCAGGAAGACATGGAGTTTATTTTGTTAGAATCTACTTCGGTTACTATTTTAACATGGTAAAGATCTCAGAAATGATTTTTAAATAATAAGCTCATAACAATACAAGAACATTTTGCTTATTAGCATAACCTTTTCCCAACTACATCTACTCCCCATACAAAAATATAAGAATTCAGAATTTGCACTTGGTGGCCATCTGTTTTCTCTCTGAATATTACTTTTAAGTCCCTTTCTTTGGGTTGTTATTAAGATATTTTAAATCATGATGTTCTTACACAGCATGTCAGATAGAAATAATGATAATAAAATAAGCGTGTGGAGCAATTTGCTTAGAAACAGAAGAGAGCAAAAGAAAATCAGTGAGTGTTTTAATTCTAGGCAGAGGGCCAAACTATCCCAAACCCCCTCCTCCATCTGCCCTTGCCATATTTTTAAAAACCCACCTTCGAGAAGTATAAATTTCTTTGTCTATAGCAGCCGAGTTTTCAGAGTTCAGGACTCTAGAACAAGACCAACTGAATTCAAGCCCCAGCTTTGTCACTTATTTTGCTGAATGCACTTTGAAAGGTCACTTAACTCCTCTGCCTTGGATTCTTCATCTGTGAACTGGGGTTCACAGCAATCTAGTGGGCAGACTTGTAAAGTTTACCTGAATTAACGTGAGCAATGTATTCAGAGCAGCATTTGGAAATCACTTAGAAAAACACGTGGTAAGACCTTAACTGTTGGCTGTAATTATTTTTTTTTAAGAATGCCTACAATTAATTATAGTCATTTGGTTCATTAGTCTGCCTTTAGTCAAGGCCGTACCTTGATGTAGTCTTTAAAACCTTTATAGATGACCACGTCCAGCTGCATCTGTATTCATGAGCATCTTATTTCCTAATACATCTGTATACAATTGAGATGCTCATCCTTAACTCCTCATTCGGCCTTTCTTAATAGGAGCAAAGGGATTTTTTTGTGGAGTCGGCACAGCATCATGTCCCTGGTTCCTTTTGGTTAGTGTATATTTGGACGGTTGCCAAATCCCCATTAAATTTTATATTAATCATGTCCATTGTATTCCATCAGAATAAGGGAACTTGGGAGGAAAGCTCCTCTATAAGAACTCCATGTGTGTTATTTTTTCCAAAACAACTATTAGAGGACTAAGTGTCTATATTCACAATGTTTGTATCCTAAGGTAAAATAATTATATGAGGAAGTATTTTGTTTCTGCTCCTACTCATACTTGTAAGAATATGCTGAAATATAACTGTCCAGGTGCATTTTTTATTCACATTCTCGCAGCAGGAGGTGTGTGGCAGTTACTTCTACAAAGCACAGCTAGGTGCATACCCAACAGTAGCTGGAGAACCTCCAAGGACAGAAGATGACTCAAAACTTTGCATCTACCACTTTCCCATTACAGTATTTCAATTGTCAATTGTTTTTTGCTCTTATTATCCATGGAATTATGAAAATCGATTTTAAGTCACTACCTAAAATGTTTCACAAGTTAAAATACTCACAAAATATATTATTTGACTTGATGTAAATATTGACATTTATAAAACAAAATTATAAAATATGATTGTTATTTTAATCTTCCATAAGCCCCTTTTAAAATGCAAAAAAAAAAGATCATCTTTCATACCTGCAAATGTTATAGTTTTTTTTCTCCTCAAATTTGGTTTGATTCCTCTTTCCCTACTAAATTTTGTTCTAACACATACATTTTATCCTCAGAATCTTTTTACTGTTACCATATAATACCTCTCTGTAATAACAGTATATGTGTAAATGAAAATCTTGTTTATTTTTGTTTGGTAAAAGTCTACAGTGTAAAGTATTTTTAGTTTTGGTTATTATAAGTATTATTCATATTAGTAAATAAATGATGGAAACAGAGAAGTTATAAACCTCCATAATAATTATATATAATGAATTTCATTTTTCCCCTGGAGATCCCATTTCTTAATGAGACAGATGAGTTTGGTTCCATTTTCAATTGATTCATGCATTTATGGATGAATTTTAATTCCAGAATGAGAGAGTTCAGCATCAGTTCTATTCTTTTTCTCATTTATAGCTGTATGAGCTGAAAAATGTTGTTCATACAAATAGGTAGATGGAAATGGAAGGAGTTTTGTTAGAGCATTGCCACTTGATTCTTGGTACTTCTCAGGATTATGTGCCAAAATATCATATAGTCATTTGTCATCAAAAATTATTTTTAGAGTTCTACATCTAATATGTTGACTAGGTGCTCCTTAAATCTTATTGAAAGCAAAGAATTCTGTACAACCTGCCTGTGAAAGGCTTTGTCACCCAGTGATTAGATTCATTCATTGCCTCTGTTTCTGGGAAGTATACCAAGAAAGCTTTACCAAGACCTATCAAATAGCTATTAATTATTCTTGCTTCTCATTTACTTTGAAGTATTTTATTTAGCTCTCATTCACTCAGAAGAAGGTTAGGAAAATAAAAATATTGTTAGTTTCAATGCACCTTTGCCAATACATTTTTAAATGTTTTCATCTTATCACATGCTTTGAATATATTTGTCAAAACTTACAACTAGAGATTTAGTTCATTCTATTTTTGGAAAATGTTCACCATTTAACTACTTGGAAAAGCCACTTCTCATTGTCTAATCAATCAAATAAATCAAACAAACATTTTATAGGAAAAAAAGTGTGATGTTATTTCTCATTTCAGAAATACTTTATTATGCATTCCTGTGACGGCAGCTTAAATTATGAATTCTTACTCTAAGATATGTTAGGTAGGTAGGTAAGCAGTAGATAGGTATGTAGTTATAAAGATAGACCAGGTATATAGATTTGCCATAGATTTGTCACCTTGAAGAAATTAACCTCTTTGTCCATTCATATGTCTCACTGGCAAATGCTTGGCTTTGCTTCCAAGGTATTCTCCAATAGGAACTATTCATTGTTTGACAATAAAAGAGGCAAGACTCTTACAAGAAAATATCCCAATTTCTGACACCCAACCTGTAAATATATTTAAATTACAATATATTATCATGAGCCAAACTGCCTTCTTTCTAATGTCAGTCTTCATTCTTTCAAATTTTTTTTTAGTTGTTGATGTATCTTTATTTTTTTTCATTTATTTATATGTGGTGCTGAGAATCGAACCCAGTGCTTCACACATGCTAGGCAAGCACTCTACCACTGAGCCACAACCTCAGCCCAGTCTTCATTCTTAATAGAGATATGTTTAAGAAGAAGCAAGCTTATGGCACTTTGATGACAGGAGGTATGTCAGATCCCAATATTAGAAATCATTGCTCTTATGGCCTGCTAGAGTTTTTACACCATAGGGGCAGACAGGCAAGGGATATGACTTTCTTTTGTCAAGGAGAGAGAAGAAGAAAGAACCAGCATAGTACCTCAGCCGTACGACCGTTACCAGACCAAATTGCATGAGGATATTGAAGACTAGGGAACTGATTTCCTTAAAACTATTGTGGCCCCTTAGAGCTTGAAAAGACATACACCCCAAATATGTGAATCCTGTGTAAGGCCTGCTAATGATAGGGCCCCAGGTCCCTCTGAATATGATTGTAGAAAATGGAACTAGTGTGTATCCTGTGTATAGGTAGACTAAAGGACCACCCACTGGGCGTGATTAAGGGTCTAAGGAACTTTTTTTTCAATCAGGCTTTAGTGCCCGAGATTCCACTATCAAAGTTTCATTTTACTGTCATCACCCATAAAAGTGTTCTTTTAGTTCCTGGGGAAGATATTGAAACTTGTAGCCTTATGACTTTGTACCTTACATTGTATTTTACAACCTTAGTATAAACGAGATTTTTGATCCTTATCTAAAAATGTGAGAGTAGAGACAGCATAAAATTGAAGGAGGTAGAAGGAGATAATGACATAAAAAGGGCTCAGTGGACCCAGATTGTTTCAGTTTGTTTAAGGTTAGTACATGCTGTGGCTTCCAAGCTCCCAGGATCTCTTGACATCAATATTGAGTTTCTATGATCTGTCAATGCAGATGAGCTTAATTGCATGGATAATTATAGCCACAGTTTATTCTGTGCTACTAGGTCCCAATTTCAGTATAGATTCTATTCATACCTTACCCCTACTTTAAACTTGGAAATAATTCCATGTGTTAGGCATTAATTCCCATTTTAGAGGACAGAGGTCTCTTCAATCACAATGAGTATGCTTGTCTAGTTTCAAAATCCATGGTCTGTATCTAAATTATCTTAGTTTATAAGATCATATCATGGTACTCATATATATTCTCATTTTATTTTTTGCTTTCAAATTCATTTAGTAGTGAACAATATACGAAAGTGAAAATGACTTAGGGAGATGCAGGAGGGGATTACCATCATGTATTCTAAAGCTACCAACCTCAGACATAGCTCTTGTTCCTACTCTCCTTGTGGCATGTGGTGGGACAATCTCTTCTTCCCATCCCATCCCTGTCATCAGATGCCTCTAGTATTTAAAGAAAGTCATCAAGGTTAAAAGTCTATCCTGAAACTACTAGATTTTGCTCATTCAAACCAAAACTGACAATAATCATATCCTATCACTCTCAGGAAAAAAATAATATAAACTATTTCTAGTGTCTTTAGCAGTGTTTAAGGTTCATGCACATTTTGAGGGATTCCTCATTGATATGTTCCAATAAATATGGGCTTTCCCCTTTAAAGAATTCTTGGATCAGCAGCTAAGAAAATGAAAAGTTGTCTATGTCATTTGCAAATGATAATTCCTTAAGTGGAAAAGAGTCAACAATTAGGCAGGAGATGGTATATTTTTATTGCTCTTACTTACTCTATGGAATCAGAAGGTAATTTAACTTCTCCATCGTTTCCCTTTGTAATTGTAACACCTTCTCTATCTATTTCACAAAGCTGTTGTGAGGATCAAAATAGATTACTTATTTTTGCTTTGAAAACTATTTGTTTTGAAAGGTATAAAGTACTATGCAAATGTAAATGGTATTTATCATCATTATTCTAACAGGTTCATCTTTTAATAAATCAGGATAGTAGGCAGATGAATGATGAAAATAAACTCTTGGCATCTAGAAAAAGATCAGTGTTTAATCATTTTACTGAACACAAGTAAGTCACGTGGGCATCCAGGGTTGAAATTACTGACTTGAAGGAAAAATTATAAATATGGTAGAATTGAAACCCCTTATCACTGCATAAAAGGACCTCCAGAGTTTGACCTCTGCTTCCTTTCCAGTCTCACTTTCTTTCTCTCTCCACACCAACACTCCTAAATGCCTTGCTCTTCCCTACCACCATGTCTTTGCTCATGCTCCCTCCCCAGCCTGGGATTTGCTTTTTTGTCTATGAATGAACTACTGACTGGTAACTTCAACACTCAAATTTGGACTTCAATAAGTGAAGTGAATTATATGGTCCTGTCTACTCCTTCAGGGTTTTGCATGCACATGGATTATTCTGACTATTCCTACTAAAATTTGTAGGTATTGTTTATCTGGTTTTGGCTAAACAATTTATTAATCTCTTTATGTTGAATATATCAAATTCTCATTTGCAGCCTTTTTTTTTTTGTACTGGTATTGAACTCAGGGTCACTTGACCACTGAGCTACATCCCCAGCCCTATGTTGTATTTTATTTAGAGACAAGGTCTCACTGAGTTGCTTAGTGCTTCACTTTTGCTGAGGCTGGCTTTGAACTCACAATCCTCCTGCCTCAGCCTCCCAAGCCACTGGGTTTACAGGAGTGTGCCACCATGCCCAGTTTCATTTGCTAATTTTTAATTTGAGTTAATAACAGCAAACTTTATTAGTTGTATAAAGAAGATGCTTTGTAGTAAATGGGAAACATTATTTTGAGCAAATTAACATGCTAAAAATCCAGTTTGTGACAAGTACTATAGAGCACTGGGACAGAATAAATGGCAGTCCCTGTCCCTAGAGAGGCTACCACCTAGTGAGAAGGCAAGAGAAGACATTTAAACCAACAATTGCAGTTAGAAAAAGGACATATATATGTATATGTGTACATATATAGACAAAACCTGATACCCTCCCTGTGGCCCTACATTTCTTACCAAATGATAAAGGGAAATAGAGGCAGAGGGAAAGCTTATAAAGCAGGAAGCCATTGTCCCTGCTACAAAGTATGGGAGGATCCTCTGTCAAGACAGACAAAAATTGGGGTCACATTGTAACTTTGGGTTGTTTTGTAAAGTGATGATAAAGGCTTTGTGGTCACATGGTCATTTATGAAACATTTATCAAAATCAGTAATTTTGTCAGCATCTCTCTAAAGCCTAGAGATCAACTAGGTGAAGTTGTTACCTTGTTCTGAGCAGTCCATCTACCTTCAAAAGAGGAAATGCAAACATGAACAACACATTTAGGACAAATGTGACACCCCTCCCCCCATTTTCATCCTCAACAGGGCTTTTTCCCTACTCCTCAACTGGAACTCTATATTAGGTTTTGACTTAAGGACTATGTACAGCAGACATTTCTTTCTTTCTGTTTCCAATTCCCAAAGAAGTCACTGGAAAGATGACCACTGCTCTGGTCTAAATGTTTGTGTCATACACAAATTCACTTGTTGAAACTGAATCTATGATGCTAGAGTATTAAGAGAAGGGACCTCTAGGAGTTGATGGGGTAGGTCATGAGTGCTGCTCAGCAACCAGAAGCTGGGATTAATACTATTATGAAAGAGGCCCCAGAGAGCTTGTTGGTCCTTTTGCCTTATGAGGACACTACTAGAAGGTGCCAAGAATGAGCTCTCACCAGACATGGAATCTGCTAGTACCTTGATGTTGGAATTTTCGCCTCTGGAACTGTAAAAACTAAATTCCTGTTGTTTACAAGCTAAAAAGTCTATAGTATTTTGTTATAACAGTCCAAATAGACAAAAGAAGGAGGAGGAGGAGGAGGAGGAAAGAAGATCCATTAAGAATGAGACGTAACTTCAACACAATGCCCCTTCAAATCATAACCTGTTATCACCTATAGAATGCAAATCCATGGAGCTTGAGACATGTTAACATTGTTAGATATGAGGAAATAATATCAAAATATATAATACCATATATGGCAACATTTTAATTAGATTTAACAAAATTTCACACAGTTAATAGATGACATCTAAAATGTTGAGAAAAACTATAGTGCTACTAGGAAACTGTTGTTGGGGAGATTAGAAATGTAAACAGTTTTTAAAATGCTGAAGCCACAAAGACAAGTGTTTGCTTAGCTATTTTGCTTTGTTTTATTCAGTAGGTTAGGGGGTAGGATGGAGTGACAGGAATCTTGGCAAAATATGTACACTTTTACTACATATTGTATTTAATATAAATCAAGATTTAAATATATAGTAAAGAATGTAATGCATGTTAAATTGTTCAAAATTTATATTTGACATTTTCTGAAAATGTTTTATTTTCATATAACAAGTTTGTTGCAATTAACTTGAATTAACAAATTAGGACATGATTATACCTTAATCATGAGAATTTAAGATATTCAATGTAAAAGATCTTATAAATGGCTTAGAAAAAAAACAGATAACAAAGCATACAATTTCCAGGAGAAGTATTGAGAGCAGTGGACGTTCATTCAAAATCCTCAGAAGCAGAGTGGACCATACAATTCACTTTGCCTAGAAAGGTAAGATTTGGGTATTAAAAAATGATTTAGGAGTTCATCCAACAGATCAGAAAGGAAATCCCAGGCTTGGGAGATGGCATGTGCAAAGACACAGAGGTGAAAAGGTATAAGATATTTAGGAGAATTGATAATGGCATGTAGAGGCAGATAGGAAGGAACACTGCAAAGAGGTCAGAGGTCATGCTCTGAAGGGTCTTTTATGCCAAGAGAGAAGTTTAGAGTTTCTTATTTGTAATTTTTTCTGTAAGCCAATGATTGCAATTCTGGAAATAAACTTGGCTTGCCTGGGAAATTTAAAAAGTACTGGTGTTTGGCTACCCACAGTCACACAAACCCATGTAAAATGCAAACACAAGCAACACACATACACTGTCATTCTTATTTTGCAAATAAAAACACAGACACCCAGTTAAATTTGAATTTTAAGTAAACAATTTTTAAAGTCAATTATGTCTAGTATATTAACTGGGACATATTTAAAATAAAAAGTAATCATTTATTTGAAATTCAAATTTAATTGGATGCCCCATGTTTTTCTGGGAACCTTATCCTCTTAGAAAAATTGAATCTGAATCTCTGACGTATGGCCTGGTCATTGATGGTTTCTGAAGTTCTCCAAGTGATTTTCATATGCAATCAGGTTAAAAATCAAGAGTCTGAGCAACAGACAGTCACCAAAGTATTTCAAACAAAGCAGTGATGTGTTCAGAAACACTGTTGAGGAGAGCATTCTGACCACCTTATAGAGTAGACTGGAGGAGAGAGGCTGGTGCCTGGAAGATCTGTGAAGTGAATTACTGGTACCTGGATTAGAGAGGAAAGTGGCTTAAACTAAAACATTGGTAATAGAAGATGAGAAAAAACAAGATTCCCAACCACTAATGGAATGTGTGAAAAGAGCACAATAGGAATACAGGGTGACCACTGCCCTCCTTCCTGCCAATGTCACCATTCTCAGACCCACCTCTTTCCCTCTCCCCTTCAGCTTGGCTTTGAGCACAGTGGCCATGTCTTATCTAGGTGATGCTGGACACAATATTTAATCTGTATAAGATTCAATTTCTCCCATATATGAGCAGAGAGTTATAGTAACCTACTTTGGAAAATTATTGTTAAGAACTAAAGGAAAATTACATGTAAACCCTTCATTATTCTACTCAGTATATATATTTTCCCAGTTATTACCATACTGTTCAGATCATAAGTTTAATTGGTTATATTCTGATATGTCTTTTTCTCCCTTACATTGTCTCTCTAGTTCTCCCCCATTTCTGGTTTCTTATTCCTGTCTTCTCCCCCTTTCTTTTCCCTCAACAGTGGCCCTTTGAATCCTGGAGTTTTAGAGTTACATGTTTGGGAACACGATTGCTGAGTCCAGTTTAGACTTGCTTAAAGAATGTCAAGGTAGAATCAAAAGGAATGTGGTACCCCAAACCAGTTCTGAGGCCAGGTAGCTGTAGAAATGGCTAAGAGAATCACTGAACCATTCCATTCTATAGATAGCCAGAGTCAAAGAATGGTAGGTTCCAGGAGTGTCAGGATGGAAGGAGGCTATAGAATACTATAGTATTATGCAAATCAATACAACAGCTTCACTTAGACACAAGGTTTTTACTAAAGTCTTTTAACCTGTGATGATTTCACTCTGCATCCAATATTGTGGAGAGTTTGTGTGTGCAGAAGTAAAGCAGGCAGGCTGTTTCTTGATTGGAGCCTATATGAAAACTAAACATTTTAAACATCATTTGGGCAGGAATCTGGGAAAATTGCATATGGAGTTGACACTAGATGTCTGTATTGGAGAAAGGCTTATGATGTATCAATAGTATTGTGACTAAATGGGAGAATTCTCATTTTCAGGGGTAAATCCTTATAATTCCTATAACTTATTTTTGATGGTTTAGCTGAAACCATTTGACATATGAATGTGTGTGTGTGGAAAAAAAATCAGAAATGGCAAAACAGGTGAATTTAGCTGAGGATTATGTGTGTGTTTGTTATATTGCTTTTTAAAAGAAAAGAAGTTTAAATTTTAAAATAAAGTAGCAGGGAAAGTAAGTTTCTAAAAAAAATAATGCAGAACACATGATTATTACCAGCTTAAAAAAGGATGAAGATGGGGCTCTAGAATCAGATAGACCTGGGTTCCTAATTGGATGACTTATCTATTAGCTAGGTAACATTGGACAATTTGAAGAACCTCTCTAAGCCTCAGTTTCCTCATCTGTGGAAAGACATTGAATAATAATAACAATAAAAATACCTACTTGCTAATTCAATTGTCATTGCTATAATGATTGAATAAGACAGCAAAAGGAATGTGCTTAGCACCAGGGCCTGGCACATGCTAAGAACCTAAAGTTCTCTCTGAGCATTGTTAATATCAGAGGACCTGGAAGGAAAACCAGGGGACTGCTGTATTTCAAGCTGTGATTTCTGCTAGGTTTCTTTTTTATTCGTCTGCAAGAAACGGAGACATCAGTAAAAAGCTGGTCTTTTGTAGGATAAATAAGTACAAATGAGAAAGCCCCCTCTGTAAAGAAGGTGGCATAAAGGTGGCGTTTCCACTCACTGTCATCTCTAAAGCCAGCAATAAACAAATCATAAAAAATGTGCTTGGAAATTTCAGCTCCACAGTAATAGCTGAAACAAAAGCAGAAAATTGCAGCTCTCTCTGTAATAACTAAGCACTCGTTATGTGCTGCTGTATTAAATATAAAACATTTTCATTTCCTTTGTATAGGAAATTCAATAGGACCTGAAAAGGGGGTCAACCAAGTATTGTGACTCCCACAATAAAATGTGAGTGGTGCTAATATTCCTTTTCCAACTCTCCAGTGACTGCAAATAACCAAACAGATAAAATGTAGCTTTCATAAAACTGGAGGTTTGGTGGAGAATTAGCATGAGACTTGTGCTCTCCACTTGCTGAAGGAAGGTTGGCCAAGAGCTCAGATTTATGCCATGAAATTTAAATGGTTTTTCTCCTGAGGTTTTCTTGACAATATCATTGTATGCGGCTGAGTTAGTTTATTGGCACTTTTGCATGGGGATTGTTTTTGGAGGAATGGGGAGTGTGGGGGGTAGGGGTGAGGGTAACCTATTTCTTTAAGAAACCCAGAACTTATGGGTCTCTAGGGGATTTTAAAGCAGGGAGTTTGGAAGAGTAACACATGCATGAGTCTCCAAATGGTGAGGCAAAATCAACAACATTTATAAATTTCGTTGGGAAAAAAATAACATGGTAAGATCACAGTTCTTTTGTTGGGGTGTTTATAACATAACACATGGCTTCGTCTCACCAGGCTTCTGAAATTAGAATGATATTGCTGGAAGATTTTTATGGATCAGGCTTTGAATTCACATGCAAGTTTGCAGGGAATTCTGTACGAAGATGAAACCTCAAATTGAATTCAGACCCTGGTATTTTTTGCAGCCGGGGAAAGGTTATTCGTAGTGTGCTCAATACAATTTCACTAACTAACTTAGAAACAGGGGGTCACAGATTGAAGTTAAGGAGGGAGGTTGGGCCTATGAGCAATTCAAGCAGAATTTAATTACAAAACGGGTGGCTAAATAATGGCACACATAGCTAAGGGCAGCAATAGATGCAGGAATTGTAAATGAGTTCAAGGAAGCTGAGGGGAAAAGGAAACCAAAAGGAAAACAAATCAACTTTCTTAAAAATATCCTAGGGTTACCTTGAGCAAACCTCAGTGGATAAGAGAGTCAAGCCTTTATCCTTTCAAAGTCCTGTGCTTTGAAAAAGACACCTGAACAGCAGCTCATTGATTTCCACAAAGGCCGAGGACCTGTGTCATCCACCCAATTGAATTCTTTTGTGCTGTACATGTGCTTTCCCTATATTGTCTGTCCCCTTACAATTTTATCTTCCCATGTATACATTTCTCACACTCTGGGTAGAACACAATTATTCCATTCTTGCCAACATTCACTATATAATCACCTTGGGAACTGACATTTCATTCTTGCCCTTGCAATACACAAGAGGAATTAAAGGTCCATGTCCTCTGTCTTTAGTGTTCTCTTCCTTCCGTGCATTTCAAGGGTAGTAGCTAAATATCAGTGCAAGGAAGAATTCATCTCAGGCAGGAACTGAAAAGACAGTGGATCCAATAATAATTATGCTGTTCTTAAAATGACTGTATTTCTGGACAAGGAAATAAAAAGAAGTAAGGCCAATATTAAAATGCCAAAATAGGAGAGGATGCTTGTGAGCTGGAGCTTACAATGGGACTGCCAGAAAGCTCGAGCTAACATTAGAAGCATGTGAAAGCTGGCAACCCAGGCTCACGTGGAGCTGGAGAAACAGTGTTTTTGTGTATTCCAGTTCCTGTTGGTTCTGATCCCTTGAATGTTGCTTGGGGTATTACACTCCCAATTCCAAACAAATTTCAGCTAAACCTCAAAATATTTTCAACTGTAAGAAACTAAACATGATTTCTACGAATAAGAAATGAGCTCAAGTCTCAGTAAAGCTTCAAGAATCTCACGATGCTGAGGTGTTAACAGAGCTCCCAGGAAAGAGCTGCCCATTCTCCTAATTGTCCATGGTTTTCCTCCAGCTTTGTCTCTGTTGGTTTATGTTCCTAAGTGATTTCACTCCTCCTCCCTTGCCCCTCTCAACCTAGCTTCCAATGCTTTTGAATCAGGCTCCTTATTTTTTAAAAAATAACGCACTTGACATTTATTGGGCAGGTGGTGGTCGGGTGTTTTCTCTGTAGGGAGAGAAAATTATTTTAGGAGTTTTCCCCACTCTCCTGCCTTTCTGACTTAAGTGAATTTCAGCACCTGATCCAAATCACAAAGGTCATCCATTAGCAGAAAGCAGAAACTAATTTGGCTTTCCCTGGCACCTTTCATGCTCAGTGATAGTCTAGTAGTTTGCATAATGATAAGTGGGAACCTGAGACAAGAATGGTTTGTATGCAGGTGGCACATTCAAATGTCACCACGTTCTTCAGGCCAACTTATAATACAACTTAACATATAAGGACCTCCTAAGAGAGGGTGGCTGCTAATTTGTTGTCTGGTGCACTTTACATTTAATTGCCTGTTTTGCTGGAATTTGAGAAATTATTTTTCTTTCGATTAATAATAAAACAGCAGCTATGCAAGTGGATTTGTGGTGGATTTTTTTCATTTTACCATGCTGTCTTCTCTGTCATTAGCTCAACAACTTATCACTCTGAAACAGTAGGCCTGGGAAAGACACTTGACAGGTTTAAACCAATATTTGATTGGCATCATGGTTACTGTGACATCCTAGATATAGGTGGAACATGTAGGGCGGATTTACCCTCTACCTTCCAATGGCTTCTTTTATATAAAACAAGAGAACAGATTGATTAAGGAAACCCCAAAGAATAAATAAAGGTAAAGAAACTGCTGATGCAGGCCTCCATGAAGAACTGTATTACTTATTTTTAGATTTATGCTTAGAAGACAAAGAAATCTATATGAGCCCTTGCCTGCCTGTATCAAGCTCATATATATGTGTGTGTGTATGTGTGTGTGTGTGTATACATATATATATATAAATGTATTCCAATTTAATCACTGATATTATTCCAGTGATATACTATGTCATTCTTTTCTATTGATTTACAACTTACTTTCCTTACCCTTGTCAAAACTTTTCACATATGACCCAAGAGCTAGGGAACAAAAGTCAGTCCTGTCCCTTTTTGAGTGTCATTGTGTGCTGATCTTCAGTGGCCCCTACAAACTTCTGTCAATATTTATTGATGGGATCCACAGGCACTCTGAGTGATCCCAGTCTGGAGGGGCATAAACCAATAGCAAGTTGAGCAGAGGAGGCAGGTGGTCCTGCTGTAGGCCAGAACTTGTGAGGCAACATTGGGATGCTCAAGGGGCATTGACAAAATGTCAGACATTTCAAATTTCTGACTAGCTCTCTGCCTAATGCCACATTCTTCAGAAACATGACTGTTCTCTCTGAGGAAACATGGACACACAAACAGACACCCAAACACAGAAATAAATATCAATGTTCCATCTTTTTTCAAAATTTTTGTCCAGTTAGTTGCTCACATGCTCTCTTTTTCTCTCTCTCTCTCTCTTTCTCACACACACACACACACACACACACACACACACACACACAAATAGTCTACAGGGAAATTAAGCAGTGCCAACGAAACACTGTACTGAGAAAGTTCTTGGATAAATTAACAACGCAATTACATTACATGACATGCCACAAGATGGATGAGGAAAACTTGGCTGGTATTATGTTCTGTTTTCAAATTGCAATTTATTTGAGGGTTTTAATGGATGCCTTATTAAAACATCTCGGCCCTGGTCAGGTTTCAGCATATGTCACAGTGGCCTGTGATTGATGACACCCTCTGCTGCTTCTCTTGCACATTTGCAGGGAATTTAAGCAAAGAGGGAATGAGCTGAGGCCCGGCTTTGTATTGATCGTGTGGCGGTGCGCTGCCTGGGAGCACAGTCTAATAACATTCTCTTAGCTGAACTGCTTCACATGAAGGCATTTATTACAAGAACTAAAATGTTATATTGCACAGAATAAAAGAATATTGTACAAACAAAAGAGTTAGCAGCGAGGGTGGGGGAAAAGAGGCCATGCCATGCTAGGGAACCATGCCTTGTTGTCTCTCAGGTTCCACATGTCCAAGTGTTGACGGGGAAAAATGAATAAAGCTAACACTGTGCTTAAGAAATGAAAAAGAAAAGAAAAAATACTGTAAACTTTACTTTTGTTTATTTCAACCAGTTATAGGTAATGGCTGAGTTTTGTTAGGGATAGACAGCTGGATGAGAGGAGAGTAAGCTTAAAGGCAAAGGAGAATACCTGAACAACAAAATGGGTCATAGGACATTATTCCTATAGCTATCTGAGATCTCTCCTCCCATTTTATGCAGGCTACAGTTAAATTATTTTCACTGGTTCTCATCAAAACAATGAGAGCTATTTATACATAAAGAGTATTTGAACTCCCATTCACTCTATAGAAATGTAATAAATTTCTGTCATGTTTTTATTATAAAAGGACTCCATTTGGATTTATATTACTGGACATTTTCTAAGCCCTTATGGTTATTGTTAAATTTTCACATCACTCAGTCAAAAATGCATGATTCCAATTGTATAGATGCATATACATTTGCACATCTGTCATAGAAGAAAGATTAGGAAGACACAAAGCAAAAGGAGCCATTTATTTGCCTAGAGTAAATAACAAATGGTTGAAATTTTTTCTTCTTTATTCTTTTCTGCAATGTCCTAATTTTCTACAAGAAGTACACAAGAATTTTTAAATCAAAGGGGAAAATCATTTCAAAGAAGTTTGTGACTTCTTTATTTATAGGAGTAATCAGAAATAGGTGTCTTTTTGAAAGAGCCTTGAATAAATTAGCTCAACGACAAAGATTCATGTTGCAGTAATATGGAGACTATTTCTTTTCCTAGAAAACCAGGCATTGAAAATTAAATTTTTAAAAAATCAGTAACAAATGAGGTAGATTGATAACATTCTCATATGATACAGAAAAGTCAGTTAGAAAGAGAAAAACAAATAATGAAGTAATATGATACATTTCTAAGCTCTGATAACATTAGTGTTTGTCAATCTTAGTCCAAAGGTTTTATATTTTTCTTGCTTTTTGTTTTGTTTTTAGTCTTTTTTTTTTTTTGCTTGACCTACTATGATTGCCATTATTTGAACTGCCACATTTATTATTTTGTTAGCCTTTGAGGACCTATAAAACTCTCACCTAATTATATTGACTCACCCAGCATCATAGCCAAAGCCAAACAAGGTGAGAAAATGGCCAACAGCTTTCCTTGAAATGAAAGGAAAAAATAGTTAAAGAATGAACAAACAGCGGAAACCTAGTACACTCAGGGAAGCCAGCTTTATGAGTCTCCCAAGAAATGGATACTGAAAACATTTTTTAAATGTTGACAGAAATTGTTAAGTTGTAAAAATGGATTTCCTAGTATTGTCAGTTGAATGTACCTTCTAATGTACAAAATACCAAATTTACAGTCTTGGAATAGATTGTGATAGCTTTGGTGGAACGATGCTGGGGAAAAAAAATGGGAAATGTTACTTAACCTCCAAGTCTCCTTTTCTCTTGGATTTTAGATTTCATATCCCTCTTTGGTGTGATTTCATGGCCCCTCATCTTTTGTGATTGAATGCCCTTCTTTTTTCTTTTACTGTGAAAGTGGCTATATACTATGATAAACTCTAGTCTTCTTTGTTCTGGGATGAAGAATAGTTCTCCAATCTTGGTGAATTACTTCATTTAATACAAAGTCTTTGAACATTTTTTGAGCATCATCTGTGTCTAAAGCAGGGCTATGACTTACCTTTTGGTGGTGTAGATGTCTTTGAGAACTTGGGTCTTCTCACTATAAAATGCATATGCCCACATGCACCACAGTTTGACAATCCACCAAAACCAGGTTAGAACCAAGCTGAAGCAATGCAAAGACAATGAGGTGTGGCCTCTGCTCTTAAAGTGGTGAAAACGTATTTATAAATAATTATCATGCGGCTCAGCTTGTAAAGAAGTTATAGTTAAAAATGTGCTATACTTTTATGATAATTTATGTAGTATATCAGGGATGAGTTAATAATAAATCACTGTGATCACAGGGTTGGATATTTTTGATAACCTCAAACATCTGACTCTATTTCATTTGGGTGATCCAAGCTATGTTATCAGGAACTCTTTTGAAGTGAGGAATAGTATTGCTGATCTTTTGCCTGAAAATCAGTCCTAACTACCAGTAAGAGAATAAACAGAACCTCTGCCAGGAAAACATTTAATCTGTCAGCAACAAAAGAGAGTACAGGGTCTTTACATGAAGTTTCTAATAGCACAAAGCAGACGATGAGCTCAGAAACTTGAAGGGGAAAGCAACAGTATGCAAGAAATGTTAGCTATGACATTGAGTCTCATGGAGCAGTGCCATTTTCAGGAGTAAAATCCTAGGACCGTGTGATGTACAGAAGAGAGATGTGAGATGAAGGCAAAAAATACAATCTCTCTTTCTCTCTCTCACTCTCTTTCTCACTCACTCACACACAATATAAGATATAAGAAAGTACTGGAATAAAAGAAGAATGCTGGACATGACACAAAAGAGTAACTTCCAGGATGAATTCCACAAAATCTATATAAGAAATAGATGGAAAGAGAATTTCAGAGTCCTGCCCAGAGTTAGCTAACATGATGCTGCTATCAACTTCTTGGTAAGGGATGTTCAGTGAACAAACTAATATACACAAAATTCATTCATAATTATGTTTTTATTGGCACATTATAGTTATACATAATATTGGGGTTCATTTTGGACATGATCATACTAGCATGGAGTAACTTATAAAGGTATAATATGTTCAACTACATGCTTAGTGGTTTGTGTTATTCTCAAGTAATCTCTATTTGCAAAGTTCTAATTTAGAAATTGGTTTTATTTAGGGGTCTTGAATGTATTAGACACAAATTCTAGCAAAATTAGTAAAAGGCAAATTTCTTGGAAAGCCATTAAAAAGCTGGAAGTGTCATTGAGGTGTTAGATAAGGAAATGGAGACAGGCAGATTAGCTGACTTGACTAGTCCTAGATGGCCTCACTCCCATGTCCAATTATTGCACGAAAGCCTCTGGATCCAAGGTCTCTCATCATACATCATAACCTGGGCTTTTTCACATGGTGACTGGGTTTTAAAAGCAGCAAGCAAGAGAGGGCAAGCCAGTGTACAAGCACTTTGCAAACCTCCACTTGTATTGTTTGCTTATGTCCCATTGGCCAAAACAAGTTACAAAGTCAAACTGAGTCAGTGCATAGGGAATACCCCACTACATGGATAGAGGAAGGTGTGATTCACTGGAGGTCATTACTATAACTATTTACACACTCAGCTTCTGGCTTCTATTATGGAAGGGAAGTGCCTCAAATCTTGCTCCCACAGAGCTTATTCCCAATAAATGGAATAAAAGGAAAAAGTGATATTAGGAAAGAAAATGGATAATAGGTGGCCAAATAAATGGCAAATGGCCACCCAAGGACCCTAATTAGGTTTCTGAAATGGAATGAACTGAATCCAGATAGATCCTATTTTATTCTCTGGAAAATTCTTGACTATGGATATATATCATCCATAAGGGATTCATGGCTTTTCAAAATGACCAACTCCTTGTTAGAATGCATGTGAATTTTCCAAACTAGCCAAGAAAGCTGTGAATTATAATCTTGGTCTATTTTTTGAACAGTCATAATAATAAATATTCCTAAACTGATTTAGGTTACATCTGTTCACATTTCAATCCTTGTGTCTAAATGAAAAATAATAGAAGTCAAATATGAAATGTATATTTTAAAAGAATTTCACTGTTCCACAAGCTCGCTGTATGTCACACACAGTTTCTTTCAGTTTGGTTAGTAAACAAGTCACTGTACAACACCACACTACTGAAAGTGCATGAAGAAATGAAAATAAGTAGATATTTTCTGGCAGTTTAGTGCACAAATATAACCTCTCAACCTGCAGTATCCAAAGGTTAAGTCACAAAACCGAGTCCATTAACCTTTCTAAATGGTTGTGATATTAAAAACTGACTCTTAATAGCTAAGGGTCATCATCTAATGCAATAACCATCAGCAATAAAGAATTATGGATTAAGAACATTATCTATCTATAAAATGGTCATTTATGACACTTCTGCAGAGACTGTCTCAGAAATGCACGTGTACCCACAGCCAAGAGTTCAGACCTAATAATATACATTATGTTTTTATTAGTGTAGTTATGATATCAGTGAGTTTTTAAAAAATCATAACATTTTTTAAAAGGTTCATGGTGTTTACTTCAAACATGAAACTAACAAAGAGAAACTCTTCAGAATTCCCTTTTTATTGAACTATAACCCAGCCAGGTGGGGCTTATTGACTCAGAAGGCCAAATAAAGAAAATAAACATGCTTTTAAATTGTTTAGTGCCTGCATCACTGGGCAAATTTGGATTCATCTACCCTGAGGACGATCCACTTACAGGCAAGCTTGTTTCTTTTATCATATAAACAATTCTGTATTTGGGTTGAGATCTTTTCACTGTTTATATTATAACTTAGACTATTAATTCATTATATACTTATGAAATAATTACTATGTACCATCAGCACGAGTAGGCTATGTCTGAACTTCATAGATGGGAAAGAAACATTGATTTCCTAATAAGGAGTCAGCCTCAGTCAATATTCTTAAAGACCAGAAATTGCCACAAAATACAATCTTACTTCAAAAGTGGAACCATAAAAATATATATCCTCAATTGACTGTATTTTCTTTATGTACTGTATTAACCCGTGTTTTCCTTCAGTCCTACAAAACCAAGAGGAAATGTACTCTTGGGCAAACTCACATTGGACTTAATTCTGAAGAGATAGAGAAAGACAGGAAAAAAATAAGATGAATAACTTTAGAGTGCTTTTCATCTTGTTAATCTTTTCTTAATCTTTTATTGAGAACACTTTTGTGTCTCTCTACATTATTTTAAATTTGCTTATTTAGATTCCCCCTAACATATAATTAATGATTTACACCATCACTAAGACTACATAACTTTAAGGATCCAGAATTAATGCCCCATATTCATATCATTTCTATTTGTTATTCCAAGTAAGAAAATGCCATTGTTCAAAAACACAAGATACACGCATCAATAAGGAACTGCTATTTTTCTAAATTGTATTTAAAAATGCATTTATAAGCAACTTGTAAATATGCATTCTCCATCTCAAAAAACTATAAACAAGTCATATAAAATAACTTTCAAATCTTTAAAAGTTTTCTTTTTTCCTCTTTTTCTAGGATCAAAACTCTTGAGTTTTGAACCCAAGCCTGCAAAATAGAGCCAATAATCTCTCAGTCAGTGGGGACCCTTAGCCCCATCTAAGGCATACAGGTTCACCCCAGAATCCTTCAAGACACATATCACCAACTTCTTTATGATTCATTGGGCTAGGATTACTAATACCTGGTCCAGTGTTAGTGTGCTATAGTCTGAATGCTTTTTCCCCTAAAGGGGCTTTAAAAAACATTTGTCAAATTTAGTTGTAGAATAGAGAATCCTCTGTGAATTACTCTTCCTTATATTCATCCCTAATTTATTGTTACCTCCAAAATCCAATGCCAAAGAACTCAAGAAGTTTTAAAGGGTAAGTCACTATTAGTAAATCATATACCACAGTCAGATTTTTAGGTCAGTAGAAAATCTCCAAGGCCCAGTGACTCTCTAATAATCATAGCATTTGATTCTTTTTCTACCCACAGAAGTCCATATTTTTATTTGGCCCATCAGACTATAAGGTCCTTGAAAGCAAGATTTATATCTCATTTTTCTTTGTATTCAGCCAACCTAATATGATCAGAGCACAATAAATGATATCTTAAAATTGGTAACAAGTATTGAACATTATATACTTGAATGCTTAGTGTATTTCCACAGAAAATAGTATACTATAAGCTCCTGCAGTATTTTCAATCATATTCTCCATAGGGTTATTGCTATATTCTGAATGCTTTTCCCCCCTAAAATTCACATGGATTTCAACATCCTAACCCAAGGTGATTGTATTCCCAGGTAGGGACTTTGAGATGTGATTTGGTCATAAGGGTGGGGCCCTTGTAAGTAGGATTAGTGCCTTTAGAAGAGAGGTCCAAGAAAGACTCCTTGCCCTTCTACTGTGTGAGAGCATAGAAAGAACATAGTGAAGATGCTGTCAACATTCACATATCCCAAAGTGAGTCCTTGCCAGAGGCTGACTGCTGGTACCTGATTTGGCACTTTCTGGATTCCAGAACTGCAAGTAGTAAATTTCTGTTTTTTGTAAACTATTTTGATCATGGTGTTTTATTTGGCAGCCCAAACAGACTAAGCCATCAAGTATTACCCTATGTATATGTATAACTACACAACTGGTGTGATTTTACATCATTTACAACCAGAAGAATGAGAAATAATACTCCATATATGTATGATGTGTGAAAGTGCATTCTATTGTCATATATAACTAATTAGAACAATATTTTTAAAATATGCCCCAAAAAAGAGAAAGAATAGAGCTGAGAGGAAATAGTTTTTTTTTTTATCTTGGTAAATTTCATTAGCAACTGTCTCATAGTGTGACTAGTTTGTCAGACTGCTTTCACCAAGTAATACTCAGCCAAACTATGATAACCAAAGTCCCTCAAGGTACATCTTTCATGAAATAAGAAAAAACAATGCAATTTTTCAAGAAAGTACATTGTTCTAAATACTGCCATCAGCAGTTCTAGATATCAAATGTGACTAGTGTATTATATTTTCATACAAATATCTAGACTTTTGTTCTATGGTTATCTTTACAACTTTTGTAATGGTCCATTGACCTGTCTGAAAAATATGGGTTCATCTTTTTTGTACTACTCTTTGTCTTCGTCTCCTTCACTCTTCTTACATTCCCCTTCCATACTCTCTTTTTTATTTTTTTATTTTTTTAATATTTTAGTTGTTAATGGATCTTTATTTTATTCATTTATTATTTATATGTGGTGCCGAGGATCGAACCCAGTGCCCCACGCATGCCAGGCAAGCGCTCTACCACTGAGCCACAGCCCCAGCCCCTCTTTTTGATTTTTGAATACTGCATATGACCATGGTATGGAGTTGCAATTTCTCCATATTTCCTCAAATTTCTGGGAATCCAACAAGTTTTATGATAACTACTATTAATTTAGTCATTACCACATACTGACATAGAGGGGGATTCATGTTAGGTATCATTCTAAAACGTCTGTCGAGTCAACCACTTTTTCAGTAATTATACACAGGAGTATTCAAAATAGTCTCCTTAGAAGGCAACTTATTTATTCCAACAATATAGATAGTACTAAAAAAAAAAAAAAAAAGAAAAGAAAAAGGAAATTCTCTGGAGTAGTCTTCAGGGCCTAAGATACATTTTATTGAATATTCATTTGGATATGTAAGTTCAAGTATTGTTAAATTTTAAAATGTGAAGTTCAGATAATGGATGGCATAAACAGTAGCTTCATTAGAACTCACCAAAAGTTATAAGTGTATTATTTAGGAATATTTTCTAAAGTTAAGTCTTCTTTCAAATAGAAATATTGTTCTGCTTAGATAAAGTGGCTGAATTGGCCTTCCTTTAGTGTAAGTTTGGGTTCCCATACATCCTATGGAATTAGATGACTGATGACAACCATGGTCACCTAGATAGAGCTGTCTCTGTAATCTTTTTATTGTTTGAAGACCTTCTAAAATTGAGTGAGAAACAAATATGATGGGAAACTTACCCTGTGGGAAATATTCCTTCCCATCCTTAAGGACATTCAATTATGGGCCCTGGAACTTTGACAATGAGACTCCTTTTCATCTATTTCCAGTTCAATCTCCTAAAAAAGTTATATTATATATATATATATATATATATATAAAATAGTACCTTACAGTTCCCTGATCTTGGCAGGGGCTGCCTGATTTGTTCAGTACAAGCACCCAAGAGTTCGTGTAGAGCTTTATCCCCTTTCCTGACTGGCTTGCTGCTGTTTGTTCCTCACTCCCACTCCAGTGTCTGACACAACCCATAGCACGTGGAGACATCGGACAAATATTTGCTAAGTAGATGAACAGAGGGTAAACCTTAGCTTGTTGCCCTCAATCTCTCCTTAGACAAGCCACAAGAAGAATAGGAGTTAGGTCATGCATGGACGTCAGACCCTCAAATGAAATATCCAGAACACATTAATATTTACTTTATCTTTTCTATTTTTCTCCAATCTATTTTTTATTTTTATTTTCTAATCCATTTTAAATCACCAAGGTTTTTGGAACTCATTATTATTTAAACTTGGGCAAAAATCCAATTTTTCTAGGGAAAATAATTCTGCCACTTCATTCTATCTTACCTTTAACTATGTGTATATTAAATATATACTCATGTGTATAATATATATATATTTGTAAGTTTTTAAATGTACATGAGATTGTATACGATTGTAATACTATTTTTAGAGTTGAAAAAATAGCGATTCCTCTCAATACCTCTAACAACTTCTAAAATAAGTTCTCTAGCTAACATTTTGTGAAAAAGCTTTTCACAAGGCCTTTTTGGGTGCATGTACCATTAACCTATCAGAAGGCTCTTATCAAGGAGCTATGATTTGACAGTCAACCCAACTGTGCCAGTTATCAACTTCCTAACTCTCACCTCCAAAGCTGCCCTCCGTTGCCTGCTTGTGACACTGGAACATTTCTCCCTTGCTCCCTTGCACAGGTCAATCTTTGTTAGTGGAGGGGGCTGGAGGGACACTGAAAAAAGACCCAGTTTCTACTCCTGTCTCCCACAGGCTTTATTTCTTCCTCTTTCTGTAGCTCTGACTTGACATGAAAGACAACCAGTGGAGCTCACACGCCTGAGAGTACTATTATGGCAGAAATCTGAATATGTTCTGTGACTCCGACAAATGTGTCTAAGTTCACCAGAGGGAAGTGCTCCATTCCCCTTACTAGGGGTTGGTTTTAGGGTAAATATGTGAACAAGATCTACATGACTATGATATATAAGGAGAAATATTCTGGAGATACTTCCTTCTAGGACAGATTTATTTGTCAAAAATGCACAAAGTAAAAGCAGTTGCATTTTTTGCTTCTAGGGTTGGTGCATGGAGGTGAGATACCTAGAGCTAGACGGCCATTTTGAGAACAATGGCAATAATAACTGTCAGGTTGAGAATGGCAGAATTGGAAAAGGAATTGAATCTGGATATTAGTCGATGTTGAATTGCTGTATTTCCTAACCATGAGATATCTTGACCTTCAAATTTATTCTTATATGGCAAAGCAAATCCCATAATCTTTGGAATACTTTGAGTTTTCTGATAAATTACAACCTAAAACACACTAATGTTCCTCAAAATGAATTTAACAAACAGTCTCTGATCTACACCTGTGAACCCAGGAATTTGCTTTGGTGTATTATAGAACCTTGATACTTATCTTAGGCTCTTAAAATAAACTCCTAGGACTGAAGGGCAAGAGGTTTAAGGAATAATCTGAAAACATTCATTTACTAATCTGAAAGAGATAGAATTTTGACTTTAGATAGAGATAGATAGAGATTTTGACTTTAAAATAAGGAAAGAAATTCTCCTCTGAACTTTGGTTCTCTGCTTTCCATTTTGGTCACTTTAATTTCTTGAATTACTGAAATTGTTTTCTGTAGCTTAAAGAAGAAAAAAATAGAGGATTTTAAATCATAGATTTAAGAATCCAAATTTCCTTGTTCATATAGTGTCCCCTCAATCTTGAGCAAATTATTTAACAGAATAGGGCCTCTGTTTCCCATTTGAACTATGATAGAATCCGTCTTATGAAGGTCTGCCTGGAAAATAGCTATGATTTTGGTAAGCTTATTTTATATTCATAAAACCCACAATTAACTTTACCTTGACAAACAGATCACCAGACAGACTTAGGGAGTGCTTGGAGGAAAATATACCTACTTATCTCAAGTCTCATTAAGAATTCTGAGCAGAAACCTGCATGTTTTGAAGGAGTGTTGAATTTTTATGTTATAGGAGAAAGAAGTCATCCTTTCAAAAGGTGTTGATGGGCCTCTTCACTTTGCATAGGAAAGAACAACATTGATGAACCTGAAAAGCTGAGAGAGAAGTCAATTTCACCCATCACCTCTACTAAAGGATCTGTTTCATGTGACGTCCAAGAAGAAAAATGGAGTCAGAACATTTTTCATATGCTTGAGAAGCAACAACAACAACAAAATTGAAAGCTCTGTGTTTTCACTTATTTTATTAGCTTTGATTATTTTTCATGTCAAATAATTACAACACTGAAGATTAGACAGTGGTCAAAATTTTTGCAAAAAAGAACATCTCCCAAAATATAGCTAAGCAATGTGTACAGTGGCAGAGCTGACCCCAAAATTAGCAAATAATGAATGGACCCTGCTGTGTACACAGTACCTCACTCATGCCTTGGAACATTTGCAAGTGCTTATTTGCAAATACGTGTTTCTGGGATTTTGAATTCCAATCCTGTGCAATTCAGATTTGAACATTGTAGTTAACACAAAATTTACACAGGGACTCTAAAAATCTATCTTTATGGCACTGACAGTACATAAAGCAATATTTGCTAGCAATAATGTAAAAACCTTGAATTTTCAAATCGTTCCCTTTAAGGATAATTGCCAGGTTTAGCACTGCAAATGGTTTGACAAGGCAATAAAGGTTTGTGACTTTACAGCCCTGTGCTTAGTTTAAATGGTTATACCATGACATTTGGTGACCATTAGGCACACTTAATCTGATAGATTCCCTGCACATAACACTCCCACTCCACACCCACCAACAGTCAAAAGATTCAGAACATGGGGACAAATTTTGGAAAGTGCTCCAGGGTTCCCCAACTCCTTATCTCATTATTACATATTCAATTGTGCATTCCTGGAAGAAGCAAAGAAAGCTAATGTGTTGGAGGGTGAATTCCAAGAATATTAGATAATCATATCTGGAGAAGGCACAACAGAAAAGCCAATAACACCTTTTTAACTCGGAGAGTAAACCCTTAAGATTTATGCTCCACTATTAATTATTTGGCATACAAGATGTTCTTTGCTCTTTTTATTTTTATTAAATTCTCTCTTTCACTTAGGAGGAGACAGTTACATGTTTTGATATCTGCCTGCACCATAATGTAGCCTTTGAGCGCAAAATGGGAGGAAATGTATTTTCTGACCTTATGGGAATTTGATATCTAACTAAGCATGTACATGCATTAAATCATATTCATGTCCAAAGCTCTTGAACTAAGAAGCTGCTTCAGGAAGTTGTTCTCCCCGCCCCCACTCCCACACTGACTACATGTGAAACAAACCTCAGACAAAATGCTGGGGTCTTGCTCAGGGGAAAATTGTTAAAATCCAGCACAGCGGAAACACTAGGGAAACACAGTATTTGCCTAACAGAGTTCACATGGTAGTCTCCAGTGTGGAGCTGGTAGGGCTGTCTATTTCATACCTAACACTTACCCTTCTATATGATTTGATTGGAATGTATGTAGGCTGTCTAGGATTTTTATGTGTCCCTTTATTTGTCTGATCATTTCTAAACTGTGCCCTTAAAAATAATAGCCTTTTAGAATCACTGGAAAACTAAAATTTATCTTTCTCACCTTATGTTCATTTTCATCCAAACACACATACCTTTGAGTTTCCTTACATAAAATAAACTGTAACTAGCCACTTACAAATACAAAATAAACACAGTTTACCTAATAGAGTTATGATTACAAAAATAAGCTTATCTGCAAGCATGTAGATAGCTAATAAAGGAATGTATCTATGAGATATTTTCCTGTCCAAGAATGCCAAGACCTCCAATATTTTTTTCTAAATTCTCTGTTAAACTAATTCTGTGTGATAGGCAAATATGTCCTCCACATGCTGGTGAATTAAAATTCAGCTTTCAGTGAATAAGATTAATTGCCTCTTCAGACAAAGCTGGATTTGCGCTCCTATTAGAGAAAAGGGAGGGGGAGAAGCAAGGGGCAGGGTGCCAGCTAGACTGCAGTATTCAGTTACACGTGAAATGATTTGTAATTCTGAGTAATCACTTAGGACAAGCCCTTGCACCATTTTATCTATACATGACTCTAGGCCAAAGTCAATACTCATAGTAAAATAATGAGATGAAGCTAACTGAGCCCTTTTATTAATGCTCCAAGGAGCAAATCTGATGCTTGAGTTTCTCCCATTGAAAGTATCCACTTCTTCCTAAAAAATGAACAAGTGGGTCAGGATGCCCAGTAGCCAGGGTACCCGCTTCAGCAAAATTATAAACAACAAACCCTTCCTGCCTCACCCGTTTCTGTTTGTGCACTGGGTTTCACCCAGCTGCAGGTGAAAGCACATGAATTTTGCATTACCTCTAGGCTCATTAAATAGATCTGGCTCTCTCCTAATAGTTTCCCCTGACTTAGGGAGGACATGAACACACACACACACACACACACACACACACACACAATGAACCTTAAGGAAAACAATGCACAGTACTTTTCTTTCTTTTCATCAGCCTTAAGAAGAAAATCAACTGTTCTAGCAAATGCACAGCTTGTTGACAGAGTCAGCATGCAACTGTTCGGGAACTGAGATGGATAACCAGCTGTCCCAGTTTCCTGGAAGCAGGGTATGGGAAGGGAGTGGGTGCTGGAAAGGAGGGGGGAGAAAGAGTGCATTTTTAAACCCCAGATTTTGTTTGCCCTGTGTCATCATTGGTCAGGTAACCAATCTGGCAAATAGATATTAGCATTAAATGACTCTCTCATTAAGTAGTATGCAATATATCATCCTTCTCTGTGTTATTGAAGGCCTAAAGATCCAATAAGGAAATTTTTAAAAATATCCTTATGTATTTTTCTAAATTTTGAATAGTGAGAGAAACAAACTAATTTATGTGGAATTTTTTTTCCACTTACCACAGGGGAAAAATGTCTAAAGCAACTTTTACTTATACAGACAAAATTTGCATATATGTGTACTGTGAAGTCAGGCAACAGAGATATAATAGAAGAGAGGAATAAAAAGACCTACGTTTAAATTCCAGATCTTTGCCTACTGGATGAGTGACTTTCTCAAGTCTCTTGGGTTACTTCCAAACACAGTTTTCTCATCTGTAAAGGCAGGGCCATACATTTATGCACAAAATCGCTGTGAAGAGCAATGCTTAGTTCAACATTTAATGCATGAACATGATTAGTTGCATTCTTCCCTCCCTTCCCTGCATTCATCATGTTATAGGGGATTTGAAAAGTCAATATAAACAGATCATTTGGAGATTTCAATTAAATTTCTCCTTCTAACACTTCTGATTACAGTTTTCCATACGTGACCAAATCATTTTCTTGAACTCCACTTCCATTGATGTGTTCATCGGTAGAGATGCCAGCAAAAATGAAATTGCCTTCCTAAAAGATTATGCAAATCATCATCCAAGTAATCAGTCATAAATCACGGAAATATTGTTGAAGAGATTCAAGTACCTACCCATGAAATGCATACCAAGTTCATATTAATTACATATTTTTCTCAGTCATAACTTCATTTTGTGTAAATCCTGAATGTGGAATAATATTTTCTAAATGGGTTGTTTCCCATGACTATATCTACTATGTCATCTTGGAAGAAATTTGCAGCCTATTGAGGACTCAAGGCTCAAGGTATTCAACACACATGTTCACAAGTTATTCAACCCCCCCACAGAAACCTGCTGGACATACAAAGGATAGTCATTTAGATATAAGACAAAACATACACAAAATCATTCACACTTAGGAGGATCTGAAAAAAGTTCAGTATGCCTAAAGGACAGGGTGTACGTGGGAGAAGTGAAAGAAAGAATTGAAGGAGATAAGCCAGAGTCAGTCAGATTGAGTTTAAAAGCAATTCTGAAGTGTTTGTACTTAATCTGGAGACCAAAATCTCTTAAATTTTAGTGTGGAAAAGAATCACATAGTGAGCTTATTAAAAATACAGAGTACAGATCCTACCACCATTAATTCTAAAGCAGAATTCCTGGTTGGTTCCTGAGAATCTGCTTGCTAACAAGCCTTCTAGGTGATTTTGATGGAAGGTGATACACAAAACTCACTTTGAGAAACACTGCTGCAGGATATGGGGAGTCATTAGGAATTTATCAGAGAAGTAATGTAATCAGATATGTGGTCTAAGAAGAAAAATACTTTCTGGAGGATATAGTGGAGGGCACCAAGACTAGAAGGGTATGCATAATCCAATAGAGAAGCTTTTTCAGTGGGACAGGAGGGAAATAATGTGACCAACAATAAACTAGGAGTTAGCCATGAAATAAGAATATAAGGAAAAGGCACAAAATTTTAGCAAGATTTGGGGATTACTGCTTGGAGACGGGAAGAACTTAGGATGACTAAGTTTTCTCTTCCGAGTTCTGCATTAGAGATTACATGCTTGTTCTAACAGATTATATGGGAAAATAATTTAGGTGATATTAATTAAAATTTAGATATGTAACATTTTTTAAAATGTTTATAAGTGCTCTAGGGTCAGATAAACTGCATTTATTGCCTAACTTTTCACTTATTTTTTATGTGACTTGGGCAAATTGCTTCCACTCTCACATATAAAACTAGGGTTGGGGGTGAATTAGGAATTTTGCTGAGTAGAACAGTAAATACAAGAAACAACTTAAGCAATAGTGCCTGAAAAGATTGCTTAACAAATGCTAATAATATAAATGAATTTTATTAATTTTAATGTCATCATCATTAGCTAGCTGGAAGTATTTCACAAACAGATGAAAAAATCACATAGATAATGGTTAAAATGTTATTAGAGATAAGATCATCCAGAGAGAGAAAAAAAAATATTAGAAGAAATCAGGACTAACAGAATGTAGGGAAATACAAATGTTTTAGTTGACGTACAAAATGAAGCTAGGAAATGCTCGTAAAGAAAGAATAGCAGAGGTTATCATAAGTGTGTAGAATAGCTTAAGATGAAGTTGTCAGCTGGGCGCGGTGGCGCAAGCCTGTAATCCCAGCACTGAGGGAGGCTGAGACAGGAGAATTGCGAGTTCAAAGCCAGCCTCAGCACAGCGAGGAGCTAAGCAACTCAGTGAGACCCTGTCTCTACATAAAACACAAAATAGGGCTGGGGGTGTGGCTCAGTGGTCGAGTGCCCCTGAGTTCAATCCTCAGTACCAAAAAAAAAAAAAATGATGAAGTTGTCAACAGTATCACATCCTTTCAAAATATTAGGTAAAATAAAAGTAAAAATAGACTCATTGTGTCTGACAAATTAGAAGACATGGGTGACCTGAGCTTGCATGATTTCAGTGACTTTAAAAAGGCTCCTCTGAAGGTTGAAGAATAATTGAGAGCTGAAAAATAAATTGATCATGTAAAAGGAGAAACTATATGGTAGAAAGAAGAGTCATAAGGTGGAAAAGGATTGGGTTTTTCCTTTTTTAATAAAGGAATACATTCAAGCTTAGAGAAAAGATTCAGTGGAAAAGACGACAAAAATAGTTGATGGAAGAGAATCTGAAAGGAAAGGAAAATGTTTGAAACAAAGAAAAAATTCACATGTGAGTTTTGACCTTGGACAATGTGGGTGAATGTCTTCCTTTGGCTCTGTAAGAAAGAACATAGAGAAGGCCAACATTTCATAAGCCAGAGGTAGCCAAATAGAAAGATGAGTGTATTCTGCCTGAGAATATTAAGTTTCTTTCTAAAGTGGAGTAAAATGTCTTATGAAAGTAAAGTGGCTATACTGGGAAGCAGGTTAGGTACCAGAGGAGCATGCAAAGAAAATGGAATAAGTTAAAAGGGGCAAGGGAGTTGAGCAGTGACTTGTACAAGCCACCAGACAGCACAAAAGCACAGAGCCAAATGTGTACTTATTGGGTTTTCTCTAGCTTTCTCCAAATCTTGGGTGGCTGTGAGATCAGAAGATGGATTGCGAGTTTAATTTAATTTAAATTTTACAGAGCAGATGTGGTAGAAGAACCAGGCAATAAAAGAAAAGATGGTGTTAGAGGGAATGAAGTTAAGATAATAGACGAAGATTGAGTAGAGAAGTAAGTGAAGGCAGAGAGAAAACTACGTGCCCAAGGGAATGTGAGGCTCAGTATGGTAGAAGAGGAAAAGATCAAAGGAATAAGAAAAACAGACATAAATGGGGGATTCGAGTATGAGTTGGAATATGTAGTTTCAGTAGTCTCAGGAGTTGATAAAATTGCATGTGTGGTCACAGATGAAGGTGGCATTCCAAACACTGAATGGCTGGTGTACTTGTCTGAAGCACCACTGCTCCTGGCACTGGAGCAGGGGCACATATTCCTCTGTGTACAGAAGTCCAACCTTAGATCCTGGACTTGGAGGAACTGTGAAGAGGTCCCATGGGAGCAGAGGTGCACACAGAGGGAGGGAGCATCTGAGCAGTAGTGGTAACCAGTACACAGGTATTTTACAGTTTCAATAGTGACTGAACACCACTTCTAGCCATGAACTGAGAGACTAGAGAGGAGGATCGCTGAAGACCACTCAGGGAGAAGTTAAGGAAGGTGCTGCATGTGTCATGCATAGGCATGTAGAAATCGTCCTGGGAGGTTAATAGAACTGATGTGGATAAACATTAAAGGAAACATTCAGTTCTCCAATGAAAAAATGGATAGGAGCCTGGTGACTGGTAGAAAGCAGCAGCAAGTAGCCAATGGAAACAGCAGAGTGTAAGCACAGTTGAAGACGGATAGCAATGTCCACCCAGATGCAGAAAGCCAATGGTTTGAAGTGACAAATTGAAATGAGAAAGTTGACTGCTAGTCTGCTCAGAAACAGGGAAATCAGGAGAGATTATTTAAGGACTTGGGTTTTGTTTTAACTTTTCGTTCTCCTCTGGCACATACAAAAATCTGAGATTTATTTTTTGCGTCTCACATTGGAAGATTCGGCAATTGCTGAGTCAGCTTCCACTGCATGTGGCATTTAAATTCTGAGTTCTTTTATAGACATTGTCATTATTCTGTGACACTCAATATAAACAGATTATGAACTTCTTTATTTGATCAAATCAGAAGACTATTCGTCTTCCAGTTATATTGGGGCCATGTGAGCAGTCCTTGCAAGTGATGGTTAGAACCCTACATATCTCAACCATGTCTAGATCTTTCCTTTCCATTCTTTCTTTTTAATTCCTCTTTTTCATCTGCTTTTCACTTCTTTTGTATTTTTCTTTTAGTTTTCTCTCTTTTGTTCCCTTTTTAAATCTAAGGTCACTCTTAGTTATTCAGAAACCACGTAAATGCCTTACCCCTTAAATCTAAACCTAGAATTGCTTAAGTCAAGAGCAATAAACGTGTAGATAAAATATACTTCTTTGGGTACTAGGGCACTCAAATCTGTTTTATTTTGTATTTTCTTTCATTCATTTACCTTTGTTTTTTTATTTTTTTATAAGACCAAATTGACTTACTTATTTCCCAAGTTTTGGCAATGGCCTCTGATGTCTCCCTCAGTTTCCCTATGTGGGAAAATATCTGACATTTGCCCATCATTCTTCTACATCTGTTAGCAGATTTAATATTTTAAACTACCATGTTAAAAAGAAAATATATTTTAGAGTCAAAATAAAGCTGGTGCTACTGCGATATTGGCTTTATTAAAGCATCTTCTGCAAATGTCTAAAATGTACTCTAAAGATAAATGGTTAAAATAATTAAAAATGAGTAGTATACATTATACATAAAAATACATAAACACTTAAACCCTTTCTGAGTGAAAATTTACTTACTAGAAATATTTTTTCATTTAGAAGATGTTTTATTTTCTATAATATAAATATAAAAATAAATATATTGGGGCTTATGCAAAATAAAAAGTAAACAAATGTGCTAAGTAAAAATTAAGCCTTTTTATCTCAAATAATATAATTGTTATTATATTTTAAAATGTTATTAGAAAAAGAGTATATCAAAACACTTTGTCTTTTTTTCTTTCTTCCTCTTCCTTCATATAACTCTGGGAGGAATCCTTAACATTTTATTTGATTATTTAAGAGTTCCCTTTGGAATGTAGCTAGAGCTTGGTATCACTATGTATAAATACATAATTTGAAGGTTTCTATGTCCAGATAAAATTCTAAAATCAGTTAAGTGGGTTCCATTCTATCTCTTATTATTTTAGTAGTGGGAGGCCTAGTTTTTCCTTCCCTCAGTAGTCCTCCCAAGGCTGCTCCCCCGGGCTCTACAGTGGCCTGAGGGATAGATTTAGGATCTCATCAGCCCTTTTCATCTGATTGGCATTCTGCATTTCCATCTCGGCTACTAGGTCCTCTCATATATTGGGAAGTACTGTATTACTGCCCCTTTTGTTGTACCTCTTAAACCATGTCTGTGTCCACAATAGCTCAGGAGTTATAAATTCCAGATGGTAGATCTACTCCATTAAGAAAATGTGTCTGGTGATACTTTTCTTCTGAGACTAACAGTATGACTTGGTGTACAAGTTCATACAATGGCAACTTCTTATGCTATTTCATAGCATTGTGCATTCCAGTGATGACCGCATGCTTTATAAAAAGGTCAATGAAATTCATCAGGATATTTCTTACTTTTTAAAGCAAACATTTGCTTAACACCTAAAATATGCCAGGAATTGGGCTAGGCATTAAAAATACAAAGATGAATTGATAAAAAATTAGTATAACCGAGTGTGACAAAAGAGAATTAAAGTATAAAATTCCATTTGGGTACAGAGGATGATTGAACTAGCAAGTCTGAAAGAAAGACAGGAATGGTCAAATTGGATATCACACAGCAAATAACATTTGAACAATATTTAAAAGAAGAATAGGGGGGCTGGGGTTGTGGCTCAGTGGCAGAATGCTTGCCTCGCATGTTTGAGGCACTGGGTTCGATCCTCAGCACCACATAAAAATAAATAAACAAAATAAAGACGCTGTGTCCATATATAACTAAAAAATATTTTTTAAAAAAAAGAATAGGAGGTCATAGAAGGAAGACATTTTGGTCAGACTCATACAAGAATGCAGAGGAAAAAACACATACCTTTTAATAGTTTTGTATGTAGAGAACATAAAATGCCAGTTGACATATCACTGAGACAAGACATTATAAAAATTCCTGCTAGGGTGTAATGACATTTGTTTTCAGTATCAGGATTTCCTCAACTTAGTGGGTCCTTGCAGTGCATTGGTAATGCAGAAGGGGACATGTGTGACAGTCTCAGAACCCTACGCTAGATGCTTTCCAGAAGCAGGTTATATAGCAATAAAATCCCATTTACAAGGAAGGTGTTTGATAAGTAGGGAAAAAGTAAAATGCAGCTATTCAAAGATAAATAATGTGCATGTCCCTGCATAACCCTACCACACAGCATAGAACAGCATCTAGAAATGTAAAGAAATGAAATGCTCAACAGAGTGCATAATCAAAAACCACACCACGAGCAAAAGCATTCTCTCATAGATGCTACTTTCTTATCGCCTTTGTGTCCTTGGGGAGCACTCTCACTCTGACAACCCTCTGACCTCACAGAAAACTGCAATCTGCTCTCCTTATCCATTCATCTTTATCTACCAAACCCCTGAGGAGCTCTGCTCCCTCCCTTCAGTAGCTCATGTTCCACAGCCCCTCCTTACAATGACTCCTATAAATGACCTAGATTCCCTGAGCACTTTCTTATTCCACACACCCACCTTGCAAACCCCAGCAATGAGCCTGACAATGTTTTCTGTCTGGGCCAGCACCCATGGACTTTCAGGCAGAAATCTCAATAGGGCAGGTTGGGACCACAGGTAATTAATGGGCATCAGCCTCAACTTTAGACTCTGTGAGTCTAAAGTGAGCTCCCTCATCACAGTGACTATTGACTCCTTTCCCATGTGCCTCCAACTGTCCATCCCCTTTCTCAGTAGATAACCTTGCCCCGCCTTGTGCTTCACTAAGAACATAGAAACCACATGGTAGGTATAGTTACTCCTTATTAAATCTACATCCGTGATTACCTCGTCATCATTTCCTTCCCTCTTAGTGGAGGAAGCAAATCTCCTTGCTAGATATTGTGTTTTTTGGTGTTTCAGGTAATTGTTTCTATATCACCTTTGTGGTTTCTTCCACTTCTCTCTAGTGGATCATTTTCATCACATACTTATATGATCTCCTTTGCATATAAAAGAAATGTAATCAGAACAAAACTTTCCTTGGACTACACATTTCTCCCCAATAAGTATCTAATTTCTTAGCCCCCTTTTAAACCCAAGCACAACCTCATCACTATCCAAGGCAATCTAGCTTACATCTCCATGGTTCTAGTTCTTCCTTGGGTCACCAATGATTTCTATATCACTAAATCAGTGCTTGTCTTCTTCAGCCTCTCAGCAGGTCTAAGAATTCACCCTTCTCCTTCTTGACAGAGTCTCTCTGGATCTGCACTAACACACTTTTTTGATAATATTTCTGGAGTTTTTTGTTTATTTTCTCTGAGGCTCAAAGTAGAGCCTAATGCAGATTTGTGTGTGAGTAGTTGATAAAGAGGTGACACAAGGGAATTAACAAGGTATTATGAACTTGGGAGAATAAGAGAGAGAAGAATCGTAAAGCAATAGTAATGTATTAATAAGGTCAATGTGGGTGGCAAAAGGAATAGAGATTAATTTCTCCATCTCCTAAAAAGTACATAGAATGTTTTCCCATAATGGTTCCTGAAGAATTTGCTATTTCTTCTTTCTTCACATGTCAGTTAATTTTTGTGTTTTTCAGTACTCAGTCCTAGGCCATCTTCCTTCATCATTAGCTTTTCTTCCCAATAGTCCCAGAAAGTCTCATGCTTTAAATGGTACCTATGTGGTTACAACTGCTGAGTTTTTATCTACCACATAGATTGCTGTTCTGGGTATTATTTTCTACTTGGCATCTCCATTTGGAGTTTTGTCAGCCATCTCATACTTAGAAATCTCAAGGTAATCTCTTGACCTTTCTCCAATCCTGTCCCCAAATCTGTTTCTTCAGTTTTCTACATTTTAATAAATGGCACCTTTCATCCACTCAGTTATGCAAATGGAAACCCGAGAGTCATTTTGACAATCACCTCTTCTTTCTACTTGGGTCCAGCTCACCACTGAGTTCTGTCATACTATGTCTAAATTATATTTCAGATTTGTCCAGTTGTTCACATCGTTCTCATTTAGGCTACAGCATGACTCTGCCTCATTCTTTTTCTTTTCTCCAATTTGCTTTGCACACAGTCAGGTTAATTTTGCAAAAAACATAAATCAATTTTGTTACTCTTCTGCTTGAAAGATTTAATTGTCTTCATATAATCTTTAAATATGTAACAATTTGCACTACTTTTCTTGGGACACATCCTGTTTTACACCTATTATTGCAGCATAATGCCTTAGCAGTATCTTCTTTAGTTCTCCAAAGTGTCCCAGTTTGGACAATAAATTATATGGCCATCCTGTTCTTAAAATAAGATATAAAATTCCTGAAAGACCTACTCTGTACTCATCTCACGTTGATATACACTGGCCAATTTGAAAACATCAATCATTTCCTGCTTTGAGGTCCTTAAACATGCTGTTTTCCCCGAGTATAACACATCCCTTGTAAAACCTCGGCCTGAGCAACTACTCTTTTTTAACGAAAAATCAACTTGAGGCCACTTTCTAAAATTGGCACTTCTAGTTACACAATATAAGGCATTTCTACTAGGACTTTTTTTGGTATTGCTCTCCCTTTCATTCTTAACAATTATAAATGTAGCTGTATATTCATTTTTTAGTATATATCTTCTCCATTATATTGTCCCTTAGTAAATTTCATGAGGGCAAAATAAACCACATCCTCTATTTAGTAATGTATATTACTTCTAGCAGTGTTGGAACACATTTATTGTTAAAATAATGAAGAAGAGAAGAAAGAATACTGGTCAAGAATATATCTGGAAATTCCCTTTATTACAATTATTCTAGTTTAAGTCTCTATCATCCCTTCTCTCTCCACCCCCTTCTTCACACATACGTATGTGCCTATCTGTTCTTATATTTTGGTTTTGGGGATTGTACTCAGGACCTTGCACATGCTAATAATGTACTCTACTACTGAGTCACATCCCAGGCCCTGTCAGTTTACTTAAAAATATATATGTAAATAATAGCATATACCTTTATATATGTATAGGTGTTTATGTATGTATAGATGTTTTCTGCCTTACCAACTAGATTTTAAACTGCTGAAGGCAAGGATATTACCAGTTTGGTTCTTGCTGATATTCTTAGTGATCTACAAAAATGCTTTTGGAAAAAAATTGATGTATTTGATATTTTATACTTTTCCATTACTGTATGAAAATTACTATTCAGTGAAAAATTACACAAAAATTTGCATGGTTGCTAATATAATATACTTTCATTGAAGTGAAATTTATTAAAAGGATATCTTTTTCATTATTTTTAAATGAAAAAAAAATCTTGAGTATACTTACATTCTAAATCTGAATTAAAAAAAAAAAACTCATGACTGACTGACTTGAGTGCAGGGAAGAGATTGATAGAAAATGCCAACATAGGAGACACACAAAATCTAGAACTTTTTAAAAATAAACAAAGTCCTCTAAACTCAATGAAAAACAAATTCCACAAAGATAATATTTTTAAATGTGTAGGTTAGTAAGGGACATTTTACAGGCTATTTTAAGATAATAAGTTAAATAAAAGGATAAAATGATGAAAAATTCAGCTTGGAACAAAAAAGTATTCTTATGAGAATATGTATTGAATTATTCTCTGATTAAGAATCATAGGTTGATGACATTCTAGCACCAGAAAGACCCTGAACAGGGACTACTTTAGCTGATAATCTTGCAGAGAAAAGCCAAGGCCCAGGGAGCTGAGGTTAGAATTAAAATATCTATAATAACATGGTCTTCATGTTTATATATAATCATACAGGCCTATGGCTAAACTATTTGTTATTTTACTAGTGACTAATAAAAAATCTAGCAACCTGTATTACTTTGGAAATGAAAATAAACATACTATGACTATAAGAAGTTAGGCTTCAAATAATCTTTACACTAAGAACTATCCTGTATACCCCATCCCTTTAATGTTAAGAAGAGATTAAGATGTCGTGGTCAAACATACACTTGGATTCTTGGAACCCAGTTGCAAAGGTGAATTGTTCAATTACATTTCAAGGCATTCTTCTTTTAATGAAATAAAGCATCAATTATTGCCATATAATTAACAAGTTATTTTCTGTAATAAAATATGTTCTTAAGTTTCTTCTCTTTAACGGATTTTATTTTTCACTTTATAAAATAACTTTATGTAAGTGTTATGACAGTGAACTCACAAATCCCTTAGTGAATTTTAAGCATTCAAAAATTGACACATTTCACAGTCCTTGCTTTAAAAAAGCTAGATTCTACAATCATTTACTGGATACTTTATCAAGTGAAAATCTTTTTACAGGAACCTCATGATAATTGTTTTTCAGAACAACAATAAAAAGTCATCTGTCTGTCTCCTGGCCCCAAATCAAAAAGTCCTATTATAAGTTGTATGGAGGCTCGGCGAGGTAGCACATGCCTATAATCCCAGCAGCTAAAGAGGCTGAGACAAGAGGATTGTGAGTTCAAAACCAGCCTCAGCAAAAGCAAGGCACTAAACAACTCATTGAGACTCTGTCTCTAAATAAAATACAAAAAAAAAAAAAAAAAAATTGGGCTGGGGATGTGGCTCAGTGGTTTGAGTGCCCCTGAGTTCAATCCCTGGTACTCCCTCCTTCCAGAAAAGTTTCATGGAGATGGTGAATAGCTACAATGGAAGGATTAACAATTGTATATGCAGTGTTGTTTCATGCCAAGATTAATATTCTATTGAAACTGCTAAGGATGAGAGGCAGACATTCTATGCTTTCAGAAATTCCTCCACAAATTTTCAAGTAACTCCAGATTTAGTCACTCTCAAATTTTATGCACAGAACATTATTTGATTCCAGACTATGAATATGGTCTGCTAATTTTTACATTGTATCCTGGCTTTAATATAAATATTAAAATTACTTTATGTTTAAATATGAATACTAAAGAATGCAAGCACTTGTAGAGCATATTAAAAAGGACATTTTCCATACAATAAAAGTACTTCAAATGCTGAAATAATAAGTGACTGGAATGGAGAGATAGATATGGAAGAAATTATTTACTCATCAAGACTCCAATATAGGACATTTTTTCCAAACTAGAAAACTTACCATGCAGAATATTCTCCACCCTAGAAATATAAGCCAGTATTCAACAGTTATGTGAACAATGACTTTGAAGGCTGGTAAAAGCCCCTTGTGAGGTTTTTATTACAAAGACCTTATTCAGATATGTCAAGTCTAACCTGAAATTATAATTTCTTCCATAGAAAGTTCAGGGCTTCACTTTTTTTCTTGGGTATTTTGGCTTCCCTTGTTTGGAGGTGGGGTGACTAATGATGCCCTGGAAATGATTAACTTAAAAAGCAGCAGCTCAGAGTACTTGATCCTCCTTTGATGAAGTGTGAACACCAGATCCTTTCCCCCAAAGTGGAGCGGGGCTAAGCTAGCTGGAAGCCAGCGGGGAGAGTAAGTGCAGGAGCAAAAACATGCATCTATTACTGTTCCTTTATCTCACTGAAGCTATTTCAAGTGATCACTGGTGGAAACTGCTGATAGTCAATCTCATATTTTCACTCTGCATTTGACATCAATGTTGTCAATAAGACATAATCGTCTCTGTCAAAAGCATCATTCATTTCCAAACTGCCGAGTTATTTACAGTCGTGTCTTCACTCAAAGTAACACTACCACTCAACACTCAGCTGTCCCTTCTCTGTTCTAACTAAACATTCCGGCAGACTTTTAAAGAAGCTCTATTTTAGGTTAGGCTAACAACCTGAAAATGAACCCAAAGAGGAAAACTTCTTCTCTTGTCCAAATACCATTTGGACAAATGGATAAAGTTTTTCGCAAAAACTGGCATCTCAGAATGAGTTCTGTTTGGTAAGAGACATGGTGCTGAAAAGTGACATTTATAATGACAGCAATATGGATCCCCATTAAAGAAGACTGGGTCATATTGTGCTCTAATTTTAACCATTTTAAATGTGTATGTGTTTAATTTAGAAGTCAATTATAATAATATAGCTTTCAGTGAAACACCTACTATAAATCTCTATTTACAGAAACATGGTTGATATGGGTCTTTGGTTATAGTTAAATAGAAAACACTGTGAGGAAAACTCAGTCTTATGCTTCTAAGCACCCAGATGAATCAGTATATGCTGCATGGTTTCTGTATGCCCAGCATGGTACTAGAAGTGGTGTAGCATATGAAATAATGACGATGTTATAAAAGAAACAAGGTTTGAGGCAGGAGGAATGTGCTAAGCAACTCAGTGAGACCCTGTCTCTAAATAAAATACAAGATAGGGCTGCAGATGTGGCTCCGTGGTGGAATGTCCCTGAGTTCAATCCCTGGCACCACCATCCCCCAAAAAAGGAAGGAAAGAAACAAGGTTAATGAAAATCAGGCAGTGTTTTTAAAAGAATTTTGTTTTCTTCTCCATCTTCTTTTACAGAGAAAAAACCTTGGTGTAACCAAAATTATATTTCTCAGAGGCAACTACTTATGTCTTTTTACTAGAAGATGAAAAGATGAAACAGCAGCCGAGAAGGCAGAAATAAAATTGGGAAGATTAGGCACAGGTTTCTAGTGAATTCTAGTGACAGGTAAACTGTAATTTGGTGATCTAATGATCATCACAAGTTCTTTATCCTCAGTGTTCTTCCCAAGAAGAATCTAAGCATCACTGTCAATCCACGTAGGATACTAGGAAGTACACTAAAAATATATTAACTAAAAAATAAATCAGGCGCTCTAAATATACTGTTGTCACCTGAACAAATTAGAACTTGGATTATTTTTTAAATCATAACAACTACTGACTGTGACCCTACTGTGTACCAGGCACTTTGCATAATTATCACATTTTGACCTCCATCCAGGTCATAGATATGCTGTCTTTGCTCCCATTTCACATATTAGATAACTATGATAGAAAGTCAGGGATCTGTTTGAAGCTCTGTAATTATTAGTAATAATGTGTAGGTAAATTCCCATCAACATAAATACTACAGCTTTTACATGGATTCTTTTAATTCTCACAAAAAAATCTAAAGTAGAAATTATTTTAATTATAATTTTACATATTAAAAAATATAATTTTAGACTTTCAACACTTGCATCCTAGAATATCTTACTTGGCTGTTACATGATTGATCTGGGATTTAAATGTGTGTTTTTTACATAAACTCCATGCTTTCCTTACCTAGCCATACCAATCACACCAAGACCAAATGTGGAATTTTGGTTTAAGTATACAAATTCCATTTTACCTCTCTGTTCTAATAAAAGCTTAAGAATGTGGAAATGGTTGGTATCATCTCTTTTTCCCCATCTGTAATTTCTCTTTTGTTTCCCTGTTGTGGTGTGGATCTGGAATAGCCTCAAAGGCTCATGTGTTGCAGGCTTGATCCCCAGTGTAGCAATGTTCAGAAGTGAGGCCTTTGGGAAGTGCTCAGATTGTAGGACTCCCATCTCATCCATGGATTAATTCTTCAGTGGGTTCATAATTGAGTAGACTGTAGGAAGGTGATGGAAACAGTGACAAGAGGGGCCTAGTCAGAGGAATTAGGCCCCTAGACATAAGCCCTGGAAGTGTATTTCTTACCCCTGGCCCCTCCACCACCACCCTCTGCTTCTTGGCTGTCCTGTGGTGAGCAGATTTCCTCTGCCTTGCCCTTTCTTCCATGATGTTTCTGCCTTAGCACAGATCTACATGCAATCAAGGCAGCCAACCATGAACTGAAGCCTCTGAAACAGTGAGCCAAAATAAATTCTTCCTTTAAGTTGTTTTACTCAGGTATTTTGTCACAGTAATGCAAAGCTGAATTAACACTCTCTTTCTCAACCCATGCTTACCCAGCCTGCTCAAGACTCTTAGACTTTATTTCATGAGAAGACATCCTTTTACTTTATTAGATGGTTTATACTATCTATGCTAATGCTGTTTTTTTTTCTTCATTTCATTTTGTTCTCTCATCTCTGTCCAGCTTTTCCTATAGAACCTACAGTACCAGGAGACCAATCTTCTAAGAATGTAGGTCATGCTTCAAGTTAAGAAGCTGCAGTATAGTTTTCTCCATATTTTGGTTTATAGATTGGTGCCAAAGCATATTATTAGCCTCTCATAGTCAAACTAGGTTGCATTGACTATACGCCATCAGCTTCCTTCTTCACCGCTTGTCCTTTCCCTCCTATGTTACACGCATAGTTTTCTGTATTTCATTTTCTTTTCTATTTCCACATGTGCATTGCTCCTACTGCAGTTCATTTTGTCCAATCCCTACCCATCTTCATGATTTCCATACAACCCCATTTCCACTATTTACTCACCCATAAGCATGAAAAGACGTTGACTCCTATATTTTCATTACATATGGTTAAGACAACTAGAAATCATATTTCCTACTATAGCACAACTCATAAATAATGATAATTGTGAGTTTTTAATGAGCACATCCTTTACCATGACTGTTATTGTCTTCATGCATGTGTCTATAATTATATGTGTTATGCTCATTCACCTTCTACTGCTTATGTTCTTGATTAAAATAAAAACGTCCAGTTTATAAGCATTAGTTATTGAATTGTCACCTCCTCACTCTACTTATTGACAATAATTTGGAAATAGCAAACATCAGGTCTGATTTATTAGGCCATCCATTTACCAGGGCCTGGGGCCACTTCTAAGTGATTAATGATGTGTGAGCTTGTTGCAATATTAAAAAGATCAACCTGAACCTTAACTCTAAGCATAACAAACTCTTTAGAGACCAACAATATTTTTTCTTATTTTTATTTCTAGATGTCAACAATGAAATAGGCAAATCTCAATTACTCCTTAACTTTGAAAAAATAAGCTTAAATAATTTATCTAAAATTTAATACCTATAGTTATTGAGAAAATATGTTTTTCTTCTGAGATTTATTAGTCAGTGATGAGCAGTCTGGGATAAATATACACAGTTGTATAATTCTGAATGTGAAAATGAAAGGATCCCTTTTGAGGACATTTTACTTCCAGATATTTTAATTCTGTAGGTTAGTTCAGAATCCTTTCTTCATTAGAGTTTTCACTTGAATAGTAATTTACAGTCTACTATGCATTTTATTTTATTTTATTTTATTTTTTTCCTAGAGATTTTGCCTTTCTATATAGGCATAAGCTTTTTTTTTTTATTATTTTATTTTTTTTCCCAAAAGTTGCATTTTAATACATGTTGGCAAACATATGAAGAATGTAATCTACTATGCATTTTAAAATGCATTTTATTTCACTTGTTTTTAACAAGGTAGCAAGGGCAAGTAATGTTAGAAATGGAATGAAAGTGGGAACTATTAAGTGATTTTTTGAGGTTATTTACAGATATAGTGCTTGAACTTGGGTCTGATTCCTAGCTCCTGGTTCTTCTCATTCTCCATGCTTACCTAAATATTAGGTCAGACACATACTATGAAAAGTGAAAATTAAGATTTAATCCTTTAAAAAGAAAGAAATTAATATGTTTCATCATACTTTATATGATCTGGTATGAAGAGAGAAAGGAACACTCTGATTAAGTTTACTTTCTGATTCCCAATTTTCTATGAATTTAAGTCTAGAAAAAATGTACTTAATATCACAAAGGAAGGTAAACTTTGATACAAAGGACACTGCAAAAATCTTACGGTACTTTGGGTTATAATTTTTTCTATTAATTTTTACTGTTTCATAGAGATAGTGTCAGTCAAGATATTTCCAGCTGGAACAGAATACCAAAGCACCTTGTTTTCTATATGCCATCATCTTCTGGCTTTGTCAATACAAATGAATCACAAAGTAATGTTTTATCAGGGTGGAAACATTTTAAATGCTTCCACATTTTAACATAATGTTTTTTCAAATACTTTGATTTTTCTAAGTAAGGACTTCTTCCTCATTGAAATGATCATTGCAAGTATTTTGAAAATACACTACTTGGAGATGAAATATTTAGATACATGCAGTCATCACCAGTTGCACTTCCAATACCAAAGCCATAAACACATCGTGCTTTTGTTTCCTGAATAGCATTAAGTATTGAGTTAGGAAGGTGAGAAAGATGAGGAAGGTGAAAGTTAAAGTCAATTATAAGATAGGGGAATGGAGTCAACTGCATGAAAGTGTGATTTCTGTGTATTAGTTTACTCAACTCAGTGACTTCAAGCTGTACAAATTTATAATCTTAAAATTTAGGAGTTGAAAGACTGAAATGGATCTTATTGAGTTAAAAATCAAAGTTTCAGAAGAGCTGTGTTCCTCTGGAGGCTTCAGGGCCAAAATCAATCCTAACCTCTATAGGCCACCAGCAATTGTTTCATGGACATGTCACTTCACCTCTGCCTCCATGATCACATCTCTTTCTCTGATTCTAACTCCTCTGCATCTCACATATAAAAACTTTTATGCTATCAGATGCAGTGGTGCATGCCTGTAATCACAGTGACTAGGGAGGCTGAGGTAGGAGGATTTTAAGTTAGAGGCCAGCCTCAACAACTTAGTGAGACCCTGTCTCAAAAGAAAAAAAAGCGACCCTTTTGCGTAATATAAGACAATCCTCCTTCCTGTCTTCATCAAGATATTTAATTATATCCACAAAGTCCCTTTGTCATATAGGTTTTGAGGATGTGGATGTGAATATATTTTCAAGGCCATTTTACCCACCAGTGTGCATAATATAACTTTTAAATCAATATTGAGATAATGACATTTTTGAAAAAAATACTCATGTGAAATTATTTCTTTGTATGGATATTGAGATCTTCTTCAAGTCCATGAATACACATGATTACAAAGAATTAAATATATTTCCAAAAAATGCAATTAAAATGCTCCATGGCAATTTTATTAATACAAGCCCTAGCCTTGGATCAAAAAGAATAATATGAGGAGTCCTAGGAATAGATTAAATTGGCCTAATATAATACAAGCTGTATTTTGGGACATGATAATATAAACATGTGATGGTAATACTACCTGCCAGGTGTTTTTAAAATGTACTTCAGATTTGATTAGTAAGTCAAATACCTGAAAGTAGTCCTTCAATGCAAGGGTGTGTTTTCCCTTCAATGTGAGAGTAAGTGCTACTTACAGAGTAGCATATAAGAATTTAAATTATGAAAAATTTAAAATGTGAAAAGCCAGCTGAACACACACTGTGAAATATGTTGAAATATAAAATTTTCCATTAAAATTAGCATTTATGAGTCTCTAGCTAACAGCTACTACAATGATCAGCTGTGATCTCATTAGTAAGATGAGCACAAGGAAGGTAAGTGTGCACTGTTAAACTGTTTTCCAGTCTCACGTCCTGTGCAGGAGGAGTTAGGCAACATTGTGCCATCAAAATTAACTGAGACAGGATGATTTTTGACTCTCATTCAAGCACCTCTCATCCCATGTTTTTGAAGTTACTTTCAATAATACCTAGCATTTGGGGTGTTTAAACTCTCAAGACTTTAGCCTCACTATTTAAAGACTTTAAAACAAAGAATTGTCTTTTAATTTCAACTTCATTCTTAATCATGACTCTGGGGATTACTGTATTTATCTTTTGAAGTAATTTTATTCTTAAACATTAAGAATTTTTGTCTTATCTCTGCATATGTTCTTCTTAGATCTATTAACAATAACTTAGAATTAAGGAAATGCACTATATAAATACATAATATTTCACTAGGATGCTAGAACCTGCTTTCTGAGAAGGGATTTTGTGTGCCTCTCCTCTCAGCTCTGAGCTTGGTGATACAATACTGGTAGCTTGAAATGGGCTATGATGGGAGTATTTTCCCCACAAACTGGCTTCTTTCTCAGAGACTCGATTTTTAACATATGCTAGCATTTCCGCCTTGCACATACACATGCACATGTGGGTTAAGCATTCAAAGCATATTCAAATCATGCCTACTTAGACGCCAAAGTGATTTCTATTAAATAACATAATATATTTTTTGAACTGTTTAATCTTCAGATCTGTGATATAGGACTATTGTTTTAATATTATCACACAACTAAAAGACAAAGATAATGTAGGAAAGTCAATTCTTGCTTTGTAATACATAATTATCAATACCATGTACCTTTGGTATGATGCATTGAGAAGAGCATAGCACCACCAGAATATTTTTGTCCCAAAAGGATAACCTGAATCTAATCATGAGAAAACATCAGATACACACAAATTGAAAGTCATAAGTGAAAGTGTGGATGAAATATTAGGAACAGTTTAAAAAAATGATCAGTACTATTTAAGTGTCAATGTATTGAAAGACAAAGTCTGTGTTAAATACTAATCCAAATATTAAGGACATCAACTACTAAATACAACGTAGAATTCTGGACAGAATGTGTACTAAAGGAAAGATATTAGTGGGAAAATGGACAAAATTTAAATAAGGTCTACAGATGAATAGTGTTGAGTGAATGCTAATTTTTCTGGTTTAAAAAATTATTTTGTTTTTGTGAGATGACAATACGAGGGGAAGCTGGAGAAAAGATATTCAAAACTTCTTTATTCTTTTAGTAACTTCTCATCTGAAATTATGTTAGAATACATAGATAAAAAAATAAATGTTTTCAAAATAATATATGCTTCAGAGGTAGGTAAATGTAGCTTTGAATCCTGGTTTTTACAAAAGGTTGATTTGGGACAAAATATTTACATTGCTTTTGTGTTTAATTTAAATTGGAGTTTGCTTTTTTCATTCCGGATAGATAGAGATACATTTATTTTGCATTACATTAGTAGTTAAATGAGATTTTTCTAAATTCCCTAACTCAGTGCCTGACACACAGTTTACATTGAATAAATCACAATTAATAAAGTTTTATGATGTGGATGTTGGAAAACACATAGGAAAACTGTTGCAACATTTTGACAATTATACGGTTCTGAATGCCCTCACATTGCTTCTTCAAGTCCATGAATACACATGATTACAAAGAATTAAATATATTTCCAAAAAATGCAATTAAAATGCTCCATGGCAATTTTATTAATACAAGCCCTAGCCTTGGATCAAAAAGAATAATATGAGGAGTCCTAGGAATAGATTAAATTGGCCTAATATAATACAAGCTGTATTTTGGGACATGATAATATAAACAGAGAATCATGGCCTTGTCATTAAACTCTAGAGACTTAGATTTCATGATTTCTGAATTGGATAATAACACAGTTGCTTGCCAAGTCCTACGTGCAATCTCCCAGTGTTGTGCAATCATATGGCAAATACATGGCATCTTGATTTTAAACATGTATATTTGGAAGTTATATGCACTTCTAGGTTTACCAGAGATTTTCCCTGGTGATGAATAATATGCTCTCTAATAGATCTGACCCTAGTGGGCTAAAGACCAAGCGTTCAAAGTAAAGTTGCCCAAGTCCCGGGCTCCCTGTTGCTCTTTCTGTATGTAGTTACATATGTGAACATATAGGTATATATAAAGCATATATATATACATATATATATGCATATATATATTATGCACATAAAACACAATCTTGTGCCATCATAAGTAGCTCCTGATGAGAGCCAAGACAAAGCCATATTAAACAACTGAATGGCATCAATGCACATGTCAAAACCTCTCATAATTATGAAAAAATTAAAAAAATTAAGATCACCTGGTATTATACTAAGCACTCTATAACATATCCATTTTTCTTAATTGCATTGATCACAATTTATATATATTATAATGAACCAACTTGAATATGTACCTTGCTCTTGAAATGTGTACTTTAATAAGACTTGTGCCTGCAAATAATACCATCTATTTCTATTTCTCAAGGCCAAATTTATATCATTTAGATACTAAACTAAAAGAAAACAACAACATTAGTAATAATAAACAATGGATAATTTTTTTTTACTACTGCTGGGAAGAAATTGAGAAACAAAATTCAATCATATCAGCAAGTCCTATGCTTGTGATTTGAAAACACAGGTTTCCAATTCTCAGTTCAAAATATTTCTCACTAGGCCCTTCTGTGCCTGGGCTGGGAGGAAGGAAGCAGTCTGTGAGGAGTAGCCACAGGTTTTAAGAACAGCTTTCAGCAATGAAGTACACATTTAGCTATTCATCTTTGTGGCCGGGAATGGAAGGAAATTCAAGCACCTTCAGGGGCTTTATAGATATTCTTCCTTCGACTCAGTATTTCTAGTCTTCATAAAACAAGAGTGCCAAGAATGACATAGTGAAGTAGTCAGTTTATTCCAAATGCTGAAGTGCTTATTCCACCTTGCATTTTACAAGTTTACAATTTCGGAGCCATTTGAACTACTCATTGGCTCAGTGGTGCAATATTTTTTTAAAGTTATTTCTGACCATAACAGACACTTTTAGACCCATAGTGATGAGCAAGCCCCAGAGGCAAAATACAATAAAGATTTAAGGGCTGTTCAGTGAAACACTGTGGCTTCCTTGTGGAGAGTTGAACAGAAGTGGGAGGGCTGGCCTAGTATGTGATTATTCCTGACAATACCGTGTTTTGTTTTATTTTCAATTTATACCAGCACTTTGAGGCCTGGGAAGTAAGATCCAAAGAAAGATAAGCTTTCATCTAAGATGTGAAAGTTTTTTTTGTTTGTGCACTGTTGTTCTTTTTTGATTTGGTAAACAAATTGTATTTGAAGCTGATAAAATATCCAGGAACAGAGCTCAAATTATCTCTATTGTGCCTTATACCAGTCCCTGGTGGTTGACTTTCTGCACACGTGAGAAAAAGATGAGACACATTGAATTCCACATTTCAATTATTTTAGCTTACTAAAGATAACCCAGTTTATTCTATTGCTTATTCTATGAGCGAAAGGAAATGCAATCTATTTCTCATCAGGAAGCTCTGAATTTACCACAATGTTACAAGAGGTGTTTGTAGCCTCTGGAGATTTCCATCATGGAAGTGCTAGTGTTACCCATGTTGGCCTTTTACTTTACCAAGTATTTAAACTGCATTATAAACAATTTTGTTTAGCTCTCATTTGAGAATAATAGAGTTTTAGTGGTCTTGGGCTCAGCCAAATATTCTTTCATAGATATGTTTTATAGAACCTTTCTCTAGAGAAAGGAATTAATGCTAATTTTCCTGTACTCTACACTCAAGAGCAATCGTTTTTAAAATAAATGAAAGGAAGAAATAAAAGTAATGTATTTTCATATTATATATATATATATAACTTATAATACACACCCTTTTGTGTATATGTATATTTATTTATGTACATGCATATATGTATACCCATAACACTAGTTATCATTTTTATTTATTCATATATACATGTGAATAAGTAAATTATACACAATTTTGTCACATTTATTGACTTATTGATGATTGCATGGACTGTGGCACCCTAACAATTGGCTTCTCACATAGGACTATCAAAAATTTTGTTAATATTGTAATTTCCTAGCAAATATGGAAGTAGAGGTGAAGAACTAAAAGACCTCTAAAATCACAAGAACCATGGTCCATTGCACTTTCTTTCCTCTAAAACTTCAACTCTTCCTTATCTCTTTGCTTATGTCCTCCCAGAAAAACATTCAAGGCTGGCTTATGAACCTTTGGGGAAAAATATATTTTCATCTTGACTCATTGGTATCCTACTATCCCAAGGATTTCTGTCTCTTTACAATCGAGATTCTGTAAATACTCCATATTTGCTGATTTCTCATCTCATTTTCATCTTTCCCTTTCTATATTGTATTTCTCATTCTGCCAATCTTTTAAAACTGCAGGATTTTTAGACTTGCTTCTGGCACCTCCTCTACCCTATTGACATCTAAGAAAATTTGCATTGACAGGTCCCCCATTAATCCCCATCTTATTTAACCTGCATTTGACAAAGGTATTGCCTCCTTTCTTGGAGCATCTCTTCACTTTGTTCTGGAGATGTTCTACTTTCTGAGTTTCCTTCTGCTTCTTTAGTTGTTTCTTCTCCATCTCCATGCCAGATTCCTTTTCATCTCCCAGATTTTTCAACTGTTGAGTATCCATGAACACTCAATAGTCATACCCTTAACTGGTAATTTGCAAAACTGGTGTCTGAGCTCATGGGTGAAATGGTGAGTTTCACACTCAGTAGTATGAAATCACTCAGTAGATTTCATCTCTTTTATAGCTATATCATCCCTGGTGATCCCATCCCGTGACAGTGCTTTAAATATCATCTAAACATGAGGGACATATTTAAATCTCTAGTCTGGATCTCTCATATGAATTGCGGTTATTAAATATCTCTTCTTAGGTGTATAATACAAACCTTAATCTAGCCTTTCTAAAACCAAGTTTCTTATCTTCTTCAATCCCTCACTCCAGTCCAATTCTGAACTTTCCATCTTCTCATGCCAAAAACTTTACAGTCATTGCTTCTCTTGCTCTTATACATCAAATCTACTCAGCAAATACTGTTGTTTATTCAAAATATGTCCAGAATTGAACTCTCTCCTTCTTCCACCTTTACTACCCTAACTACCACCATCTCTCTCCAGAGTGATCACAATGGCCTCCCAACTGATTTCCTACGTTGCCCTTGTCCTAGCTGTTGTGATCTTAATACAAGAAACATGGGTCAGATCATACAACACCTCTGCTCAAAACTTTCCAATTGTTTTCCTTCTCTGTCACAGTCAAAGCCAAAGCCTTCACCATGGCCAACAAGATCCTGCAATACGTGGCCTGTTCTTCATATCCTACTTTCTTGTCCTCACTCTTTAGCCTCATTGCTCTTCTTTTTCTCAAACTACCAGCCATGTTCCAGACTCAGGGTCTTTGCACTTTCTATTCCCTTTTTCTGCAACACTTGCTTTGAATACCCACATAACTTATTCCTCTACCCACTCTATACAAATGTTCTCTCTTAAAATCATTACTGGCCACCTATTCAAAACAGCAATGCCACCATTCCTGTTACCTACATTGGTTTCCAATTAACACTGAGAAAACCATTTACATTCCATCTAGTCTAGTATAACCATAGTTGCCTGTCATACCACCCTTCCCTACCCTTCCAACAATACAAATTCTGTGAGTACATGCATTTTCAGCTTTTTCCTATGTCTACCGCTGTCACCTCTAAAACAATTTATATGCCTCGCATACAAATGAATGAACAAATACGGGCATGAAATCTATATTTCTCAGACACAAAATATTAATTAGATATTTGTTATCCCAATATATACTAACCCATTCCTGTCATAATTAAACTCACCGTTTCATCCAAGCTCAAACCCCATTTCTGCAAATTACCAGTTAAGGGACTACACTGTGTCCACAACCTTTTTTCCTGTAAAATATAGATCAGAATATACTTCTTTGCTTCCAATCTCTGATTTTTACCCTACCTTCTGTTAAAGGAAAAATGGACACCAGTTCAATTTTTTTGGGGGCGGGGGGACATTACTAGGAATTGAACTCAGGCTCACTCTACTACTGAGCCACATCCCCAGACCAAATTTGTATCTTATTTAGAGCTAGGGTCTCACTGAGTTGCTTAGTGCCTCGCTTTTGCTGAGGCTGGCTTTGAACTCTTGATCCTCCTGTCTCAGCCTCTCCAGCCACTGGGATTATTGGCGTGCACCACTGCACCTGGCACCAGTTCAATTTAACAAAGCTTATTTGAGCAAGAAAAAGTTCTAGAAACAGACAGCATTCTAGACCAAAGATGGTGCCGAATATTCCCCACAATCAGGTATATAGGTTATATTTAGAGCTAGAGAAAAGGAAGTGACATAGAAACAACTTGATTGGCTGCAACAGGCATTTACCTCATGTGGTTGTATTTTGGCTGATTTCAGTCTCTGATGGGCTGGAGTCTCAACTGGTTGGTGAGAAGGGCATCCCCTTATATTAGGTTACAATTTATTTACACATTGAGCTAGCATACAATATACCTTGTAAAGAGGCTGCTTTGGACCAGTCAAATATGGAGGCTGGTTTAGGCCAAATTTAGGTCTAGTGCTCCCTAATTACTCATTCCCAATCCTCCTTTTGAATGCTTATTTCCACTTCTTAATGTCCTCGAAACACTAATATTTGTGCTCATTCTTGAGAACTGTCTCAACTTCTTTGTGGTAAGTCCCTCACTGCTGCCCCACTCCCACATACGCTGCTACAGGCAGAATTTTGTGTCTTCCACAAATTGCTTTGTTAAAGCCTAACCCCCAATGTGATATTTTAAAATGGGACCTCTGGGAGATAATTAGGTCCGGAGGATATCATGAGTATGGGGCCTCAATGATGAGATTATTGTACTTACAAGGAGATGAAGGAATCAAAGCTCCTTTCTGCTACATGTTGGTGCAAGGAGAAGGCAACAATCTGTGAACCAGGAGTAGGGGTCTCAGCAACAAACTAACAGTGCCAGCATGCTGATCTCAGACTTCCAGCCTCCAAAACTGTGAGAAATGTCTGCTGTTCAAAGCACCCAGCCCAAGATATTTTGTTATAGAAGCTAGAACAGACAATACCATATCCACAAACACCAGCTGAGCACCCTGGGACAGTCTTAACATTACCATATTACCACACTGTATCAGTTATATCTTCCTACCATTCAGCTTTCCCTATAGAATATAAAGTGTGCAAGGGCAAGAGCTGCATCTCAATTATATTTACAATCCCATGGTCCTTGCAGATGGCCAAACCAATGTTAGATGCTCAATAAATATTGTTGAATGTTGAAAGAATGCACAAGTGGATAAATAAATTAATGGATTCATATCACAGTAATATTAGAAGCAATGGATTAATGTTGTTTTCATACTCTAAGAGCTGTGCATGTTTTTACTGGGAGAATTTAAAACAGCTTATAGATGAAAGTCTAATATCCATGATCATATAAAACATATTCTTACTCCCTAAACTGGCTAAAAAGTGAATAAACTATCTTTGTATGACCTGAAATTATCCAGTGGAATACTCATGTCTGTTTTTGCAATTTTCTGAATAAAGTAGCTTTGTGACTTTCATAGAAAATTGATAGTGAATGTAAAAATGTAATGGAGGCTCCATTGTAGTCTTTTTGTGTTTCAGCACTTAAGAGAGTTTAAGGTAGTCTTGAATTCTGGCCAGTAGGAAAGAATTATTCGCCTTCTTTCCCATTTGCTTTTTCCCTTCTCCATATTTCACTTGAGAAAACCCAGTTTTCAATCAAATTACCTCATTAGCAGTATTTTCATATAAATGACAAAGGAAAAAGATAATAATTCTACAAATGTACTGCTTTTTCAGATTCCACATTGCCACCTGTGGAAATCTTACGGAAAACTATTAATGATCAAGTCTGATGCTGCCCCAGTAAAACTCACAGTATGTACTTATTAGGTTTTTATTCATGTTGCTTCCAAACACTATATTCCATTCTCTGTGAATTTTTTTTTTTGGGAGGGGACTGGGGACTGAACTCAGAGGTACTCGACCACTGAGCCACATCCCCATCCATTTTGTGTTTTGTTTAGAGGCAGGGCCTCACTGAGTTGCTTAGCTCCTCGTCATTGCTGAGGCTGGCTTTGAACTTGCAACTCTCCTGTCTCAGCCTCCCAAAGTGCTGGGGTTACAGGCATGCACCACCAATGCCCAGCTTCTGTGAATATTATTTTTAACTCTCATAATGTGCAGCATTCACATATGTATGGTTTTAAAGAATAAATTAAAAATAAATATGCTTTAAATCAAAAGCAAAAAGGAAAGTTAATTGGAATTCCATTTTTCAAGAAGAGGATAAAAGAGAAAACTTTCCCTCTATATATCTAGCATACCAGTATGACTCAGGGAAAGCTCATATTTCTTGACCATGCTTACCATTATATTAAGCACAAATATAATAATACACTTTTCTCTCCGAGGTATGCAATGCAAAGATTTTGTCTTCATTCTTTCAGCTTTTATTTAGATTTAAGAAACTCTTGAGGAAAAAATAGACTAAACAATATTAACTTGATTTCATATATATTGCTTTGAAATATTGAGATTACCTTAAGAATCTGAAGATGCCCTTTAACTTCTATCTGTATCATGAAAAATGAGTTGTATGAAAAAGAAACTATGGTGTGCCATTTATAGCATATTGAGAATGATTTCCAAAGATAATTTTTCTAATTTTTGAGTGGCATCAGCTGCCTAGGTAAGGCCAAGGGCATTAATTATAGAGAAGATGCTAGGGTGGAATACTTATGTACCTTTCATTGTTATAGAACCTCATTTGGGAGTTAATATTAGTGCTGCCTCCAATACCATTCATCTGACACTTGGTAAATGAGTTGTCAGTAAAGGGGAAAATATATTAATAGTTCAGATCAGTTGAAATGGGTGCTCTTATGTGTTTTACCAGAAAATTCCCCCTTCAGTTAACTCAATATCTTTTCTGACACATTTTTGTTGCACTAAAGTGTCTTTTATAGTGTGTCAGAGTTATGAATACTGATAGACCTTCTCCTAAAGTGCCCCTCAAGTTCACTGCCATTTGCTCATTAGGTTTGCTTTTTATTGCATGTCAGAAAGTGCCTCCTTTTAAGCACCTACTAATAAATGGGAATTGATGAGGATGGTATCGTCAGAGCAGGTGGTAAATTCAAAGGTCTTAAATGAGGAGGTCTGTGAGGCATCTAAGACTAGGGCATGTGCCCGTGGATCTTGATCTGGCATACAGGGAATAGTCTATTTGATGTTAAGATTGAAGAGGCATACATTTCTAAGCAGTATTTGAAGTTTAGAAATGGAAACAGTTCATTTCCCCATTGATAAAAGGACATGATAAGCTATTTTTTAAGATGTCTCCTCAATTTTCTTCTGTTGCAATTTATTTATCTGAATCACACAAATTGTAACTTTACAGGAGGCATTAATACACTGTTTTCAACTCTAATATAAAATGTGTAAGGTGAAAGTGTCAGTGAGTAGATGAAGACATAGAGACAAAGAAAACGGTAGTGGTTCCTAAATGGCAGTGCAGGCAGGGAGCTGGCACACATAATCCCTAGGCCATCTGCAGAATGTGAGGGTGAGACAGGGGAGGTAAAGGATGGGAGGAAAAAGCAACGCCTCCGGCTCAGACACAGATCCTTTGGGCTAAGCATGGTCTGGAAATTTAGGCCTATGTCTCCCAGCTTTAGGAAACTTCTGATAACCAGGAATTTCTTCAGAAAGTTGCTATTTAACTCATGGAGATGTGGCTGAACTGCCCTTGGTGAGCATCTATTATAACAAAAAAAATTTGTGAATTAAGTTTGCTGATGAAATGAGATACAGAAAAAAGCTGGTTATATGTCTTCTGATTGTGGCAAGTAATAGCTTGCTAATTCAAAGAGAAGACAGGGAAAAAAAAATCAATAACCCAGAAAGGTACAACTATCCAACAACAAATCACTGAAAAGAGAAGAGAACCCAGAACTTTGTAGGCTTTTCCGAAATTCCAAATCAGTGTTTCCCAATCATTCATCTACCACTTTCATGGTTTGACTATATCTGCAAAGTATTATAAATTTAACATTCTTATTTAAATCAGCCTCATCTAGTACAATAGTATATAGATGTACTAATTTTATCTTTTATGCTATATTAAAATAAACATACAACTATTAAAATTAAAAATTTAGAAACTTCTGGTCTGCTTTAAATCTTCTCATGTTTTGCCATTGATATAAGTCTGGTGCTTTGGGAGAGCACTAGGCTAAATGAGAAGAGGGAAATGTCACTCACATATTTTAGACAGGACCTGACTAACAGGCACCAGGGAAAGGGATCTCCTATTATTTGTTTGCAATTTAGATCCTGCATCTTCCAAAAGGATTTAGGGGTGACTTAAAATTAACATATGTATACACTAAGACTGTTAAAGAAAAAAATGTATAAATATGAGAAGCTTACAGAAGGAGGAAGCAAATATACTGTCCCTCCAGGCTAAAATAGTTACCATGTTGAGCATTAAATTTAGCTCTGTGCTTTCTGGGAAAGGTCAACATTATATCTAATTTGCTCTTGGGCTTTATGACCTCTGTTGACCCTTGTTACCTAAGGGAGATACCCATATGGAAAAATAGAGTGTTCTTTTTCTCTGTTAAGAAACATTGAAGTTTCCTAGAATTTCTACTGAAAATTCCACATACCCAGCCATCAGTTTTAAACCTGACAGGTTTTGCTAATAGGAAGAGTGGGAGAACTGGATCTGTCAAGGTGAGCAGTGTGTGCAGGAGTCAGTGAGGCTTGAAGAGGGCCGTGCCTGGTAGAGGTGAGAGTGCATCTGAGGCTCGAGGCCATGAGTCTGTGGGCAGCCCTAACTCTGACTTCTGTGCCGTCATATTTTTCAGTTGTCTATTGCTGCATAACAAACCACCCCTAAAACTTAAGATAATTAAAACAACAAATTTCATTAATATGATTTCTGTTCTGTGGGTTGACTGGACTCATTCTCTGTGGTGTGTTCACTTGAGGTTTGTCATATACTTAGAGACAGCTGTGAGATTAGGCTAGAGTCAGCTGAAGGTTCAACTGGTCTGAATATCCAAGAAGTTGCACTCAGGTGGCTGGTAATTGCTGTTGTCAGATGGAAGTTTAGCTAAACAGGAGCACCTAATCATGGCTTTGTCATGTGGCTTCTGCTTCTCGGAGGAAATATTGCAAGAGCAAAACATTCCAAAAAAACAGGAAACAGAATCTGCCAGTCTACTCAACAGCCATGCTTGGAACTAGAGTAGCATCTTTTCTTCTATATTCCAATGAGGGCAGCAATCACATGGTCTACCCAGGGAAAAGGAACAATGAACTCAATGAGAGAATAGCAAGATCACAATGCAGAAAAGTGTGTGAAATGAAAACTATTATTGGGAACATCTTTGGAAAATAATCTACCACATCCTATATGAGCAACAAACGCCATTAATATCTTTTCTATTACACGTTAACATGTATTCTAGAATCAAAGCAGATATAAAGAATACAAACAGGTTATCTGGGGAATATGATTCTAAGCATGGTATAAAGTGAGGTTGTCACTAAACTAAGTTGTGGTGAGTACAATATGTAAAGAAATTCATTTTATAATTGTGATAACAGAAGAGAGTCCAAGACTAAAATTCTCCTTGCTGTATATTTTATTAGCTACATGGTCTTGACACAGTAACTGGGCCTCATATCTCTGTATCTACAAAATAAGAAGTCAGGTTTGAATGATCTGTAAAAGCACTTCCTATTCTTAATAACTGGAAACCCTCTGCCTGCAGTGATCAGGAATTGCTTCTCACTTAACACATTTTGGGCAGGATTTTGTTCTGGGAATCAATAGTAGCATTAAATACTATAGAGAAGGTTATTGATGCCTTTGATTGTTAGATTAGTCCTTTGGCTCTAGAGTCTTAGAAAGGCATTCCCTAATGATCTTTTATAACACATAAACTTTACATTTTCTATGTGGTTTACTCTAACTTGAACTCTGATAAGTAACCCCTGGACTACTAACAAATGTGGAAGTTGATTAATTTGTTTGTAATCAGAATAATCACCTCTTAATACAGTCAGCTTCCTGCACACACAAATTCTGCATCCTTGGATTCAATCAACTATACATTGAAAATATTTGAAAAAATATTCTTCTGTACTAAAAATGTACAGATATTTTCTTTGTTGTTATTCTATAAACAATAGAGTACAACAACTATATAACGTTTACATTGTATTTGGTATTATAAGTAATCTAGAGATGATTTAAAATAAATGGGAAAGATATACGTAGATTATATGCAAATATTATTCCATCTTCTATAGGAAACTTGAACATCTGTGGGGTTTGGTATCTACAGGAGGTCCTGGGATAGATCCTTTCTGGATACTAAGGGATGGTTATACTGGTTTGTAAATCCATTACCATTTATTGAGTTTCTCAAGTACAAATTATGCTCAAATCTACAACTATAGATAACTACATGTGAATATCTATTATTAAATAAGATAATGCATGACAATATTATATAATATGGTTAAGTCTAATTACATGTAAAAGAGGACCAAAACAATTCATCTTTCTGCTGTCAAGAAAAAAATGTTAATAGCACATAAACATGTGCTCAGTGATCTCACAGGTGCCATAGGATCTAGGAGATGTGGTGAATTGTATGTGTTTTCTCCAATGGGCAAACCAAGACAGAGATAGAAAGGAAATATAAAATGGCCAGATATCTTCTGGATAGAGATGACAGAGGAGTTTAGCATAGGATATAAGACTTTCCAGCTTTTTGCATAATGACAAGTTGAAACAATAGAACCAACTTGCATTTTTATAAATAAGCCACTTCCTGAACTTCGAGTTTCTCAAATAAAACTCCTGAATGTCAGTATATTTCATGCCAGTCATGGATAACTCTTTGAATACTGCCTTTCATTTATCTCAAGCAAAGTGGAAGAACAGTTTATAGCATATTCAAATTTTCTACTTAAATTCTGCTTGACAATGTGGCAATTTTAACAACTTCTTAAAACATCACCATTTGTATCACTACTTTTGGTATACAAGTTAAAAGCCTCTCCAGACCAGAAGGATGTCACTTAAAGGAAAGAAGAAAGAAGAGTCCACCTTCTAGAATATATTTTTTTGAAAAAACAGTTTTGATAATAAAAGTTTAGTGATAAAGTTCAAACACGTTCACATCACCTCCATATATTTTTTAAATTTATTAATTCTACTTAGGTATACATGACAGCAGAATGCATTTTGATTCATTGTACACACATGGAGCACAACCTTTCATTTCTCTGGTTGTACATGATGTAGAGTTGCACCATATGTGCAGTCATACATGTACCTAGGGCAATGATGTCCCTCTCATTCCAGCATCTTTCCTGTCCTCATGTCCTCTCCCCTTCCCTCCCACCCCTTTGACCAAAGTTCCTCCATTCTTCCACCTCCATATAATTTTAAACTTCAGTTTTGTCAGTCATCGAAAAAGAAGACACAACATTATAATTTAATTTTTGAAGAACCAAAAAATAAAAGCTACCAATTTTTCCAGGTATGGCTGACAGAAAGAATATTATGAAGAAGTATGTCTTGACAGTATCCAAAAGTCAAAATTTAACTGTTCTTTACATGTTGGTTGATTTTTTAACAGTAATAATATAACCTTTTACTTACTAAGGGAACATAAGTAAATTACAATGCAGTTCTTAGGAAGCAACATAATACTATTTTGTGCTCAGAAGTCTGAATCCAGATTCTATGCTGCTTATTAGCTATGTAACTTTGGATAAATAATATATCTGATTTTATCTTCTTGACTGAACAATGGAGATCATACCTATCTTGTAGAATTGTTTGAGTAATCGAATGAGATGATGCAAGGAAAGAACTAACTCAGTTGATGCTTACACACAATCCTTTTCTACAAGGTGTTCCCCTCTTAACATTCATATTTTAATAAAATATTAGTAATTTCATTCAAATCATGTTTCCTGAATATGTAATTAATGAAAAAAATCCTCAAGGCCACGAGTAGCCTAGAAATTAAGAATTTGGCACTTGTTTCTTCTCTTGCCCTAACCATTCAATTATTGCATTACTCAAATCTTCTCCAAAGTCCTACTGTCCATGACTGCAATTTGTATCTGAACATTTTAGGATTTATGTTAATGAACATATTACAAAGAAAAATGTTAACTTTAACATTCAGTCAAGACACTAGCAGAAGGCAAGTGTTCCTATCCCTTGTTTCCAGGACATTGAGCCTTGTGACAGCATCCTAAATCTCATCATAGAGTTAGTTCTCTATCCATCTGTTCACAACACTGGCTTTGAACGTGTAATGTATACAGCTGGACTTGTGTTTGGGTGCAGTCCTAAATGATCTTGATCAGATAGGCTGAAACCAGATAAATGAACAGGGCTGGCTACAGAGGTATGGATGGTATGGCTTACCGTATCTGAGGGCACTGAGGTGCAGCTTGCTTGTACATAAAGAATTCACCTCAAATTGTGTGTGAATGGATTGGCTAAAAGCATTAGAATCAGAATTTCCAACCCAATAATTTCTTTTTTTTAAATTTACACAGAAAAAAAATAGAGGTCTTTTTGTTACTTTGAAAATAAGTAAGGAAATGAGTAGAATGATCAGAAGGAAGAGACTTCTATAGCCTCTGTTTCTGGGATCACTAGTGTAAATAGCCTCATCTTCTCTATGGATTAGACATCCTCTTTCAGGAGATGCACCTTTCTTCTGACATAACTAATAACCTAGGAGTTGCCACTAAAGATTTCAACTTTGCCCATTGTCCTTTGTTTTTGTTATTGTCTTTGTTATCTGAAATTTCAAACTTAAAATTGAAAGACATTTCTCTGAAGTATTTGATATTGAAATTTCAAAGAAATGTTAGTAAATTGCCTTATCATCCCTAGTCAACATAAAGAAAACCATTTAATGACAAAATACTGTAGATACTAAGAAAACTAACTTCCTTTTCTAAGATATCTCCTCCTGAAGTTATATCTTTACAATGACAACATTATTAAAACATATTTTTTTGTTTTGCTGATATATGTATATAGGTGTGCATGCAGATGAGGGCACAGAGGGCAGGTGATATATGAGAAGAAAAACTGCATATTAAGGGGCCATATCTGATAGCAACTGACCAGTATACCAGGTCTTCTCTATCCAGTCTTCATTCTCCAACTTAACCAGTTTCTATGACATTGATAGATATCACTAAAGATAATCATAGTTTCCCAGTTGTTCTGCCACTAACATGTGTTTAGAATTTAGATCCCATTTAACACTCTAAATGAAGGCAAAAATAAAGGAACTTTTACTCCTGTTAAATAATTAAAATAGGGCATATATACACAATGGAGTTTTGTTCAGTTGTAAAGAAGAATTAAATTATGTTATTTGCAGGAAAATGGATGGAACTTGAGAATACTATGCTAAGCCAAATAAGTCAAACTCAGCAAGTTTGGGGTCCTGTTTTTACCTCAAATGTGAAAACTAGAGAAGAAAAATGAAATGAAACGTGGGGGGAGTCTCATGAAGATTGAATGGAGACCAGAAGAGGAAAAGAACTAAGGGGAGAGAAGTGAGGATGAAAAGGGGAAATACTGGGGAATGGTATCAGCTAAATTATATTGTGTGTGTGTGTACAAATATGTAAAAAATTCCACCATTATGTATAATTATAATCCATTAATAAAAATATGAGGAAAATTGCTATAGTAACAATATTGTCTTAACATAAACCTATAGTGCAGGTCAGGGCAGCTGCAATAACCTTAACATCACTGGCTTAACAATTGTACACATGTGCCAACACCTGCTGTCTACTGACCTTGCATGGGAGATATATATGTGCCACAACTGATTAGCAATCAGAGCTGAAGACAGAACCCTGCAATCTGAATTTTGTTAGAGGAGTGTTTCATGAAGCTTATTTAACTCTCAGGCTTCTATCATCAGGTCTTTACATTTCATAAGGCAGAATTTAAAATATTCTGGAATTCTCAGATGTTGGACTAGAAGACAATGAAAGGTATTCATTACTTTGGGCATGAATTAGTCTATTGCTAAAAGAATCTTAAATTGTTATTGACTTTAAAACATTTTCACCTTAAAAACTTGTACACCTATATAAGCCAATGCATTTTTTGTGCTTCCATATTCTATTCCAAACTCAGCCACAAAAGTAACCTTGGCAAAAATGGTTTAGGTTCAGCAAAATACCAAATAGACTGCAAAAAAAAAAATCATTTTAAGACCCTGCCTATTCTGGGAAAAATACAACCTGCATGGCTCTAATTCATTCATTCTTAATGAGGTGAAATATTTTGTCAGCAGTCTGCTATCCAAAATTGCTTTTGACATTCTTGAATAGGTTTCTTTTCTCCTTGTCTTCTAAGTCTCCAATGATCTAAATCCGGAAGAATTTTCTAATTTGGTGGATCTCAAATAGTAAGGGAGTCTTTTTAATTTAAAACTTGGTAAAATACTCTTGTTGCTCACATTTTAATCAAAGCATTTATGACCTGATTATTTGAGTATATTTTAATGAATTATATAGTTTTATTTTATTTAGATATTAAAAGAGTAAAGAATTCTTAAGTACAAGAAAGTACTTCCTGGTTTGTGTCAGAATAAAGATTAAGTAATCACAACCTTGTTCTTTTTACTATGTGACTCTTCTTTAGATAATTTAATGTAGATAAACATAGTCACTTTTTCTGTAAGCTTCATCCAAACCATGATGTGTCTTTTCCCATATTAAATATCATTAGGTATGACTTCATACGGAACAGTTGATTTTTCCTGCACATGGCACTGCAATTACACACATCTAGTCCCTATTTCCTATGTATGATTTTTCTTTTGAAAATAATATTAATGCATCTGTTGCAATTCTGGAAGCAAAAAAGATGTAGATTGTGATGAAAGTCAGACACCTTGGTGACAGTCTGCAGCCCAATTTACTTGAAAATACCACGCAACATACAAAGTCTCATGAAATAGACCATAAAAAGTACTACATGTGAAGGACAGCCATGGAGGAATCCAGCTGGAGCACTAAAGCATGAAGAGAAACTATTTTCCAGAGAAGTAACTTCCCCAGCCTTAATCTTTATGTCAAATGGACTGAATCTGTCAAAAAAAAATATTTCTAAAGTGAACTTCTCAAATTGTTGCTTGAATTTATTTTATCTCATCATCTGAAGAAATTCAGTCTGTTCAATCTCACATTCATCTATGATAAGGTGTTCTGTTCTTAAAAAATGTCAATAACCTTAGTAAGGGCGTGAAGAAATAAGGTATGAGATACTGAGGAATAACATGGATGTTAGAGCCTTATTGTCTGGGTTTAAAATTTCACACTGCAGGGGCTGGGGTTATGGCTCAGCGGTTGAGCGCTTGCCTCACATACGTAAGGCACTGGGTTCGATCCTCAGCACCACATAAAATAAAGATATTGTGTTCATCTATAACTACACAAAATATTTTTAAAAAAATTTCACACTGAAATTTACTATATATTCTCTTTGGATATATTGCCTAACCTCTCTGTGCCTCAGTTTACTCAAATAAAAGTTTATAAATAGGAAAGGCTTTTGCATACCTGTTGTAGAATTAAGTAAGTTAATACCTACAAAGCAAATATACCACCTTCACAAATATTTCTTCTATTTCTATCTTCATATCTTTCCAGCACTATCCAATTGCTTCTTGTCAATTCTTGCACAATTAAATATTCAAGACCAGGCTACATGTCTGTCTCCTCCAGGAAGAGCTCCCAGGTTAATCCAATTTAGCTCCATTCTATTTCAATTTTACCTGAGGATTCAAGTAGTGATCTAACAATTTTATGGAGATTTATTATTTTAAAATAAAATAATCGTTTTTATGTATCATTTCTCTCTCTCCAAAGACAAAGTCAGCTCAAGAGCAGAACTATTTTATATTTCTTTTATGTTTTACTCCATCGAATATCTGTCTTTACTACATATGAACATATACTGCAATGTTTCAAATTCCTAGTTCACTCATTTCTTAAAGGAAATGTTACTAAGAGAATTTTTAGCTCAGTAATTCAATTGTGGTAAAATGAACATAAAAATAATTAAGATAGTAAATTTTGTTAAGTGTACAATTGGGTGGTGTTAAGTATTTTCCCCTTGTGCAACCAATATTCAGAATTTCTTTTATCCTGTAAAACTGAAATTCTGTATCCATTAAACAGCTGTCATTTCTTCCATTTTTCCCAGTCCCTGGCAACCATCATTCTATTTTCTGTTTCTGTAAATTTGACTATGCTAGATACCTCATACAGGCAGAAATATATAGTATTTATCTTTTGGTGATCAGCTTGCATCAATTAGCAGATGTTCTCAGGGTTCATCTGCATTTGCATATGTCATAAAATCCTTCTTTTTCAAGGCTGAATAATATTCTTTTATACACCACATTTTGCTCTTCCATTGATCTGTGGATGAACAATTGACTTGCTTCCACCTTGCTATCAATGTGGACATACACATTTATCTTTCAATTATTCAATTGCTTTCAATTATTTTGGATATATACCTACAAGTGGAATTATTATAGAAGAGTTTTGATATCTAATAAATGCAGATATTGTCATTGCTATTGAAGTGATTAATATTTTATTAATTTCATAATTAGTGCCTATCACAATATCTGACAATCATTGAGGATGCAAAGAATGTAAAGTTTCACAAGATGTGCTCCATACCCTAAGGGAATTTTGCTCACATGATTTCAGTTTCATGTTGTATAAACAATCATAAAGAAGGGAAAAAAGACTTTTCCAGAAGATAACCTCAGTTGGTTCTTAGGTCATGAGTAGAAATTCACTGTCAGAGAATAAAGAAAGGCATCTTAAGGTAAAAACACAAACTGTGAAACAGCACAGTGTGTTGGGGAAATCATGAGGTCAGTGTGGCTGACCCAGGCCACGTTGTGAAGACAAAGGTGTGAAAAACCAGGGTGAGGCCAGATTTAAGCCTGTGGCGAAGGACATTAGCTGACAAAATTAGAGTGAAAAATTAACTTCTCTGAAAATCTCCAAGAGGGGCCCATTAGAAAAAGTGCTGATTTGAATTGCTTCAGGGAAGTTCAAGTGTGGGTGGTAGGAAAGATTGGTGGCACTGATAATAGAGAAGAGGCCACTGAAACAATGTAGGCAAGCAATAATGAAGATAATCTCTTTGGTTATTTTTGGTAAAAATGACTACTGAAAAGAACATAGAGGCAGAAAACCAGAGGCCAAACCTTTATTTTTTCCCTTCCTAGCTGTCACTTAACCTCTCTGAGCTTTAGGATCCTATCTATAAAATATGAACAATAATACCCAGAGGATTATGAAGATAGAGCAAAGCAATGCATATGAATGTACCTTGTACACTGACACCTTCTGTGCAAATGTAAAGTGATATCAATATTATCATTATATACTCATCAACCTGATAATTTATTCAAAACAGTGCATTATTTTAAATGTACTTTCCCACTAACAAGGTATCCTATTTTCACTAATATCACAAGGTTGAATAAATCAAACTTCATTAAGTAGAAGTCAATTCTTTCCAGTCCCTTGCATTTAAAATTAATGATGTAAAATAGTGTGGTAGAAAAGGAAATGGAGCTGACTAATCATTTCAAATCCACTTGGATCCACTTTTGCCCATGTTTTCTCTAAGTTACATGACCTTTACTATCAGTAAGGACTACAAGTTTTGGACAGGTATATAACCCCAAAAAAGTTCTTCTTGTGAAACCACTTGGTTTTTCTCAGCCATATGTACATAAAAAGAAGGAAATACAGAACATTTGTCAAGAAGATTTGATACCGTGCAGATAGGCATTCTATAAATGCAGATACTGTCGAGATATTTAAAGTACTGTGGATGCAAAGGAGGACATTTTAGTTTTGAACTGACATAGACTCTAGACATAATGATGATAATAGGAGTTAGCAAGACTGTCCATTTATTCCGTGCATTAGCAGCCCTGAGTTGTACATTTCCCGGCTACCCCAGGAAGGAAGGCATGGCAGCCCTTGAAGGTGTTTTTTTTTTTTTTTCCTCCTGAGAAGAGACAGAAAGAAAACAGCAATTATTTTTTGAATCTAGAATAAATTTGCTAAGAATTTGACTTGGAAAAGTAAAAATGGGATTGTAAGTACTCTTCCCTTCACATGAGAGGATTTAGGGAGATAATTATTAGAATGATTTAAAGGGAAATTTTAACCAAGTAAAAGAGTTACATGTCAGTCAGAAAGTAAATAATAGGTTGTTTGCATTGACTGGATTATGTGTCAATATTTTTGGCACATATAGTTTGAGCAAGACAGTAATCCTTGATATATAGGGTAAGTTGCTTAGCATTCCAAATATCCCTTCAATATGGGGCGGGGAGAGTGGTGGTGAAGTTCAAAAGGTGACATGCTGTACCTGCTATGCAGCTATGGCTGCAGGGGTGTACTTACCTGTCTACCATTAGAATTCTGGACAGGTTCCTTTAATGGCCCTGACTCTGGTTTAGTGGCACTGCCACTTAGTATGCCATCTACTCCAAATCCAAAATTACTCTTCTTGAGTAATTCTTGCCATAGCAGTATCATTATTTCTGTTTCAAATACAGTAAGTCAATTATTAATTTTCCTACAAATGAAAGTTGGTTTTTTTTGATGACTTTACCCTCATTTTCAGAATAGTGCCAAGTCAGAATTGCATACCATGTTATTGCATACCTTAATAAATATTTACACATATTCTAACTCATTTCTCTCCCAATATTGTTAAGCATCTATGAGGATGTTTTCTTCTTCTCTCTGGTTCTCTCCGCCCTTTGACAATGTCCAGTTGGCTTCTGCAGTTATAGGAAACTAAAATCAGTAATGTGAATATCCTTCCCTACCAAAGGATGCCTTTTGTTTAAATAAATCTCAGTGAGACAATTCAGATAATTTTTTAGCAAAGTTATAAACTAACAATTATGTAGACAGTTTATAAGCCAGTAGAAGTAGCTTAGTCAAGCTCAAGTAAAACCTACAGCTCTGGCACAGCCAGCAGGTACATCTGCATGATCAACATGAAAAGACCTGCTACCACTATAAGCCAACGGGCTCTTAAACAACCTTATCCTGAGCCACACCAAGACTGGGGAGAGGAGATCTGAGCCCAATCATCTAGAAGTCCATCAGTGTGAGTGGGGAAAGTGAACTTCTCCTTAAGCCTTGCATACTCCTAAGAGTTTCAGATATCTTAATCTGTTTATTTTCCATAGTGGGTAATATTACATAGATACATATGGGGAAAATGAGAGAAAGAAGCTTTGTGGATATATTTGGCTTTGCTTCATAGGAGCCATATATTCATCAAATCTATATTCCTGTATAAAGGTCCTGTGATACCTGTTCATTGTACATTTGTTAATAACTTCTCAGAGTCTGGTTGGACAGAACACCCACATAGACAAATTACATTGAACAAGTTTATTATAGATAGAAAGGAGCAACAGAAGCCTAGGATTCAGGGTAAGCTGGACCCCAAAGGCTCAGGAATGCTGCACAGGGTAGACAGAATCTTTTCTGATACTGCAGCTAAGAGACCCCCAAAAGTAGCCTGTCCCAGTTTTATACCCTGGGTCCATATGAATCTCTGGGCTAAAGTGATACCTTGGTTTGATGAAGGACAAAGGATTATAACCAAACCCATGCTTTTCTGGTCAGTTCCTTCCTGTCTCAGTACATTGCAATCCCACAATGCAATGAATATTCTACAGTCATTCTTAGATCTGAGAGCGAAACAGGGAGAAGAATTAAACTGGCCCAAGGCCATCTACAGTACTATCTGGAAGCTCTGGTGTTTTAAATAGGGATGAGAAGAGTACTGATGACCACAATTCCAAGGTATCTGTTAACCTGTAGGAAAGAGTCTTTCTCTCAAGCAGGGAGAAATGGAGTGAATTCTTTCAACCTTTTTGGCTGCCCAGCCTCCCTTCAGGAGGTTCAAGATATATGGAGTCAGTTTCTGATGCTTGCAGCCATGAACACTGACTGATACTAATGTGATCAACAGGTATGAATCTTGCTTGCAGTGGTATTGGTTACTCAAAGTAATACCTTATTCTAAGTCTAGTGTGAACTCACCTAGGGAGAATTCTCTCAAGCCCTGGATGAATGATCCCTTACATCTCGCAATAAGGAAACAAGCACTGAAAGACTCAGAACATGGGCACATCATTGAAGAAATACTAAAAGAAATGGTAGATTCTACCATTAACCCCTGGATAGAATGACTCACTGTTATCCTCCCCACTAGGGCAGGACAGACAGATGAGTCTCGTATTTTTAGATATATAAGAATCACGTATATATCACTTAAAAGTGCAGCATGCTAAGGATCTTATCAGAAATACTAATCTAAGTGGTACAATTTGAGTCCCAGTTGACTCAAAGAGTCTTCCTCTAAGACACACCAAAATTTTCAGGAGAATGAAAAGAGGAATATATCTGGCCTATAAAAGGACTTCGCTGCCTGGAAAATAACAGATGTAACAAATTCACTGTAACAAATTAAAATGTAATGTTGCATCAAAATATACTTAGCCACTAGCATTCTATTACTGTAGGTTTAGAAAAGGAAAATAAGACATATGGAGGGGGAAAAAATAACTACTAACAGTGCAAGCGATTCTGCCAGCCCTCTATAGAGGAAGCTGCATGCCACTGGTCAGCATCAGCATCACTGAGTCTTTCAAAGTGCCCGGTCTCACCAAGCCATAGGTGATTCCAGTGTCTGCAGATGTGTATATTTCTAACTACTTGGATTGAAACATGAATCACTTGCTGTACCAAGTATGCACCAAATAATCAGAAACCTGTTCCAAGCTGCCAAGAAAAATCTACATTGGATTAAGAGACTTTTTTTTATCAATTCTTCTTAGTTATAAAAAGCAATAGGATTCATTTTGACATCATTATAAAAGAACAGGATATGAGTTTTTCTAATCCAGTCCCCAGTACTTTATCTCTACTTCTCCTTCCCTCGTTCCCTTCCTTCCATTCCGCTGATCTGCTATTAGCTTATACTGTTGCTTTGTTTTGTTTTAAAATAGTGTCTTGTGGATGTACACAATGGCCAGATTCACTGTGTTCTATTAATATATGTATATAAGAAAGTCAGACTCATTCTACTGTTCTTCCCTTATCCTGTACCTTTATCCTTCCCTTCACTTCCCTTTTTCTACTCCACTGATCTTCTATTCTTTATTATTCACCCCCCCATTATGGATTAGATTCCATATATCACTGAAAACATTCAACCTTTGAGATTTTTGCAACTGGCTCATTTCACTTAGCATGACAGTCTTCAGTTCCATACATTTACTGGTAAAAGCCATAAAGTTATTATTTTTTATGGCTTAGTAATACTCCATTATGTATATACACCACATTTTCCTTATCCATTCATCTGTTGAAGAGCACCTAATTTGTCACCATAACTTGGCTACTGTAAATTTTGCTGCTATAAACATTGATGTGGTGTGTCACTGTAGTATTATGATTTAAAATCTTTTGGATATATACTGAGGAGTAGAATAGCTGGATCATATGGTGTTTTTTTTCCTAGTGTTTTGAGGAATTACCATTCTGTTTTCCAGAATGATTGTGCTAATTTGAAGTCCCATTAACAATGTATGAGTGTAATTTTTCCTCCCCCACATCCTTGCAAACATTTATTGGTACTTCTATTCTTAATAATTGCCATTCTGTCTGGTGTAAGATGAAATCTCAATGTAGTTTTAATTTGCACTTCATTGGTTGCTAAAGATGTTGGATATATTTTCATACATATTTGCTGACCATTTATATTTCTTCTTTTGTGAAGTGACTGTTTAGTTCCTTTGCCCATTTATTGATTGGGTTGGGGGCTGGGTTGATTTTAATTATTTCCTGTCTTCTAGTGATTCGGGTATTGGTTTGTTCTTTTTCTAGAGCCTTGAGATGTTAGATTATTTGCTTGTTTTTCTCCTATTCTTTTAAAGTATGAGATAAATGCTACAAACTTTTGTCTTAGAACCGCCCCCACACTGTCCCAGAGATTTTGATGTTGTATCACTATTCTTATTTACTTCTAAGAATTTTATTTCTCCTCTGATTTCTTCTGCTATGCATTCATCATTCAAAAATGTATTACTTAATCTCCAGGAGTTACCATGGTTTCTTTTTTAATCTTATCATTGATTTCTAATTTTTTTTCTATTATGATCTGATATAATGCAAGTCATTAAATGGCAGGCAACAAAAATAATTTCTCAATAATAACATTGAATACAAATGGTCTAAACTCTTCAAAGACATGGGTTGAGAGGTTGAATTAAAAACAAGACCCAGCAATATGCAGTCTGCAAGAGGCAAAGACATCCAAGACTTAAGGTGAAAGAACAGGAAAAATCATACCATTCACATGAAACTTGTAAACAAGCAGGTATTCCTGTTCTCATATCAGATAAAATGGACTTCAAGTCAAGGTTAGTCAGAAGAGACAAAGAAGGCCATTTAATACAGCTTAAATGAATCATATCAACAAGATATAATAATCATATGCCCCCCCAAATGAAGTATCTATGTACCTCAAACAAACCCTTCTCGATATTAAAAATCAAATAGACCACAATATAATACTGGGTGACTTGAATGCACCTCTCTCACCACTGGGTAGATCATCCACACAAAAATTAAGATCCTACAGAACTTAAAAATACAATTAATAATATGGACCTAACAGATGTCTATAGACTATTTCACTCATCCAAAACTGAATTCACTTTCTTCTCAGCAGCACATGGAACATTTTCTAAAATAATTGATATTTTAGGTCACAAAACAAATCTTAGCAAATACAAAAAAGTAGAGACCCTTCTTAAGAATCTTTTAAGGTGATTGTTAATAATGATTTTTCAGCCATCTACTAGCCTTAGAACTTAATCCCCAAGTTAGGTCACTTTACTCTGATAGCATCCAGCATTTAAAGAGGAAGTATAGTGTAAACCAAGAGCTGAGTGCCTTCACTCAGAAGCAAGGTTGAGTTCAAATTTGGGCTCTGATTTGTATTAATTATGGCTTTGGATGTATTGATCAATTCTTCCTACCTTATCTTCCTCATCTACAAAACAGCAGCCTCTCCTTCATAAGGACAAACTATGAAGTGTAAAAACCACATAAAACTCATGGTACAGATAATATAATCATTTCCCACCACCTTCCTCCTTTTCTCAAACCCATAGTCCTGCAGAATTTAGTGTGATTGACTCATGTTGCCACACCAAATTTTAAGCAATACCGGAAAATCTGATGCCTTGTTTGTGCTTTTGCTAACTCAGCAACTGAAAGCAATGCCACAGCTGTAAGATCCATATGTGGGCGGAAAATCCAGTCAACTCTTTTAGTTCATCAGTTATCACAGTAGGAACCATGAGTTGGGTTTAAAATCGAAAGCATTCCTAGACCATCAGTCTAGGTTGAGCCTCTTAGTCACACACTCTCAAAACATCCTACAGATTTCCTGGTGATACTTGGAACAATTTTATTTAAATAACTTTTAGTACCTGCCACTCCTCTGTCCCCTAATATTACCCATTCCCACTCCCTGAATGATTAACTCCATGAGGGCTCATCCAGTCCTATATTCTTAATGTCTAACCAAGTGCTTTGAGCAAAGTCATCAATAGATACCTATCAAATGAATAGATATGTGAATGGTAGTCATTTACATGTGTAGATTTTTAGATAGCCTCTACTCTAGAAGTAGAAACTATGAGTAAAGAATGAGATCAATATCCATTTCTATATTGTCAGTTTTAAAGACAACTATAGAGTCGAGTACAGTGGCACACACCTGTAATCCCAGATACTGGCAAGGCGGAGGCAAGAGGATCAAGTTCAAAGCCAGTCTGGGCAACTTAGTGATACTCTGCCCCCAAATTTTTAAAGGGCTGGAGTTGTAGCTCAGTGGTAAAGCACTTGCCTAGCATGGTACTGGTTCAATCCCTAGTACCACTAAATAAAGGGAAAAATAAAAATCCCCCATATGCTTCCACATACTGCATTCACTCCATGCATCTAATGTGACATATGTTTCTTGAACAGAACCATGTGTTCTAGTGCTCCAGACACAAAGATGCTCTTGATGAGCTCACACTTTTCCTATACAAATTGGAAAAACTTTATATTATTCCTTCATTAAACAAGCACTTATTGAGTGATTGATATGTGCTCTGTTTAATATCTATTGCTCTGTTTCTTCTTTGTGTTTTCTTTTAATAACATAAACAGGGACACTGGCTCTCTTTATGTACTGTGTGACTTTACTGGTGAATAATTATTTGTTGCATAAGTATAAATGAGTCCCTCTGGGTGAACCACCTGGGTTTATAGCAATGATATATGTTGCATATGAACAGGTAATATTGCAGTTAAAACCCCTCAAAATCTCAGTTATTCAAGTTTCTTTCATAACCTGCCAAGTTCTGTGATTTTGTAAGGCAGCACTTTTCCAGGTGTCAGGGACACCCTCATTTTCATATAGTGAGTCTGCTACCTAATATTTAGCTCACAGTGTTGTCATTTACCGGGACAGAAACAATCAAAAGCTCGCATTGCTCTTCAGGTTTTTGACCCAAAGTGACATTCTACCTTTAGTTCATTGATTTGAGTGAATTACATGACCCTACTTAACCACAGTGGATACATGACACAGTGAAAAACCTCATATGGCTAATAAGCACTAACCATCTCCACCACAGTGCTCTATTACACTTTTATCAGGAACAATCCCAATCAGTAATCTGCGAGATAACCATAGACCATTAGAGCCAGACAAGATATTAGACAGCATCTTCCAGTCACCATTTATTTGTTTCACACTAGAAGAGACTGAGGCTAAAAACTCACCCACGATTTCAGAACTAGTTAGAGGCAATACCAGATCTAGAAATGATGTGTTCAGAATCTATAGCCATTGAGAATAATGATGGAATAACAATGCTTCTCACACAAAATCCCAGTCATTCCATGTGGCTTTCCCATGAACAGAGGGCAGAAGAATCAGATTTAAGAAAAAAGAAAAAGAAAAGGAGCTTTTCTGGGCCATCCAGAGCTAAGCATTTCATATCATTTGATTAAATACAGTAAGAGCTTTCTATCTAATTTTAGTAGAAATTTCAGTTCCTTGAACTTTCTATTTTCAATATGGTATATTATTTGCAATGAGAAATCCAGTAGGCTGGAACTAAATTTTGTTGAGCCCTGAGGCCTGGATTTTAAATTTTTATTAAGTATGTATGTTGTCGTCCTACATCAAGCACAGATAGTTAAATTCTGGATTGGAAATTTTGCTGGCATTTGTTGAGCATATATGAATTGAACTGTATCTTATAACACAGAGAGTTTGACTTATATAGGTTATTCTCCTCTATTTAAAAGTTTTAGTGACATTGAAAATACATTTAAAATTTAGCAGTTTAATTTCCCATAATAGCTAAAAACACATTTGGTAGAGCACATATTTTAAAGAGAATATTCTTAAAATTGCCTGACTTGGGGTTCAGTTCATAGGAACCCAAAATATACAGAATTGTCTTTATCCATTACCCCTTCTTTTCACATATCTATACAAAATTTGCTTCTCTATTCAAGAGTTCTTTGCACACTGACATCAGAGGTTACAAAAGAAGGTGACAGTGGCAAACACCTTTTTGTCAGGACATAGAATCCCTCAGACTTGATATCATCCAAATCCCAAGTGTCCTCTGATGTGTGCAAACACTCAGATGTGCTTACAAAACCTTCTCGAGGCACAGCAGCCAAAAGTAGATCTTTGGGCTGTTTTAAGTGCCATTCAACAACCACTTCCGGACACTTCCTAGGGAACTTCCTTCTGCCCTCAGAAGGTTCCTCAGTAGAGCCTCTCCACCCTGCCTGTTCCACAGCCTGAGCAGGTCTAATGCCATTTTCTCTAAGTCACTCCCCTGTTAGGAAATTTCTTTTAAAAAAACTATTTAAAATAAAATTAAATCTCAGCTTCTTTCTCCTTTTCAAATTCTGTTTCTTTAATGCTGTACCCTCAAGCTGTGCATGGAGATTAGTGACTTTTTCAGATCTGATGCCAATATCAATCTGCAAATTGGCTGGCAAGCAGCACTAAGAGACCAGGCAATTGGCTGGTGCCCGCTGATGAGTGTATGTATACTTCTCCCTCCTTTTTCTGTAAACCAGTTAGCTTTTTGAGTTAGCATGACTCTTCCCATTCTGAGCCAATGCTTAAAGACAGCATTCTAGTATGCAGCTCAATGTGCTCCTGCTTAGCAATAGGACAGCTAATGTCTTATTGAAGTATGGTGACAAAAGAAGGTAATAGTGGCAAACAATGTTATGTGACTTAATAGAGAGAACATGTAGGAATTCTCAGAGAAGCTAGACAAAGTCAAGAGAAAAATGTCCTCACTTAGAACCCAGAGGTGCACAGCATTTGCCTGTGACACTCATATTTATTATTTACTAGGCTAACCTTGACCCATTACCAGGTACTAAATTACTGGGATCTTGATCAAATCATTGAACCTCTCTAAGCTAGAGAGTGGAGAGCTTAGCCCTTGTTTTTATTTCTTACATGTAAGGGAGGATAAAAGTGAGACATAGTTATAAAAATGCTTTGGCAATTATGATATATAATAATTATAAGGTCATTCATTGCTAGTGGGAGAGAGTATTAAAAGGTATAACCGATTTTGTCTGTTTTCTGTTGCCAGGTATTTTGTAGAGAATAGAGATTTTTTTGTAGAGAATAGAGATTTTTTTGGCTCAGTTCTAGAGACTGAAAAGTGGAAGAGCACATCAGCACTGGCTTGACCTCTGGTGTAGGCCTCCTGGCTCCATGATAACATGATGGAAGGCATCATATGACGAGTAGTGCAACTGTGCCAAAGGCAACTATTATAACAAAAGCATTCCCTCAGTAGTCCATTAATCCATAAATAGCTTAATTCATTCATGAAAGCAGAGCACTCATCTCTAAATACCATTACCAACAAATGTGAGGATTAAGTATCCAAAATATGAAATTTGGGGGACATATTCAAATTATAGCCACAACCACCTAAAAACGAATTTAGATATTATTGCATCAGTTAAGATTAAGTCTGGAGTGATAGGAAACTTTAAACAACAGACCCTTATACATAAAACAAATTAATATATTTCCAATAAAGCCTCAAGGAATGATGTTTCTCACCAGTAACGTAGCTCCAGGAAGGAAGGGTACCCAGATTGCTTTTAGTTCTGACATCTCTAGGGTGGGGCCCTAATCCTCATAGTCCAAGATGGACCCTGTACCTCTAGACATCTTTAATGTCAGTAAAGAGTCAAGGAACAAAAAAAGAAAGCATAAAGAATATATGCCAGCTGTATTTTAAGATTCTATCCTGAAAAGATATACATTCCCACCTATGCATCACTGATTAAAATTTAGTTAAATGGTCATACTTGGCAGCAAGGAAATTGAAAATACTAGTTATTCCTGTGTCCCATTAAAAATTAAAGGAGAATGAGTTTTAGGGTTGCTAACTGGCAATTTCTACTCTACTACTCAGCTCCATCCATAGACCCAGATATATTTTAAAGTTTTCTCTCTTTATATCCATAAATAATACTTGATATCTCTCCATGTATTTTAAAAATTTGTATATTTTGATAACATTATTTTCTACTCAAAGTTGAGGTATATCTAGATTGATTTGTTCAAATAGGATTAATTATCTTAACTCTTGTACACTGACATATGGCATTTCATACTAAAATTCCATAAAATTCAACATGCTCATATCTCAAGGCCCAGCCAACCCATATCTAGTTATATGCATTGGAGAAACTCTTTCATGTAGCTACACATAAAATGTACAGAGGTTTTCACCATAGAACTATTTCAAAGAGTGAGAGGAATGAATAAATAAACCAAACTTTATTCTTACTATGGAACCCCATACATCAATGTACAGGAGTTAAGATAATTAATCCCATTTAAACAAATCAATCTAGATATATCTCAACTTTGAGTAGAAAATAACAAGTTATAAAAATATATATGAAGTAAGGTTATAAAAATATATATGAAGTAAGGTGCTATCCAAATTTTAAAAATACATAGAGCAATACCATGCATTATTTATGAATACACATATAAAGAGAAAACATTTAAAATATATCTGGGTCTATGGAAGGAGCTGTGTGGTAGACTGCTGGCCTAGCATATGCAAAGCCCTGGGTTCAGTCCCCAGCACTGCAAAAAATAAAATATATTCAGAAATGGTATACCCCAACTTCAGAAGGCTAAATATCTTAGGAGAGTAAAAGGGGTGGGAAAGGGGGTCTTAACTGTATTTTATAACATCTAATTAAAAAAGAGCTTTGAAGCAAAATGACAAATTGTTAACTTATATTAAATCTGAGGTATATTTTGATATCTGTTGTATTATTTTCAATGATATTGGAAAGTTCATGATTATGAACCAAATATTTAATTATAGCATATCAGGCAAAATCCAGAGTGGCCATTTTGGCTACAGTTTCAATTCCTTATTGCATTACTTTTGGAGCCAAGAAGTAGGTACTAGCTGAATACAGAGAACATACATTGGGATATTCATACAAGAACATCTTGAAAAACAGAGAACATATCAAATGAAGGGGATACGTATACTGAATTTCAAATGTCATCTGCAAGGAACTTCAGGACAGCTTCTGTCTTCTGGAAGCTTCAGCAAAAGGAAGGAAACCAGTGGCTATAGGATCTGGTGCTGATTCTTACTTCATCTTCTACCACCTACTCCCACATTCTTCATGTTCAGTGATACTTATAATCTATTTTTTAATGTCTGATTATTGCAGTATAGTTATACATAATATTGGAGTTCATTTTGACATAATAATACATGCATGCATGAATATAATATGCTCCACTTCAGTCCCCAGTGTTTCCTCTTATCCCGCCTTCCTAACACCACCCCTACTCCCTTTTCTCTTCTTGTCTCCTTTCATACAGGTTTTTTGGGGGAAAAAACTGTGCTTTATACATATACATAAAGGTGAAATTCACTGTTTTACACACACACACACACACACACAGAATAATTTTGTCAATTTAATTCCATTCCTCCTTTTTTCCAATCCTTCTTCCATCCTTTTCTATCCCTTTCCTCTATTCCACTGATCTCCCCCTTATATTTTCATGGGATTAACCCTTTTTTCCACATTTTGCCCTAGCTTCAACATATGACTTTGAGTCTAGTTTATTTCATTTAGCATGATGTTCTCTAGTTACCAGAAAATGCCATAATTTCATTCTTTTATGACTGAGTAATATTGTGTTGCATATATATACCACATTTTCTTAATCCATTCATCTTTTAACTGGCCCCTCCAGACTGGTTCCATAGCTTGGCTATTGTGAATTGTGCTGCTATAAACATTGACATACCTGTTTCACTATTATGTTCTTATTTTAGTTCTTTTGGATAAATACCAAAAAGTGGAATGGCTGTGTCATATAGTGGTTCCATTCCTAGTCTTTTAAGGAATCTCCACACTGCTTTCCAGAGGGATTGTATTAATTTGCATTCCCACCCATAATGTATGAATGTACTTTTTCCCCCATATCCTTGTCAACATTTATTATTTGTATTCCTGATGATTGACATTTAACTGGAGTGAGATGGGATCTCAATATAGTTTTGATTTGCATTTCCCTGATTGCTAAGGATGTTGAATATTTTTCATATATTTATTTGTTGGCCATTTCTATTTCTTTTAAAAATGTCTAATAGTTCTTTTGCCCATTTGTCAATTGGGATTTTTGTGTGGGGGGGTTGTATGTGTGTGTGTTAAGTTTTTTAAGTTCTTTATATTTTCTGGATATTAATATCCTGTTAGAAGAGTGGCTGGCAAAAATCTTCTCCCATTCTGTAGGCTCTCTCTTTATGTTCTTAATGACTTCCTTTGTTGTGCAGAAGCTTATTAATTTGATGCTATCCCACTTATTGATTCTTGGCTCTATTTCTTGAGCTGTAGGGCTCTTGTGAGGAAAGTTGGTGCCTGTACCAATATGATGAAGTGTTGAGTTTATTCTAGCAGCTGCAAAGTTTCTGGTCTAATTCCTCAGTTTTTGTTTTTTTAATCTACTTTTTGAGTTGACCTTTGTGCAGGATAAAAATAAGGATCTAGTTTCATTATTCTACATATAGATATCCAGTTTGCCCAGCATCATTTGTTAAAAAGGCTACCTTTTGCCAACGAATTCATTTTGCCCCTTTATCAAGTGTCACATGACTATCTGTATTCCATCGGTCTTCCTGTTTGCCAAGACTGTTTTGAGATCAAGTATCGTGATATTTCCAGCATCACTCTTCTCAGTATTGCTTTGGTTATTCTGAGTATTTTATTCTTTTAAATGAATTTTAGGACTATATTTTCTGGTTCTGTGAAGAATGTCATTGGTATTTTGATGAGCATTGCATTGAATCTGTATAGCACATTTGGTAATGCAGCTATTTTGACAGTAGTAATTCTGCCTGATAGTCTGAAATCTCAGGTATTCCCAATACATCCTTTCAGCGAGCTGTGTTTCCTGTCTAGCATACTTCTTTCTCAGTCTTCACGGTTCAGTTCAAAAGGTACCTTCTCAAGCGGTTTACCCAGGATCACCAGCTAGACTCGATCCCCCAGATCCTACCCCATCACTCTCTATTTGATTATCACCTATTAATTTTCTTAATACTTATTAATAAATTATTCTAATGACTTGTTGACATATTATTTTCCTCCACACAATATAAGCCCCATGGTGGAAGGAACTTGATCCATTTTGTTTAGTACTGTATCTCCAGGATCTAGAACAATGCCTGGCACTCTTGGTACTCAGTAAGTAGATGCTGAATGAATAAAAAATGTTAGCAAGTTTTGATCATTAAAAGCAAGAGAGGAGAATGTAGAGGGTTTTGTGGTTGGTTAGGGGTATTAATGGTCCTCAAGGCCAACGGTCTCAAAAACAAAATAAAAACACTAGTTTGGGGGGTTTTAAAATATTCTTTATTTTTTGTAATGATTCTATGTTACAGAAAAATTACATAGAAAGTAGAAATAGTTCTCATTTATATGTTTTGCTCCCCTCTGGCACACATTTCCCTTACTATTACCATCTACATTATTGTAGTTCATTTGTTATAATTGATGAGCCAATATCAATACATTATTATTAACTACAGGGCATAGTTCACATCCAGGCTCACTCTTCATGTACAATTCTATGTGTTTTGACAAATGAATATCATCATGTACTCAATATTACGATATCATACAGAATGATTTTACAACCCTAAGAATCCTCTCTATGCTTTCTCCCTTCATCTCTTTCTCCCTCCTTAGTAGCTCTCAACAAGCACTGATCTTTTTATGGTCTCCATAGTTTCACCTTTTCTGGAATGTCATATAGTTAGAATCACACAGTATATAGCTTTTTTAGACTGGCTTCTTTCATTTAGAGATATGAATTAAAGATTCATTCATACATTTTCATGTCTTAATATTTTCTTTTTAATTACTGAAAAAACATTCTATAGCCTATATGTATCACATTTTGTTTAACCAGTCACCTATTAAAGGACATTTTGATGCTTTCAATTTTTAACAACAATGGAGAAACCTGTTACAAACAATTATTTCCGTGTTTTTGTTTGGACATAAGTTTTCAACTCCATAGGAGCATGATTGCTGGATCATATAGTATACTTATCTTTATAAGAAATTGCCTGACTATCTTCCACAGGGGCAGTATATTTTACATTTATCAGCAGTGAGTAAGTATTTTCCTTGCTCCACATCTTTGTCAGCATGTTATACTATCAGTGTCTTGAATTTTAGCCATTCTAATAGGTGTGCAGTGTTATCTCATTGTCTTAATTTGCAGTTTCTGAATAATATATGATGCTGTCTTTTACATGCTTATTTTCCATCTGTGTATTTTCTTTGGGGAGGTTTATTCATATATTTTAACTATTTTTAATTGCGTTGTTCTTTTATTGGTATGTTTTGAGACTTCTACATGTATTTCAGAAACAAGTCCTTTATGAATTTTGTGTTTTGCAAATATTGTCTCCAAGGTCATGGCTTATCTATTTTCTTAAAAAGGCACTAGTTTTACAGAAATATCCCCTTAATAACTGCCTGGGGAATTCCTAATATTCTCTGAGAGTCCAAGCATTCCTGAACCCTTTGGTTGTTTAGAATGTCTGATTTCTGCCTCCCACCCTCCACATTTTCCTCCATGGAAATAATACTAGGAAGGTAAGTAGGAGAACAAAAGATTGTGTATTATGGTTGTGAATTTTATGTGTCAACTAACCTGAGCAACAGGATGCCCAGAAATCTGATTAAATGTTTCTAGGTGTGTATGTAAGGGTGTTTCTGAAAGATATCAACATTTGAATCAAAGGAGAGAGTAAAGCAGATTCTCCCCCACCCACCCACCTCAGTGTGGGTGGGCATCTTCCAGTCCATTGAGGGGTTAAAAAGAACAACAACAAAAAAAAGAGGTCAAATTCTCTTTGCCCAATTGCTTGAGCTGGGGCATGGCCTGGATCTGTTGTTTACTTTCCTGATTCTCAGGCCTTAAGAATCAGACTCCTATCTATATAATCAGCTTTTCAACTCCAAGCCTTTGAATTAAACTGCCAACTTTTTCTGGGTCTCCAGCTTACAAACAGCAATCATGGAAATCATCAGACTCCATAATCAAGTGTATCAATACCTTATAATAAATCTCAAACAAAGGTGGATGATAGACAGCTATCTCTATCTAGTCACAGTTTCTGTGACTGCATCATATTTGACATACATTTAAAATTGCTTAGTGCTTAACCAAAAGCTCAGTATATAACCCTATTTCCTGAGGACAGGGCAGAGAACTTCATCTATTAACAAGGGACAGCTTATTAATTTTATGTCTTTTGTACTTTAAAGCTTTCCGATTTCATTGGTAAAGATTCCCCATTTATCATCCTGTGCTATCCCTTCACACCCTTCTGAAAGTGGGGGGACATCTGGGGCAGCAATCCAGTTAGTGTTTTTTCACTAAGAGAACAAACTAAAGCTAGAGTAAGAATTTGGAACAATAACTGTTGTTAAAGAAAACTCTTCTCATTTCTGTTGGGGATCATTGAAACACATGTATCATTGATTGACATAAAGGCCTATACACAAAGAAATAAATGAGTTTCTTTTAAATGGTTGGCAATCAACCACCCTCTGACTAAATCCTAAACAGAAAACCTTTCCACTGATTACTAGCCTGCTTATAAATTTCAGCTTCCAAATATCATGGGACTATGTTCTTGGTCTTGGGTGTAGTATTTCTCCCAACAGACTCCTATATGTATAAAAAGATTCATACAAGTTTAGGGATTCCATTACAAATCCCAAAAAGAGTCTCTTTTCTGTTTGTTCTTGGTTTTATATACAGAAAGCTTAAGTTCACAAAGGAAATTCCATTCCTATGCTAAAATTTGAAACGGCAGCTTCTATTTTAGAAGACCCTAGCATCAGTTATTTTCCAAGGAGAAAAAAGCTAGAGTTATTTTTAAAATGGAAAGAAGCTAGTTTAAAAAATTATAAATATTGCTTAGTTTCCAATTCTTGACAGAACGGTATCCAGAGAATAGTTTGTGTGTCATTTGAATATCCAAAGTTAACACCTTTCACAAATGGGGTAGATATCCTCTGTAGCATGTTGGGAGTACTTCCAAAATAGCTTCCAGACTAAAACCACCACCTTTTTTACCAACTTTTTCTGTGTCTGAAATCCCTTCCTCTGTGCCTCCTCATTACTTATAAGAATTCTACTATCCTTGCTTCCTGAAAAACGATGAACTTGACAATATTTGATCAAATAATATATCAAACTATCAATTTTTTGTTCTTTTTATTGTTAGTAGCATTCCATTGTCTATACGCTTTACAATTTGTACAATTATTCACTAATTAATGGCTGCTTGGGTTCTTCCATTTTGGGCAACCATGAATAAATCTTCTACAAATAGTTATACACGAGTCTTTGTATGGATATATGCTTTCATTTGTTTTGGATAAATGCCTAAAAGTAAGATTTTTGGGTCAGATGTTAAGTGAACTTACAGGTTGTACAAAGTGTTCTGTGTTTGAATTGTTTCAATTTATAGAAAATGTTTCCAAAGTGGTCCTATGATTATATATTTCTACCTATGTATGGTAAAAGACGGGTATTGCCCAGATAGGAATTATATCCCTGTCTCTGGCTGAAACAAATGTTTTCCTTAAATCAAAGTTTTTTTAGCCTATTTATATGCTTGCTCTCTCCCTTCATGTCATATTTATCAGTTTTCCCAACTCCTGTTTACCTTCATTTGAGGTCTCTCACCTCCTTTGATCTCAGCCACCTATGTGCTCATTGTTTGTCACTACCTAGGCCTATTTTTACCTTTCCTTTTCCTTTGTCCAGACTGATGCCTTTATTTTGACGCTTATTGCAAGATGGCCTATGTCAATCTGATCACACCTATTATCTTTTCAGTAGATGATTATAGACAGTATATATAAGTATAGCCATATTTCCCCCAATACAGTCACATATATTTAACAAATTTTTGCTAGAAAGCAGACACAGAACACTTTGTACAACCTGTAAGTTCAATGAAGCTCTAATTCTCTATCCTTATAAGTATGCATATCATATCTTGCACAGGAAATTCACTAGAGACAGATGGATCAATATTCTGGAAGCAGAATTTCATGGCTCTGAGAATCAACATTGGCACCAATGGCTAGACACAGGATAGAAATACAGGCTACCGAGGGCTTGCAAGATTCTTAGTTCCTATTTAGGGAAAGTGGAGAGTATCTCTAAACTATTCCATTCATTCTACATACTAACAAACCATTTCACCAATAAAATCACTTTTAAAGTTTGTTATGCTAATTAAATTTCACCAATGAAAACACATTTCTAGCTTTCACTCCAACACCTGGTGCTAATCAAAGGCAATGTTATCCAAAGCACCTAGTATAAACACATTTATAGTGTCGATCTTCTAATAAGATCTCATCTGGCCACCCTTGAAAATTGAATTTCTAATTAGGACAGTATATAGTATGTGACTCAAAGTAACCATTACCTACATATGTCACATATGTAGATTTTTTTCCCCACAAAATCTTTACATCATGGACACCATAATAAACCTCAAATTCTGCCCTGGAAATAACATTAAATATCCACTATATCTCAGGCATATATGTTTATCATCTAGAAAATTATAATTCAAAAGAAGTAGATATCATTAAGTGTCCCTATTTTACAAAGAAGAATTCTAATTTCCCCAAGGTCATTTGAAGCAGAATTGGAGGTCCAATCTGGGTCTACCTATCTCCAAGTAACATTTCAGTAATCTTCCATTTTACATGATAGAAACACATTTTTCCTAATATCTACTCAAAGGTATAACTAAAGCACTGCTTTTAAATCTTTCCCATACTTTTTGGGTTAATAGATAACTGGAAGAATCTGAGGAAATCTCTCGCCTTTCTCATCAAAATGGATTTACATGTCCAAAATTTTAACAAAACCTTGAGTAAGTCTGAAAACATGCTGCTTCTCAACACCCAGCACAGACCTTAGATTAAGAATTGAACAAGGAATATTAAATATTTCTCTACATTAGAATTGTAATCTACATTATTTTAGTTCTTCTGGTCACATTTCTGAATGTGTTAATTTTTCCAAGACAGAGAAGCTGCCTCTAATGTACTTTTTCTAACATACGGCACTTTCTCTAACAGTACTTTCAATTTCTTAATTTTAAAATGCCACTAACTATAGGCAGTTGATTTTCAGAGACCAGCACCAGAAACTCCTTCTTGGTGATGACTTTTGGTAATTATACTTTCAAAGCATGGGTTACACCATTTTCCCTATATGCATAACTTTAGAAACTGTATTTAATGACTCTGTCCAAAACCACTGTGGAAATAGGATCTCCAATTCAAAAGACACATCTCTGCTCATCTGTCAATTGTCTGCTGTGAAACAGGTCCTCTCAGGTAACTGGCTATGAATAGCCTCATTCTGACCACCTGAGCACAACACACCTCTATTTTTCTGCCTCCCTCCAGATTCTTCAATGCTGTTGACATTATATGAATGTTCCGAGGTTTGGCATACTGCCAAGGCTCTGTCATGTGACCTGAGTCCTTCTCTAAAGAGAATGTGCAAGCCACTCGTTAGCATAATTTAAACATTAATTATGAAAACAGTCCCCCAAATGCCATGAGAACAAATAAACCACTGAGCCACTACTGAGCAAACTACCTTACTGCTGAGGCTCAGACAAACAATAGAATGATTAGCAAAAATGCATTACTAGGCTCAGTTATATTTCATACAGTATTTGACAATCCATAGGGCCCACTTCTGTTTTCCCATAAATAAGATATACAATTTAATGGTTCTCTTTTATCTTACACATCATAGTGAATCTGTGAGAACATCACTTAACCTCCTCAATCCATCTTTCAACTGCTTTATACTTACAGATATGAATGAACAGAAATGGTAACAGTTTTGATTTTATTCTATGACTCTGTACTATTGTATTACCACTGATAAAATGAAAAATACATATTCAAATGTAGAAAAATTGCCAATGTCACACATTAAGAATGTTTCTGAAGCACACTGAAATATAATCAAATATGGAATTTGGCATTTGAGGTCCATGCTGAAACCATTCCAAGGCATTTCATTATTTGATATTACCAGAAGGACTTCATGACAACTGAGCTATTTCTAACAATCCAATCTTGAGGCATGCATAGAGAGAATAGCTTGAAAATGGAAGTTATAATGCAAGTTTATCATTTATGAATTTTTCCTATGCAGAAATTAATAAAAAATAAACTGCTGTTATGACTTTCTCTGCTAAAAATAATCTTTCTTTTCCATACACTTAAAAGAGACTGTGTACAATAAGGTTATGATCAAATATTTTGGCAACACCAGATATAGGCAACACTTTTGAAACTTTGTATTTTCTTAAGAAACTAACTTTGTTTTCCCTAGAACATTTCAACTTTTTTTTCTAATGTTTTATCTCATTTACAAAACTTAAGATTAAACATGTCAATCAATTTTCCCCACATATAAATTTGGGTCAGTAATAGTAACTACTTAATTGACTTGCTGTGAAAATTAAATCAATTTATGTATGGAAAGAACCTGGTATATAAGACTTCTGGTTTCAACTCCAATATGGACAGAGTTTGTAAACTGTCAATCCTACTCTTACAAGAAAAAGGTAAAACAACAACATCTGGGAGGTTGTTAGAGAACTGAGGTCAGATAGCAAATGAGCACCCTGAAATTCAGACTGACACATCTAGAGAGATATGAAATCAAGATCTGTTTACCTGGAACAAATGCTGCTGGAATCAAACTGGCAGGGACATTTAAATCATGTTTTTGATAAATTTTTGAAGGCTGAGTTTGGATTAGCATGAGTGAGAAAATTCCAGGAGCCGTAGTCTTGATGGCCTCCACATTGTCATGATTTTATTTTTAGGAATCCCAAGGCAGTCATGAAAATGTGAGAAAGTTTATGGCTCTGACCCTGGCAGGGATTGGGGAAGATTAATCGCTGTGAAATAAACCTTCACCCCTATAGAAGACAGGACTTTGCCTGAGTCTTATCTCAACTGTTTCCACTTCCCACCAGAATCCTCCCACATTAACTGCCAATTGCCTTCTTTTCACATTTAAAGTTAAAAAAATATGTATAGGATAAGAGCTTCAAAAACATAGATTAGAAATGCTACAGCCAAGTAAGAGAATTGGGGCCGGTTTGGATGGAGGAAATTATATCACAGTCCAGAGACACAGGCCCACTGAAGAACTGAGATTTAATTATGTTATAGAATGCTTCGCTTCCTTTCTCCATGCTTGACCATAACAGAAGAGCTCTGGTTGGTGCATAGGAGTTGATTATATCTAAAGAGTTATAAGATACAGACTCTCTGAGGTGGAGTATTCAGAAAAGCCCAAATCAAGGGGGAGACAAAAATCAAGGACATTAGAGAAACTGGAAGTCTCTGGCACCTGCTGCTATAATAAACATTAAACAAAGTCCCAACTACTGGACAGATTAACAAATTCTCACACTAAAATCCTATTTACCTCAGTTCCTCAGGAACTGAGGAAGTTATCTATCTTTCTGAAAGAATTGTGAGGCTAATAGGAATGCAAAAGCTGCAGTGATTTTGGAAGACAGCTTGGCAGGTTCTTACCAAGTTAAACTCAAGATTGCCATATAATCCAGCAATCATTCTCTTCTGTGTTTACCTGACTGATTTGAAAACTATATCCACACAAAAACCTGCACATGAGTGTTTATAGAAGCTTCATTCATAATCCCCAGAAACAAGAAGCAACCAAGATGTCTTTCAGAGGTAAATGTACAATCAATCTGTGGTATTTTCATATAATAGGACTACTCCAAAACAAAGAAGAATGAGATGTCAAACCAAAAAAAGACATAGACTATTAAATGCCTATTGCTAACTGAAAGAAGTCAGTCTAAAAGGGCTAAATAATTTACAATACCTAGATATGATGTTCTGTGAAATATAAAAATATAGAAATAGTAAACAGATCAACTGAGTTACTAGAAATCCAGGGCACTTTTTTTTTTTTACCTCAAATTATTCTGTATGATATTGTAGTGATGAATATATGACATGATGTATTTGTCAAAAACCATAGAATTATGTAGCATAAAATAAACATTAATGAATAAAACTTTTCAAAAATCATTTAGGATGTTAAGGGTTCCTAGGATGAGACCTAGAACAGGATGAGACCTTACTGGAGGAAGTGTGTGGAGGAGGGCGCCAATGAAACTTTAAAATGAGTGGGGTTTTCAAGACTAAAGACATCAGGAACTGAACATAGGCACTGGGCTCTAGTTGATTGCTCTTTTGTCCTTACTCTGAAGCATCAATTAGCAATTCTGCTATCACAATGCTGATATGCTGGAATTAAAAAATTAAATTGATGGCAGATGCTGGGAATCAGGTTTCTCATTTCAGGAGAGGAAATTACAAATAAGTAAAAGTTTGAAGCTAGAATGGTCTATGATATAATAGGTTAAACAGGAGATATCAGTTTGAATTCAAGTTTATCTGAATATAGGCACTGATGGCTACATATAAAATTATTTGTAAATATGTGAATTCTTACAAGTTAGTATGCACATCTTTCAGGTCAAAATGGTACCCCTAATAGCAAGGAGAACACCTTGCACCAAGATCTTGGTTTTTCTATTTCCCCAATTAAAGGAAATCAATGAGCCCAGAAAAATGGCCTACTCTAGGACTGGAGCAAAAAATGCACAAGATGAGCATGAATCATCTTGTAGCACTAAAATGTAAGGAAATATTCAAACATGCACACACACTCTACTCTCATAACAGGTCATATTAAAGGGACATGGAGGCCAGCTGAAAGAGTTCCCAGTGTTCTAAGCAGTAATGATTTGAGCAATGAGTAATATTAGATTATAGCTGAATGCATAAAACAAATTTCTATGATTCCATAGAGACATTAAAGAGGTCACAAATAAAATAGGGAGAACAAATAAATCCCTCATCTAGAAGAATTCTAAATAATTTATATAGATAAGAAAATAGTATAGAACTTATTTCTTCTTAGGTTTTACCTAGTAAATTCCTTCTGAAAAATACTGTATAGAAGATGGAGGGAAATACTAACTTAAAAGCTAGGAGATCTGACATACATAACCTCAGTCAAATGACCAAGATTGACATCAACAGTGATGTCATTTTCATTGCATATGTCCTTAGTATGATGTGATAAGAATGATGCTTCCTCCATTATCATCCTCCATAAACCCATAATTCCACTCAATTCATGAGAAAATCTTCAAGAAAATACCAATACAGATACATTCTATAACATATACCAATACTCTTTACAACTGCCAAGATCATCAAGAAATAAGGAAAAACTGAGCTAGGTGGCCCAAGCCTATAATCCCAGTGGTTTGGGAGGCTGAGGCAGGAGGAGCATGAGTTCAAAGCCAGCCTCAGCAATGGTGAGGCACTAAGCAACTCAATGAGACCCTGTCTCTAAATAAAACACAAAATAGGGCTGGGGATGTGCCTCAGTAGTCAAGTACCCCTGAGTTCAATCACCAGTATCACTCCCACCCCCCTCCAAAGAAAAAAAAGAAAAAGAAAGGAGGAAAGACTGAAAACTGACACAACCAAAGAAGCCTATGAAAACATGACTATTAAATATAATTTAGTATTCAGGATAGAATTTTGGAACAGAAAAAGGACATTAATTATAACCTCAGGAAATCTCAATAAGCTATGGATTTCAGTTAATAATGTATAAATATTGGTCCATTAAAACAAATGTACCATAATATGCATATTTTAATTGATAATATTGGAGACTGGACTCCTGGGATAGAGGAACTATCATATTCATCTTTTGATATCTAAAAAAACTCTTAAATTAAGAGTTTATTTTTTTAAAAAGTAGGTAGTATGGTCCTTGCCTGATGGGATGTGTTTGATAAATGTGAACTGTTATTATTTACATAAGTACTGTCACCATGAATCTTTGTGGCCAAAATGAAGTCAAAATTATTAGATATTTAAACAGAACTTCGACCTAAAATTAACCTGAATAATGACTAAAAATGTTCTAAAAACAATGACTAAATCATAGGTTGGCCAAATTACCACTCTCTGCAAGAGTCAACTATAAAAAAAATTGAAGTATATGCTTTTCAAAAATATTACTTCCATGCCTTGGCATTCATCCCTTTTCTCATCTTTCAAATATTTCCTTTAGAGAAATTCTAAGTTGATGAAAATATTATCACTTGGCCATTCATTTGTAATCAGGATCAAATAGTTTTGTAAACAGAACTAAAACTAAAGCTTTACCACTCCTCACCTGAGACTCAAATTCCCATAGCCCTAGATGAACTAAGATTTCTTGAAATCTGAAATCACTAAACCTTGTCTTCACTTGTTGCTCCTCAACATTTTCATTTTCTCTTTGTGCAGATAAGAAATTCATAGATTGATGGAAATCCCTGGATTCAGAGGTTTCTTTGCATTGTAAATAGAAAAACAAGTACACAACCTTGTTTCTACCATTGCCTATCAAAGTCCATTTTGTTTTAAATAAATACAATCTAAGAATGGTTAATCATATTTAATGGACTAATCATAGCCACTGCCTGTTTATATTTATAAAACCTACAGTAAATACATCTATCAAAGATGATATATAGAAAAATTATTGGATATATGGAATATTAGGATATAAAAGGATCTGGTTTTTATTATTCAAAAAAGGAATACCAACAAGTTCCTCTGAATCTCCCTCTCATCAAGATGCACATACAGTAGTATATACACAATGGCTCCACTGCCTAACTGAATTATGAAACTGACAAAGTTCCTCATGGGAAGGCTCTCTTTTTCAGCACACAGGTCTTATTTCCCAAAACACTGACTTTGCACATGTTATTAACAAATTCTCTCCAAGTGTATATTTATACTGAAGTATTAAAGTATATTCCCTCCCATTTCAGGACTATCCACATTTTACTAACTGCCTAAGGACCAAAAAGAAATCCCATATAAATGTGCAACTTTCTAAGGGTGAAATTGTATACTCTATCAGCTAACAGAGAAAGAGGAAAAGGTAAATGCTCAAAGCTGCTTGAAGCATACCAAATAGGCAGCCTCCTATTCTGCCATTTCATAATAGTTTCATTTTGTTTTTTTCATAGCCTTTTGCTGCATGAAATGACTAATTATATTTTACAAAAAACAGTTTGAACAACATAACTGTATTTTTAAAATTCATATATAATTCCATCTTAAGCATACTTTTTACATTTTTTCATAGTAGTATTTATTGTAATCAGTAAATCAGCTTTGTTATCTTTCCAGTTGCTAAGTTGCTAATTCTTTTTAAAAAATTGTTAAATGCCTACTGTGTTCCATGCACCATTTTAAGAATTGGAGATATACCATTGAACAGTCAAAAGTCCTCATACCATGCAGCTTACATTCTACTTGGGGGGAAAATATAAACAATATACATAATACCTAAAAATAATTAAATATTTTTTTAATAAATCAGGTAAGAGTGATTGAGCATGAGTGAGTAAGGATTGGAAAGGAAGATAAAAATTTGCAATAGTGAAGTGGGGACAGGCATCATTTCATGGTGACATTTGAGCAAATGTCAAGAGGTAAGGTAGACATACACAATTAGAGAACAAGACTTCCAGAAAGGGCATATGGACAGTAAATAGTCTCTAAGTTAGAAATGTGTCTTGCATAACTGAGGAGCAACAGAGGGGCCACTGTGGCTAGGGAAAAGGGAGTGATGGAGAGGGTAGGAAAAGATGACATTAGGTTAAAAAAATATATATATAGGCTGTATGTACCATTTTAAGGATTTTATCTTATGATGTAACTTCAACAAGTGATTCTTAATTTTAAAACTCTAATCTGTAACAAGGAAGGCAAACAACTAAAAAAGATTTTTTCTATTAAACCAATATAGAGATAAAATGGAATAATAAATATTAACTAATCCAAAATAAGGCCAAAAAATTTTTTTAAATGAGAGGAAAAGGAATAAAAATGATAAGACAAAGAGAAAACAACAGCAAGAGAGCATAATTAAACCCAAACATAATGCAATGAAAATTACATTAAGTGTAAGTGGTATAAATATGACATTAAAGAGTACACTCTCATTTGAATAAAAAACCAAGACCCAATTACATGTTGTCTATAAAAGGCACACTATGAATATAGAACAGAGAAAGGTTAAAAAGAATGAAAAATGATATATCATGCTAAATCTAGTAAAACTAAAGTTAATATAGCTGTATTAATATCAAATAAAAGAGATTTCAGAGTGAAGATTATTATAGGGATAGAGATTACAGCACAATAAAGAGGTCAGTATACCAGTGAAGCCTAACAAACTGCATTTGCACTTAGTAATATAAATTCAAAATATAAGCAAAAGCTTATGAATTGAAAAGAAAAATGGACAAATTCACAAGCAATTGAAGATTTGAAAGTCCCTTTCTCAATAATTGAGAGTAAGTAATAAGACAACATTGTTTACCAACTTATCTTCATTGACATAGGCATAACACTCCAAAAGGGCAAAATACATGTCTTTTTAAAAATATGGACAAATATTTACCACAATAATTCATGTTCTAAACTATAACATAATATCAATACTAAGGGATTAAAATTATACCATGCATTTTCTCTGACCAAAACGTAATTACAGCAGGGCGTGGTGGCGCATGCCTATAATCCCAGCACTTTGGGAGGCTGAGACTGGAGAATTGCGAGTTCAAAGCCAGCCTCAGCAATGGCAAGGTGCTAAGCTACTCAGTGAGACCCTGTCTCTACATAAAACACAAAATAGGGCTGGGGTTGTGGCTCAGTGGTCAAGTACCCCTGAGTTCAATCCCTGGTACCAAAAAAAAGAAAAGTAATTATGGTAGAAATGTAGGAATCAATAATTGAAAGATATCTGGAAGATCCCTAATATGTGGAAATAATGTAGAATATTTCTACTTGTCCCCGAGTCAAAGAAAAATCACATTAGAAATTAGCAATTATTTAAAACAGAATGAAAATGAAAACAATGTATCAAATGTTTAGAATGCAGCCAACTAGGATTTAGAGGGAAACATGCAGCATTAATTTCTTATAATAGAAAAGATCTCTAATCAGTCTGAATTCCACCTTAGGAGACCAGAAAAAGAAAAAGAAATTGTAAAAACAAAGGAAATAGTAGGAGTAGACATTAATGACATAAGCAGAAAAAGAGGCATGAATGAAAACTGTCTCTGAAAAGACCAATACAATTGATAAACCTCTGACAAAACTAACTAGAAAAACACAGAAAAATTAATTTCCATTATCAGAAATTATAGATGAGTCATGCCTACTACATGATACTACAGATCTACATGATACTACAGATATTAAAAGAAAATTTTAAATAACTATTCCAGTAAATTTAGTAATAGATAAAACAAATTTGTTGATATAAACCTTCGAAACTCACTCAATAAAAAGATAACATGAATAACCTTCTGTGTCTTCAATTTAATTCATAGTTTAAAACCTTCAAACAAAATAATACTCAAAGTCTAGATAACAGTTAGTGAGTTCTACCAAATGTTCAAAGAACTTTAGTTAGCATATGTGCACAATTTCTTTCAAAAACTGAAAAAGAACATATCCATTTCATTCTGATATCAGATCTGATCTTATACCAAAAATAAAGTATTAGAAAGAAAAGGAAAAAGAAACACTAAAATCTGAAATACCCATAAACATAGGCACAACAATTCTTAATGACATTTTATTAAACTGAATCTGAATGTATACTAAAAGATACTATAATATGATCAAATAGAGTTTATCCCAGCAATAAGAGGTGGGTTGAACATTTGAAAACAATCAATATAATTCACCATATTAACAGACTAAAAGAAAAATTATATGTTCATCTCCAAAGATATCAGGAAAATATATGGCAAAAATCCATACTTACTTTGGTTAAAAATGCTCAGCAAATCAAATTTAGAAGAGGACTTCCTCAATTTGTTAAAGGGCATGTTTGAAAAATGACTAGCATCACACGATCAAGAAAAAGGAAGAGACTTCCTCTCTCATCACTTCTATTCAACATTATATTGAAGGCTTGCCAAGAAAGGAGTAAAGGGATAAAAATCAGATTAGAACCTTTATTTGCAAGCAATATAATCATTTGTGTAGAACATCCTAGCAAATAGTAGATGGAATTACTAAATGAGTTTTTTAAGATCACAGTGTAGACAATCAATGTATATACAAAATGAAAATTAATATATTCTAGCAACAAAACATTGGAAATTAATTTAAAGCTATTTATAATATCTTGAAAATGTGAAATATTTGTGGATAAATTTGACAAAAATGTATTAGACATATTAAAAACTAAAAAATTTGAAAGAAAGTTTTGAAGTTTATTGATAAGATTCATCACTCTCATAGATTGGAAGATTCAATAGTGTTAGTATGTTAATCCTCCTTAAAATGATGTATAGACTTAATACAATTCAAATAAAAATTTCAGTAGGAACTCTCATGTATATACGGGTAAGGAAAACAAAACAGTGTGGCCACTTTGGATGACAATTTTTCAGTGTCACATGAACAGACTCACTGTATTACCTAGCAATTATACTTGTATGTATATTACCCCAGTGAACTGAAAATTGCATTCACTTAACCTGTATCATATTTGTTTATAATAACCAAAAGCTAGACGTAGCTAACATGACAAGTAATCTAATAAAGATGGCAAAAATAAATAGAACTTGACTAAACAATACATATGGATTCCAAGTACACAAATAAAAAGGTAATACTACCAGTCATTAGGTAAATGCAAGTTAAAGGCATAGCAAGACACCCACACACATCGAGGTAGAAGAGTTAAAATTAGAAACACAATGCTAAATGTTGGCAACAAACTCCTGTACACGGCTGGTGCAAATGCAAAATGGTTAAGCTACTTTGAAAAACTGGCAGTCCCTTTGTAATGCTGCTATGAACATTAGTAACAATGGTTCATATAGCAATACGTTTTCATTTTTCTTGTAAATTCATAGGAAAGGAATGGCCTAAAAGACTTTCATAAATAGTGGATGATGGACCACATGGTAACAATATGAAGACAGAAGTGCATTCCCAGTCCTGGAAAGTTGGAGAGCCAAACACTGAAAGGCGGGAGGTAGTGATGGATCCCTGTAAAACAGGAATAGTGAGGAAATTGGTGTGGAACACTGGAAAGGAAATGGCTCCTGGAGTAGTAAAAACAAAAGGTCCTCTCCCCCAACATAAACTAGAAGGGTAGGGCCCTTGAAGGGATCAATAAATACTCAGTTAACTTGTAAAAGCACAATATTCCCAAATCATTCCCGACAATAAAACAACCTCAGAAGTGTAATAGAAATTCAAACACCCACGAGAGATACGAGATGTTACCCCACCCCTGCCCAGAAGATCAGATGCATGTCACTCAGCATCCACAAAAACTAATGTGGTTTTGAGAACTCTCGTTGCCACAGAAAAATCTCTCTTGGTTGAGCCATTCCTACACCCTCAAAGACACATAAGAGTAATAGGCTGTGGCACAGGACTGCGCCCATATTGGAAAGGGTAACTTTTTTGGCTCAAGCACAAGGTATGTGAAACAGAAAATGAGATAAGTAAATTGATGCCAGACTAAAAAGGGTCTTAACTATCCTCTCTCTGGTTCTATTTTATATCTGGTGCTTAATTACAGGATTTCTCTATGCTGGCAGCATAGAAAGCAATATTTGTTGAAAATGCACACATATATGTATATGTGTGTGTGTGTGTGTATATATACATGGTTAGAATACTTTATAGTGAAAAATGTCTATGTTCAAGGAGTACACTGCTATTGACATTCATTGCAAGTTGCAAGTGCACTAACTAGACTCACTGCAGGGATCTAAGCATGCATCTGTCATCATATGCATCAGCATGTGTTACCATGTACAAATAGTTTAGAAGTGACAACACAGTCCCCTTTGTGCTTTTAGTCACACCGTTTCTTTTGCCTAGAATACCCACTTCCCTGGGTTCTACACAACCACAACCTCTAATTAAGAAAATAAACTTTAAAGTCTGAGAGTGTCTGGCACACCAGAGCTTGGTAAATTGTACTTACTACTATTAATACTTATCCTTCAAGCTCAAATGATGGTCTCTTGATGTCCCTCCCCCTATTCCTGCTTCCTCACAATTTCCCTCTCAATTAAGATTTTTCTCTTTTCTGAAAATCCATATTACTTTACAACTGACTACATTTTAGCTGGCACTCTAATAATCCATGAACATTGACTCTCCCCTTGCTAGATGGTGTACTCCTTGAAAGCAAAGACCACATCTGCTTCTCATTTATGCCCCTCCTGGTGCCCAAAACAGATTATGGCAAGTGTCACACTAAGTGTTTATTGATCATGAAGCCACAAAAAAGTACTACTTAGATTCTAAAAGATACTTCCTGTTTACTATAAAACTGAGATTTGGCAGCATATGAAAGTTAATGACCATTATGAGAGTGTTTTCCAATGTATTGGGATACTCAAATTTGAAATTAAGCTGCCTTTTCCACATTGAGATAATCAAAATAAACAATAGATAAAGAAATCTGCACATCCACACAGTGTGCAATAGCTATCTGCAGCAATGAGAAGGAAAAGCCGTTTCTTTCCTTTTTTTTTTTTTGCTTAAAGAACATATGACATTCATCAATATAATTTTATGAGATAGTTTTAAGAACCCTACATTCTCAAAGAAAACCCTAGTAATTGTTTTTTATTTATTATAAATTACAAGAATAATTTATTACTAATTCCTCAATTATTTCATTATGCGGCACTAATATAAAAAGTCTTGACGTCTCAATTATATTTAGAAAAGAATCATGTAATTTAATAAATAATTTGACTGAAGCGATTATTTACTTTAAACATAGAATATGCAGGAGGAAACAAATCATATTTTTCCGGTGCCATATAATAAAATAATTGTACAATTAGTAATAAACAGTGTGCAAGAATGACAAATGTTTTATTTAAAACTTGGGGAACAAAAGCACATCTCTGGTGCTTTTTTCCAAGAGAACAAAATCCTATGGTATATTAATCAAAGGGGGTGTTTATGCCTCTGGCAGCAGTGTTTTAAAGTAAACCCTTAATATCAGATCCCAATCCCCCGTTTCAATTTGCTTCCAATGGAAAGGACATTAGAGTTTATAAAATACTCCTTGATTACTTTTTTGAAGGCCTGAAATCTTGACATGTCCGTGACTCGCTCGCACTGCATCAATATACAGTGGTTGAAAGAGCAATACCCATCGTGAACATTGCCACATTGACTTATAGAATCATGCCCTTGAGAAAAAGCCAAAGAGAAAAAAGGAGCACCCGGCAGTGACAAAAATGAAATAGAACTGTCATCTGGCAGTTCTTCATAGTCCGTCAAGGAAACTATTAAAGATGTACAAAGAGCCAGAGAGTGCTTGGGCAAAGGTTGTTAAACCACCACTTCAAGGGCAGGTCACTGCAGGCTGCTGGAGCTTGTGAAAAGACCAGCCAGCACTCACTGAGGATAGCGGCATCTGCTGACTACACCTGTTTCATGCTGGGCAGGCAGGAGAAATGGAGTTTTCCCATCCTGTGGCAATTTGAGATGAGAAAATTTACAACAAAGGTGTAAATTAACTCTTATAGTCTTTTTTCTAGTAGCTGATATTCTGGAGATTTGGGATCTGCTTCAGCAACTATATTAAAAACCTGTCTGGTGTCATTTAAGTCAGGTCCAAATATCAGCTGTGCCCCCAGTTTGCAGCTCATTAGAAAATTTACAAATTTTCTATGAGTCAGTTTCCTCCTTTTTCACATACGGAAAGTATGAAATCAGAACTTTTTTTATTTGCCTCATTTGCACCTGTTATGTTTTCCTTATCTAGTGCTTCTGCTGTACTTTGTGTTCCCCTCATTTAAGAAGTCCTTAAATCAATTAGGTAGATCAAATGTGCTTCCCTGTCTAAGAATTAGTTGTCTAAAATAATGTGGTGGGTTCTTAAAGTAGGTAAATTTTCAGGAAACATATCCCTTAATTGGCATCCTATCTCACATGTTCTGCCCTAAAATCAGGAAATCAGGATTGTTAGGAGTTGGTTTGTTTGTTTTGGAGGGAATATCATTGTTCCCAAAACCTTTGTATTTCTCAAATTATTCTGATAGAATTTTACCTTGAAAGGGAAAAGCAAGTGATACATCTGTGCATTTAGGAGAAATATTGAGGGAAGGTATGATCTTTTCTTTCTCTTCATACCACCCCACATAAAATTCCTATCATTCTAAAGATAATTAGGGCAATTGCCTAAAAAAATGGAATGAGTTCAAATATTATAATTGTATATAACTGACAAATATTTTGTCCCTAAATCTGTTTATGATATAGGGCTTAAAATGAAAAGGAATGGAAATAAGTTACATGGAATTACTATATATTGCCTTCCACATCTTTGTCTTCTGTATCTTGAATATAGAAAGCATTAGAAAGAACAGGTTGTAGAAGTTAAAAGATTAGATTCAGTCACCTGGAGTAATTAAGTCCCTAAGGTGAGTGTGGGAATGTTTAAATTTTACTGTACTTTGTTATGCAAAATCACATTTATTTAAGGGCCATTTAAGTTCAAATTCCTTATTGACTTATTTTTAATGTTTTTTGGTTCCCAGGCCTTTCCAGAAGATATTTTGCTTCTGGATGCAATTTAGAGTGTTCACATAACCCCAGGCAGTGCAGGAAACTTTTAAACCCAGTTTTGGGTGGGGCGGAGCTCATTGTGTTCTTTCTATCCTTGCTTTCACAATCACTTTAATCCTAACTTGCTCTTACTTATCCCAAGGATTTACTTTTTTCCAAGGATACAGAATCATGTCTGGAATAATTGTTGGCTTTCATTGTATCAGAGATTCCAACCCCAGCTACTCTATAGTTTAGGGGTCATTTCAGAGGTACTTCTTTTATGATTCTCGTATCCAAAAAGCACACGCTAAACTTATAATGTAAGTATACTATAGATTTATAGCAATAATGAATTTTACAGACTCACTGATCTCTCAGGCAGATGAGACATTTTATAAAAGGTTTTCCCCATATTCTTCTGGCAAGACCAAGCATACACTATTCTACCCCAAATTAATACTATTTCTCATAGCATTTAGAAGGTATATGGTGGATTCAGTTCACAAACTTGGCTACAGAGACAAATACAACAAATAATATAATACCAAAAACATTAGTTACAAAAGTATAATATAAAATGAGTAAATTCCTGCTAAACTATAGGTTTGGAAGCGTGATGTATAATCCAGTTTTTCTTGGACAGATCATAAGGGTGCCATCACCATGATTGTCACTAAATACTTTTACTAGTGACCCAAAGGTTATACATGTAAGAGAATGGCCTCTTACAGAAGAAACAGTTCTGCCCTCTGTAAATCTGCTTCCTAAAAGGGAAGAGAGATTAGTCATGAATAGCACTTAATTCACATATTAGAGTTTATTTGTTTATTTGTTTGGGGGTATGATGCTTCAAAATATGTTCCTTTCTTTCATTCCTCAGTTAAATCTATAAATTTTTTATTATAAAATAATACAAGACAAATGGTTCCTGACCATTCACTGTGACCAAAAAGAGGGCCAGATACATATAAAATATTAGCAGAATGATAGAAGACATTGCTCATTCATGTCTTTTGTTGAGCATTGTTCATTTCAATGATCACTTAATACAAAAGTTTTCTATTTATTAATAATCTTCCCAATTCTTCACTGTTCTGGAAATTGTATGCAGGTGACAATAATATTTATAGGAAGAAAAGGAGGAGAGCCAATTTGCTTCTGCAGGTATTCTGTATAGGCAATTATATTTGCTGTTGTTAAGAAATCTATGAGGTGGATACAGTTATATTTCCCTTTTTACACATGAGGAAACTGAGGCATAGCCAGTGAGCTGTGTGAATCCCCGTAGCCAGTAATTAGCAAAATCAAGATTTGAACTCTGGACTGTTTGACTCCAAAGCCTTTATTCTGGATTTCTGCACTTACACATTGGGAAATAGAGGAAATGACTAGAAAAATCTACGAATATACCAGTACCAACTTCTAGAACGTAGACATGATCATAGGCCACACGTTTTTATGTTAACTATATGATGTGGGTAGTAAGTGACTTATAAAAGAGGAGAATTATGTGAGCTGGCACTGTTGTAAGAAAATGTTTAAGGATGGAACTTGAGAATAAAAATCTACATCAACTTACATTGAGCACAGGAGAAAAGCTGAACACAAAGGAAGAGTCTGAATAGGGCAGATGAATACGAGTTGGATGTGTATGCCTTTGGAGAACAACTAGCAACAGAACTGTTTTAAAAACCACCCTGGTCATGATCCATTTCATTTTAATTTAAATTTTCATGAAATATATTTAGGGCAAAATATTATTTGTAGTTTGTGAAATTTGAACTTATCTGGTTTTCTTCTTTGCCAAATCTGCTAAACTTTCATAATGCTTAAAATTTGCCTGATTTTCTAAAACTAATGTTTATCCACTCCAATGCCAACAATAGAATATATGCTTCATTAGTCCAGGAATCTCCCTCGTCTTGTTCCCATACCAAATTCTGAAAATGTAGAATAATGCTTAGCATTGACAGATACTCAAAAGAGGTTTGTGGGTGACAAGGCAAAAGTTTGTTATTGTTTTTTTTTAATTAACTATTTTATTCCAAAATTACCATGTTTAAAAGCAAAAGGACAGGAAAATGTTTGAGATTGGGCTCAGGGAATGAAAGATGGGGTACAGGGAGGCAGTATGTATGGAGATGGAAACCAAAGAAGATGATGCAGTAGCATCTCTGGAGGGGCTTTGGAGCGGTGGTGAGGGGAGGTAGTCCCCCGCTTGGGAGAGAGGTGGATAGGGTTTATTAATAGACACAGGAGAAGGTGAAGGAAACAACATTGTTTTATTCTGAAAATTTTAATGAAACTGGCAATGCAAAACCCATAGAATTATGGTTAGGGACTACAATTTTAAAAAGATAGAAAGAATCCCTCTTATATGATTATGGACCCTGATGTAGATGAAAAATGACATGAGTAGCAACAGATGTTCTTAAATCTTTATTTTTTCAAAATACCAAGAAGGGTTAGAAATGTGCAAAACAAAAGAGTCAAACTAACCCAAATTCTTCTAATTCTCTAACTGTAGTAACAGGGCTGTAACCAATTTTATTTTATTTTATTTTATTTTATTTTATTTTATTTTATTTTATTTTATTTGGTCTTAAAAGGAAAGAATAATTTTGTCCAGACTAGGACTTTCATCTTTCAGTACATAAAATATATTAGAGTTGCTCTTAACTAAGAAGTCAATACAAGTTTGGGGACACTTTTTAAGCTATTTAAAACAACACTTAATGATAGATAGATTTAGAGGTTTTTTGACCAAAATAGAATAATTCACTTTCTCCAATTCATTAGTTTAAAAAATCAGATTTCATTAAACTATTTCTCTTTTTTTTTTTCTAGTACATTTGGCTCCTGCCACTCTTCATCCATAGGAGAATCTAGCATGAGATGCCATCTGATTTAGCACAAAATTACATAATTTTAAGCTTTATATGTCAATATTTCATGAAGTTCTGTAAATGCCATCATAATTTCCAGATGCTTCACCACCTGAATCACATTTAAATTGTGGCAAAGTCTTTGGTAGAGATGCTTGACAAATAGAGAAGAGAATTTTTTCAAATAAGTCATCTCATCCAAAGCTAAAAGAATACCTTCTTTATAGCCAGGTTGTCAATTTGAAAATGCACTTAAAAGAACATTCTCAATGAAACCTATCCCACTCTCTCCTATTTGTGTTACTGCAGTAATATTTACCTCCTTTTCCCCTGAGAGTGATCAATGGGATTATTAATGCTTACTGTTATGAGCACTATTGGTAGAAGTGATATCTCAACTCAAATTACCAAATAACTATTAGACAACTGCTTTGTTCATGGTAAGGTGTTCTGAAGGTTGAAAGGAAGGAATAACTATAATGCCTGCCCTAAATGAGCTCAGAGCGCAGTTGGAAAAATGCTATATAACTATTACCAGGTTAAGTTAACAATATAGTATTTAATGAGATTATCGATTTAAGAGATAATAAAAAATATACATATGTGCACTTTCATAAGAAGTTGCAGCAACAGAAATTACTGAAATAAGGGGGAAAGATAATGGTAAAAGTAGAAATACAAATAAAAAGGAAGGATCCAAGATGGCAGCATAGATGGACACTATGTTCCTAGTCTCTCCACAACCAAGGATTAAAGCAGTAGGGATACTGTTACTCTGCAAGTTATTAGAGGACTCTTGACAGCTACTCCCATGCAGGAATACCAGCCACTTGCCCACACGGGTCTCCAGGCCCCAGCATTTGTGAAAGACCCTGGCTGCTCACCTGTGCGGGACCCACTCCCATGCAGGACCTCCGGCTCCAGTGCCCACACACCACACAGGACCACTGGTCACCCACCCATGCAGAACCCCTAGTGGAGGCTCCCATGCAGGACCCCCGCTCTTGCGCAGGATCCCTGGCTGCTGCTACCATGTGGACCACCATCTACCAGCATGGAGCTCCCCTGTTTGCCTGTACCTGGGGACACTGAATAGGATATGGAGATAGCCTCCTACTTGCATTACTGAACATGTCACCCAATGCCACCGCCTGGCCCAGCTCGACACCTTATCTCTGAAAGCCGACATCTCCATTCTGAGACACTTTCATGGCTATCTTGGAGTATCCTCAATCAATGCAGCAATTGGAGTCTTTAGTTGGGGAACCCCCAGCCTGGGACCTGGCTGGGGCCCAGAAGCATTATCAAGGTACTCATAGTTTCCCAGTTCTGCGCTCTCCCCTGCAGCCACTAACTGGCACAGCATTTGTAGCTATGTGGTGGGTCCCTAGCTCACAAATCCTGGTCCTGACCTGCCAGCACAAAACAGCTCTCCACCACCTCCCCAAACTCTGGAGAGAGAAGTTCTGACTGGAAAGTACAAAGGGAAAGTAGAACATGAGATACAGTTTAGAGACTAAATGAGAGGCCAGGAACTGTGACGTCTACAGGTGATACAAGGAGATAAGTCCAGGTGCCCAAATCAAGAAGATCCTTGGAGTGGAGTCTTCCCAAGGGGATTGACAAGTGCTAAACCCCACTTTCAGAAGCTCCACCTCTAAGACCAATACACAGACACTAATAACCACTAATAACCTGTACCATCTTGACAGGCGAGATACTAGCAAACAACAGACAACCCCATCTACTGGACAAGAAGGGAAGCAATCTTTTTTATTCACCTTGAGATTTTTTTCTATTATCTTTTTTTCTTTTCTTTATCCTCTTTTCTCTTGCTCGCTCTTTTCCCACGCTAACATCCCCAACATTTGTGAAATCAAGTATTTTTCATGCATTAGGCTACTGAAGACTGGTTAGTAGATTACAGTTGTATTATATACTCTTGTATCATCTATCTTTACATTTTTTTCTTTTTTGGTACTGGGGATTAAACTCAGGGGCGCTTGACGACTGAGCCATATCCCAAGCCCTATTTTGTGTTTTATTTAGAGACAGGGTCTCACTGAGTTACTTAGCACCTTGCCATTGCTGAGGCTGGCTTTGAACTCATGATTCTCTTGTCTCAGCCTCCCAAAGTGCTGGGATTACAGGCATGCAACACCGTGCCTGGCTTATTTTTCTTAATTTTTATGTTTCCCTGTTTGATGTACTCTATATTTTTTCCTACTTGTCTTCCCCAAATCTCTATCTTTTCTACTACTAGCCAACTTCTTTTGGATTCCTCTTTCATGCTTTCTAAGGTCTAATTACTCTATATCCTTACTTCCTATCTTCTTAATATTTCATCCTACACTCCATGCCCAGTTCTGTCTAGTCCACCAGCAGTAACTGTAGACCCTTTTGCAAACCAATTGTATATATTGTAGATAAATTGAACTCAATTTCTGTATATTGTGACAAAGCCATAAATGTCCTATTAGAAGCTACTTGATTTAAGCTATATATTTTTTGTATTGGGATCTGTTAATATTGGTCTCCCCTTAAAAGAGAGGCCTTGGAACCCTGTAGGGAACCTATAAGCCTATAGGATAAAGACTAACACCTTGAATCTGCAGTGCTAGAAGGGAAGACCCAAAAACAACATGAAAAAACAAGGGAAGAAAGTGCCCCAAACAAACCAAGATACTACATTATTAGAATGCATAGTCAGCACAGCAAAAGAAATGTCAGAAAAGAAGTTTAAGATGTATGTAATTAAAATGTTCTGTAAATTAAAGGATGATATAAGAGTAAATACAGGCAGCAAAAGATCATTTTGATAAAGGGCTACATAGGCAAATACAGGAAGCAAAAGATTACTTCAACAAGGAGATAGAGATTCTGAAACAGAATCAAACAAATCTTCAAAATGAAAGAAACAATAAACCAAATTAAAAACTCAACAGAAAGCATCACCAAGAGATTAGATCCCTGGGAAGACAGAACCTCAGACAATGAAGACAAAATATTTAATCTTGAAAATAGAGTTGACCACACAGAGAAGATGGTAAGAAACCATGAGCAGAACATCCAGGAATTAAGAGATAACATGAAAAGACCAAATTTAAGAATTATTGAGATAGAGGAAGACATAGAATTTCAAACCAAAAGAATGAACAATATATTCAATGAAATAATATCAGAAAATTTTCCAAACATGAAAAATGAATTGGATAATCAAATACAAGAGGCTTACAGGAGACCACATGTACAAAATCACAACAGATCTACATCAAGGCACATTATAATGAGAATGTCTAGTATACAGAATAAGGAGAGAATCTTAAAAGCCACAAGAGAAAGGAATTAGATTACATGTAGGGGGAAAACAATTAGGATCTCTGCAGACTTCTCAGCCCAGACTCTTAAAGGTAGAAGAGGTTGGAACAACATATACCAAGCTCTGAAAGACAATGGACATCAACCAAGAATCTTATATCCAGAAAAATTAAATTTTAGATTTGGTGATGAAATAAAAAGCTTCCAAGACAAACAAAAGTTAAAAGAATTTACAGCAAGAAAGCCTGCACTATAGAACATTTTTGGCAAAATATTCCGTGAGGAGGAAATGAAAAACAACAATGAAAATCTGCAAAGGGAGAAACTATATTAAAGGAAAGGCCAATCAAAAGGAGAAACAGTCAAGTTAAAAACTAAAACCAAAATGTCAGGGAATACAAACCATATCTCAATAATAACTCTGAATATGAATGGCCTAAACTTATCAATTAAAAGACAGACTGGCAGATTGGATTTAAAAAAACCTCAATATGCTGGCTCCAAGAGATTTATCTTATAGGAAAAATCATCCACAGACTGAAGGTGAAAGGATGGGAAAAAAATGTATCACTCACATGTACCACATGAACAAGCAGGGGTTTTCATCCTCATATCACATAAAGTGGACTTCAAACCAAAGTTAGTCAAAATGAACAAAGAATGTCATTTCATACTACTTAAGGGAATCATATATCAACAAGACATAACAATCTTAAATATCTATGCCTGAAACAATGGGGCATCTATGTATGTCAAACAAACCCTTCTCAAATTCACTAATCAAATAGACCACAACACAATAATACTGGGTGACTTTAACACACTCTTCTCACAACTGGATAGATCTTCCAAACAAAAACTAAACAAAGAAACAATAGAACTCAATAAAACAATTATCTAGACTTAATAGACATATATAAAATGTTCCATCCTTCAACAAGTTAATACACTTTTTTCTCAGCAGCACATGGATCCTTCTCCAAAATAGATCATATGCTATGCCATGCCACAAAGCTAGTCTTAGCAAATACAAAAAAAAAAAAAATAGAGATACTACCCTGCATTCTATCTGACTATAATGGAATGAAATTAGAAATTAATGACAGATTAAAAAATAGAAGCTAATCCAAAACCTGGAGACTCAATAATATGCTATTGAATGATGCATGGATAACAGAAGACATCAGTGAAAAGATAAAAGAAATTCTTAGAGATAAACAAGAACTCTGATACAGCATATCAGACTCTGGGACATTATGAAGGCAGTGCTAAGAGGAAAGTTCATTGCATTAAGCTCATTCATTAAAAGAAGAAAAAGTCAACAAATAAATGACTTGACACTACATCTCAAAGCCCTAGAAAAAGAGGAACAAACCAACACCAAAAGAAGTAGAAGACAGGAAATAATTAAAATCATGGCTGAAATCAATGAAATTGAAACTAAGGAAACAATTCAAAAAATTGACAAAACAAAAAGCTGGTTCTCTGAAAAGATAAATAAAATTGACAAACCCTTAGACACCCTAACAAAAAGGAGACAACCCAAATTACTAAAATTCATGATGAAAAAGAAAATATCACAACAGACTCTGCTGAAATACAGAGGATAATTAAAAACTATTTTGAAAATTTATACTCCAGTAAAATAGAAAACCCCAAAGACACTGAGAAATTTCTAGAGGCATATGACCAACCCAAACTGAACCAGAGGACATTCATGACTTAAACAGATCAATTACAAGCAAGGAAATTGAAGATGCCATCAAAAGCCTACCAACCAAGAAAAGCCCAGGACCAGCCAAGTTCTACAAGACCTACAAAGAAGAACTAACTCCAATACTCCTCAAATTATTCCATGAAATAGAAAAGGAGAGAACCCTTCCAAACTCATTCTATAGGGCTAGAATCACCCTGATACTAAAACCAGACAGAGACACATCAAAGAAGGAAAGTTTCAGACCAATATTCCTAATGAGTATAGGTGCAAAAAATTCAATAAAATTTTGGCAAATGACATACAAAAACATATTAAAAAATAGTGCACCATGATCAAGTAGGGTTCATTCCAGGGATGCAAGTTTGGGTCAACATATGGAAATCGATAAATGTAATCCATCATATCAACAGACATAGAGACAAGAATCATATGATTTTATCAATTGATGCTGAGAAAGCATTTGAGAAAATATAGCATGCTTTCATGTTTAAAACACTAGAAAAACTAGGGATAGCAGGAACATCCATGTCCTCTAGCCAACCCACCTGCCTAGAGGTACCACTCAAGTCATTGTACCTCTGGACATTCCTACATTAACAGGAACTTTGGGGGGATGCCTCATATCTAAACCATATCAGGATTCTATTGGAAATTGGACTAGAGGTCATTCATATTACTTTCTGTTAAAGAACTATATTTTGTCCATGTCCTAAGACTTTGTGAGAGGCTGAATTTGAAGGTGACCAAGTAATAAATATGATGGAGGAAATTTCAGCATAGCATTGAGGCAGTGGCACAAATATTACTGACTGCTTTTAGCCAGATTTACAATGAGAATAAATAGCAAAGAGCAGACTTGAAGACTTTGAAAAACTTGATTTGACCAGAAAAGAAACATACATAAAGTTGTGGTTAAGGACTGCAGTTACTAAAAAGATTAGCACCATTAAAATGAAACCAAGTACTTTGCCATGAACACTAGGAGAGGTGCCTTGAGAATATCTCAGGAATCAGCAAGACCACACCTCTTGCAGGCCCCAAGGTGTAAAAGTGTAAAACCTGACATTTAAGAGAGGGCCTGTAGGTATCCCGCTCCCATGTGCCACCTAGGAATTTGTTTCCTCATTTCACCATGTTCAGCCATCCAGGTACTCAAAAGCCATTTTGGCATTGTACAAGTAGACCTGGATACTGCTCACACTGGTAGCAGACTTTATTGTCATTCATATGGTGTTGGTTTTGCAGGCATGAAGGATGCAAAAGTTTGTGGATCACAGGTTTCCAAACAGATTTCACAGGAGGGTCTGGGAGGTCAGGCAGTGTGTTGCAGGTTGAGTTCTTACGGGAAGTTCCTAAGAAGGTGATGAAAGAAACAGTGAAGCTATAGGTTTAGTGGAGACCCCAAGTAGTTACAGATGCCAGGAATCCAAATTATCTGCTGAAGAATGGTCAATGTGAGCTACAGCCATCAAAGCCATAAAGGTAACGTTGCCAAAAACCTTTTGAGGCCCACATCCCACCACCACATGCCCAAGATGCCAGACGTGGAGCTACAGGATTTAATGTTTTCCCTGATGCATTTTCATCTTGCTTTAGTCTCACCTTGCTATTTTTCTGTTCCTTCCTTTCACAGTGGGAATGTATACCCTGTCCCACCACTGTAAGTTGGAAGTATGTAACTTTATTTTGTAGAGGCTCACTCCAGAGTTTGCCTGGAGTTTCAGGAGACTTTGGATTTGGACTTTTGAGCAAGGTTGGAACTTAAGACTATGGAGGACTCTTAGAGATGGAATGAAAGCATCTTGTATTCTGATCTGAGCATGAGTCTTTGGAGCCCAGCGCCACAATGTTATTGTTTGGATCTGGAATATCTCCAAAAGGTTGGTGTATTGAAGGGTTTGTCCCCAATTGATGGCACTCTTGGGAGGTGGTGGAAACATCAGGAGCTGGAGCCTACTTGGAGGAAGTTAAGTCACTGAGGGTGTAACCTTGAAGGGTATGTTTGGACCATAGCCACATTCTCTGTGCCACCCTTTTCTTCTTCCTCCGTTTCCTAGCCACTGTGAGGTGAGCAATGCTATTTGCTATTCTACCATGTATTCCCCACTATGATGTTCTGCCTCACCACAGGCCCAAAGTGATAGACACTTGACTGGACAGAAACCATGAGCCAAAATAAACCTATCCTCCTTTAAGTTGTTTTTCCTCAAGTATTTCATTACAGCAATGGAAAGATGACAAACACTGGTTAAATACTATTTCTGGTCAGGCATAAAGCCATGATCCAGATGTATACACATTAGGTACAATTTCTCACAGCATTTTTTAATAAAATACTAATTCAGTTAGATGTTTTGCTTGGGGGGAGCAGTCTGAATTGAAATATATTTGCAAAACATATAAATTATCTCCTTCATAGATAATCATGATGTCAAGGTTTGAATTGTGCTTTTCTAGTTCAAAAGAGGAGAAAGTTGGGCAAATGCCTGAAATTTTAAAAAATTATTTACTACCATTTATACAAATAAAATGGAGGAAAAGGAAATTTCATAAAAACAAATCTGACTTACATGTAATTATTTGGGGCAATTTTATGGACAATATGGCCATTCTGTGGTATTCAGTGAACACATATGTCAGAGTTCACTAGTCCAGGAGCCATTTTTGGCTTCCAAACATTCAATTTAACACCTGAAATAAATTTCTGAGTTAAGAAAAGACTTTAAAATAGTAATAAAATCTATTAAGAAATGTCTAAGGGAAGATTTTATGTACTACACACATTCATATACTATACGCATATTTGTCATAGATGATGTATGAAACAGTAGCATCTTTGACTTAGTTGGACAATATTGCAGTTTAGATATGAGGTGTCCCCAAAAGCTCATGCATGAGATGATGTAAGAATTTCTAGAGGTAAAATGACTAGATTATGAGAAGTGTTACCACTGATATGGATTAGCTGGGTGGTAACTATAGGCAGGTAGGGTGTAACTGGGGGAAGTGGGTCACTGGGTGTGCCTTTGGGGTTTATATTTTGTCTTTGGTGAGTGGAGTGCTCTCTGCTTCCTGATTTCCATATCCTGAGCTGATCTTCTCTTCCATACACTTCCACCATGATGCCCTGCCTCACCTTGGACACAGAGCAATGGCGTCAGCCTTCTGTGGACTGAAACCTCTGAAATCATGAGCCAAAATTACTTTTCCTTGTCTATTTTTTCTTGTTCATTCTTTAGGTAACAGTAACAAAATAAAAACAAAAAACATCTAACAACAGACAACAACAATTAAAAACAATTAAATAGCAAATTCACTATCTAATATCCATGTATGGGGGACCATAGTCAACATCACATAAACTTAATCATTCTGCAAAAGAGGTACAGGATAGTCCTGATCATGGCAGTAAAAAGTCAATAAAGTCACTCCTTCTCTCACCTTATAAATTTCATGAAGGGGTCTTGCATTTAATCTATGCTTTTGTGATCAAGTATGCTATTTGAATACCTTCAATTATCTTTTGATTCCTGGAAACTGAGTTCATGATGGTTGACAACCACATACAAGCATTTTATTACATAAATATTCAATATGTTATTGGAGGTCTTGGGGTGTGATAGTTTAATGAGTGTAATCAGACTGCAGATCCTCCCTGTCTTCTGACCATTGGCAAGAGGTATTTTCATTTTTGTATTCCCAATTCCCCAGCTGAGTTCTTGTTTTGAGCACTTTTTAAAGTGTGATTCTTCTATTTTTTAAAATACAAGCAAACCATGTACGTTTTGGTTTTGTATTCCCAGAGCTCAGATAATGTGTACTATGCAGTAAATACTTTTATTCAACAATGAATATTAATTGACCAAAAAGCAACTTCATCCTTTAATATTAAGTAGTAGTAGTAGTAAGAATTCTTTGTACTGTACATTTCTGAAAATGTCATCACAGCGTCTTCCTGAGTTAATTAGGCATCTTAGGAGAACCTATGTCCAAATTGCTAATGTAATATATTTCGGGGCTAGAGTAAGTGTCTGTGGAAGTTCTATAAAAATAATGCAAAATCCCTATCTTTGATTACATATTTAGATGACAAAGTATGACATGATTTAATATTCCACTTAACTTAATATTCCACTTAAATCAGTGTTTACCACCTTAATCAAAATCACGCTTGCTAAAACTACACACACACACACATACACACACGGACTGGAACATCTTAACAATTGTACCTGCAACCCATATGGCCTCAGTGGTTCACCACGGCATTGCTTATTCTGTACTTATCCTAAGCAATACTGTCCATAAAATGCACTGAGTTTGACTGAATTTTATTAAGTATTTTCTGTGTGCCAAACACCATCTGCTAATTACTATAACCAACAGAGCATTTCTTCTGAGGTACTTATATTCTAGAGTAGATAGATTAAAATGTGATGTCATTAAGGGATATAATGACATCACATTTCTATAGCAATACAGCATAATAATGCATTATAGTACTGTCAGAATAAATAAGCACTTATTTGCTCCATCACTCTGTGGGCTTCACTGTTCATCTGTTTTGATTTAACCTGACTTTGCTTATATAGCCAAAATGCAGCTGGTTGTTGCTAATCTAAGATGTTGTGGCTGGGATGACTAGAGTGATTTGGTTTTTATCTATAAACCTCATTCATCATGTATTCACGGAAAATGCAGAAGAGTTACAAACAGGAAAGGAGAACGAGTTTTTTCATGGTCCTAACATTACACTTGCCCATACCATATGGGTCAAAGCAAGCTCATGGCGATGCCCAGCAACAGAGTGGGGACATTACCAGTCCTATGGCAAAGGACATGGATTCAGGAAAAGGATGACAAAATGGGAGTCATTCCTTCAATGGGCACAACTGCCTTGGAGAAACAAAGGAGGGTAAAGGAATAAAGTAAAGACATCAGGGAAGGTACCAAATTAGGTGACGTTTGAGCAGAGGTTGGAATCAAATTAGATAGAGTCAGATGAATATATGGGAGAAAGAATTTCAGACAGGGAAAGAAAAGAAACTCCAGAAGTCCTGAAGTTGATTTGTATCAGCATAACTGAGAAACAAGGAAGTTAGAACAGAGAGGAGAACACAGTGGTAGAAGGTGATAAAGAACAGTAGATCAAATGGTACACAATAGAAGACACAGAAAAAAACCCACATAAATACAGTTATTTCATACTAGACAAAGGTGCCAAAAACATACACTGGGGAAAAGATAGCCTCTTCAACAAATGGTGCTGGGAAAACTGCAAATCCATATGCAGCAAAATAAAACTAAACCCCTATCTCTCACCATGCACAAAAATCAACTCAAAGTGGATCAAGGACCTTGGGATTGGACCAGAGACATTGTGCCTAATAGAGGAAAAAGCAGGCCTAAACTTTTATCACATTGGATTAGACCCTGGCTTCCTTAATAAGACTCCTAAAGTGCAAGAAATAAAATCAAGAATCAATAAATGAGATGGATTCAAACTAAAACACTTCTCAGCAAAAGAAGCAATCAATGAGGTGAACAGAAAGCATACATTCTAGGAGCAAATTTTTGCCACACAGACATCAGAGCACTAATCTCCAAGGTATATAAAGAACTCAAAAAACTTAACACCAAAAAATACAAACAACCCAATCAATAAATGGGCTAAGGAGCTGAACAGAAACTTCTCAGAAGAAGATCTACAATTGATCAACAAATATATGAATAAATGTTCAACATTTCTAGCAATTAGAGAAATGCAAATCAAAACTACTCTAAGATTTCATCTCACTCCAGTCAGAATGGCAGTTATCAGGAATACAAGCAACAATAAGTGCTCACGAGGATGTGGGGGAACAGGCACACTGAAACATTGCTGGTGGGACTGCAAATTGGTACAACCAATCTGGAAAGCATTAAGGAGATTCCTTAGAAAATTTGGAATGGAACCATCATTTGATTCAGCTATCCCACTCCTCATCTATACCCTAAGGACTTAAAAACAGCATACTATAATGATACAGCCACATCAATGTTTATAGCAGCACAATTCACAATTGCTAAACAGCGGAAGCAACCTAGATGTTCTTGCTCTTCAATAGATGAATGGATAAAGAAACTGTGGTATATGTACACAATGGAATATTGCTCAGCATTAAAAGAGAATAAAATCATGGCATTTGCAGGTAAATGAATGGAGTTGGAGAACATCATGCTAAATGAAGTAAGCCAATCCCAAAGAAACAAAGGCTGAATGTTTTCTCTGATTACTGGATGCTGATCCATAATGGGATGGGGGTAGGGAGCATGGGAGAAATAGAGGAACTTTGGATAGGGCAAAGGGGAGGTAGGGGAAGGGAGGGGGCATGGGGGTAGCAAACACAGTGGAATGAGATGGACATCACTACCCTAGGTACATGTATGAAGACACGAAGGGTGTGACTCCACCTTGTTTACAACCAGAGAAATGGAAAATTGTGCTCCGTATGTGTACTATGACTTGGAAAATGCATTCTTCTGTTTTATAAAATAAAAATAAATTAATTATAAAAAATAAGAACACTAGGTCAGATGCTATCCAAAGGGAAGAACAGACAGTGCTTATGGACCATAGCAAAGACATTGGCTTTAATAATGAGAAAGATGAGAAGCCACTGGAGGATTCTGAGCAGTGGAATGACTTTATCTAACTTAAGATTTTAAAGCTTCTCTACTCTCCCTGAGGAATATTCCCCTGAGCGATGCAAGAGTAGTCTCTCTGTTAGGAGACTATGGTTCTAATTTCTCAGAAACATGACAGTGGATCGGTCATACATATAGTGTGAAGATAGTGAGATAGATGACAGTTTGGATATTTAAAGTAGTGCTAAGAGAATTTACTAAAACTTGAAGGTGATGTGCTACTTGATATTACACATGCACACAATTTTCAGTTACTCGTTAAAATATGCACAGAGTTAAAACAAAAAAAATGTCCATCCCTATAGCACCTTAAATCATCTCATGCGTCTCTGGAGCCACAGCTTGGGAAGTACTATCTATACAGAGATTTAGACTAGTTACCCATGTTAAAATTCCTAAAATTAAGTGATCAAAGATTCAGATTAAAGGGTACAGACTTACAGTTTACCAGTGACTCAAAATTTGGCAGTTTTACTAGAACTTTGCAAAAGGAAAGTTCTTGTCCTCTATTAAAATAAAAAAGCAAACACTTTCTAAGTCTTGATTTCCCCATTATCAGGGACATTTCTGGTATTGAATCCTCACATTAAGGAATTTTTTTCAAAGTGTTTAATAACCTATGTTTTATTTCCCCTGTTTATTATGTTCATAATTTGTGAAAGCTACCCAAGAGGCACACACAAGTCTCAAAATTATAAGCACCTCTTACTGTAGGGAGCAGTGCTAAGTAAATGCAGAAAGAACAGAGTACGGCCCCCCACCCCCAAAATTATAAGATCTAAATATATTTTATTCTTGCTGTCACTTTATTTTATAAAAATGAAAAATAGTTTTCACAGGTATTAAATTTTCATTTTGCCCCAGAAAAAAAATAAAATTCTCTATAAAAATTGTAAGTTTCCACAGCAGCAACTTCATAAAAATGTATGATCTTGCCCCTCAGGGTGCCTCCTCACTTGTTTGAAATGAAAAGCTGTTTGTACTCATGGTTGGAAATAACACACATCAGGAAAAATTAATCATGCAAATATTTGCAAAGCGGGAACAGTAATTGTTGGGAGCCTCAGCAATGAGTTGCTGCACACCACCACAGATAGAAATGCTGGAAGATAATGCCAAATGACAACCCATTAGACATAGCCAGGCCCGAAGCCCCATCTTATGGATTGGCATCACTACCAAAAATAACCTGGGTGTGCTCCCAAAGGAATTAACTTTTGACAGTCATATTGCCAAATATTATTAGAATTGAAACAATTTTCATTAAACATTTGCAAATAGTACTATAGTCAACAAGAATTAAAAACTATAACTGGCACTGTTTTTGTTGTTTTTATTTCTGGCAAGATCCTGCCTACTTGCATTCAAGGAATATTATTATGAGTCTCCTGATTTATTTTTGTTTTCTAGTTTTCAGGGGAGAAAAAGGACTCGCCTTTACTTTTTGTAATTCATTACAATGTTAATGAAGAGTCTAATTTAAAATGAAATGTCCTTGTCATTACATGAAGAAATAAAATATTGGTTGGTCCCACTAGAGGATTTTTACAAACAGCAGGAGGAAGGGATTCAAGTTGTAATGGTTCTAGGTGCAACTGTGGCATTATATTGGAGACTTCTGGGTGTTGGACAAAAGAGCTGGACATGAAATCTGAACAGCTCCTCATCTATTCTTCTTCCTACAGTTCTCATGGCATTTCTGATAAGAAGGCACAGAAGGAAGGAGAAACAATGTAGCTACAAATCATAGGTCCCTCATAGGACTGACTACTATGTACAGCCCTTTGCAAAAGGAAAATGTGGGGTTCTTTGTTTAAAAAGAAAAGAATTTCAAGGTGGCAGCAGTAGAGATTAAGCAAGCTGGGGGCACTATGTGATGCACAGATGGCATATCAGTGAAGTTGGTCCTAATTCTTAATATAAGAAGTACAGGTGTCAAAGCAAGAATCTCATGGCAATTTTTTTTGGTCTTTGGAATATATTACTAACAGTGCATATTATCTGGAAGGAAAGAACTGAGGGATTCACTCAAGTAGGTCCAAGAAATGTATATAACAAGTCTTTCTGAACTGGGTATTTTTTAAACTACAGAATCTTTGCACTGTTCGTTCTTTCTTATTTAAAATAGTCATCTTGGAGTAGGGATTAGAACCATTCTCAAAATTTTATAGATGTTAGAAATTTCCTGTGACTTGTTTCTTGTACTTCAGACAGCCTCAACTACACCCATGTTCATGGGAACAATAAATACCATACGTAAGAGATGGTACTAAGAACCTCATTCATTTCACCCTGAAAACAGATGTTCTCATCTTCTTTAATATCCACTTATGATAAATTCCCAAAGGAGACCTGAGAAATTATCAGGAACCAACAATAAAATAAATAATCTCTTAAAGAAGTAAATAAAATGCCAATAGAGGAAAATAGCCCTTTTAGGTATAGACATTCACTGTCATTTGGTTAAGCCTTCATTTGTTTTCTGATTGTTTTTTTTTTTTTTAGTGATAGTGCATGATGAAATCTTTAACATTCAAACCATTCAAGACCAGAACTCAGCACATTCCAATAGTTAAAATCATCACAATTTACAATGATGGAGTTTCATGATGTGAGCTGTCTGGGAAGCTTTGAAGACAGAGGAGAAAGGTTATATTGCTCTTTGGTGAGGAGCCAACGAAAAAAACAATTTCTCTATCAGGTGCCCCTTCACATATGTACTCAGCTTAGGAAAACCAATCTTCTCACTTTCACATCAAGTTAAACAGAATCCTTGAGATTCTTATCTTACCTTCCTACTTGTCACTCAGTACATCTTCAAGGCTGGCCATGATGACCAAGCTGTGCTGTTCTCTCCTGCATAAGTCTGGAGGAGAGGGAGGAGAGATTGGCATCAAATGGGTTCTGAACAGTCAACCCTCTGCTATCCACACTGCCAACTTGACTTCAGTCTTGCTTTCAAGTTCTTCTGGAAGAGTCAAGCTTGACATGCAGACAATTAACTGTCTTCTGTTCATCTTTGCCTCCCATACAGTCTACTACCCAGCAGGAGGTCTTTCAAACCCAAATACTTATTACCTTCTCCAACCCAGGAAAAGAATTTTGAAAAATAAATATCAAAATCAATACAGCAAGACTGAGTTTTATTTAGGCAGATTTGTCTTATGAATTCTCCGTCACTGTAGTCTTTGGCATAGATTCAAGAGCAGGGAACATGCTACATAAGGAGTGGGGTGGAGAGGTCACAAAACCTCTCAGCTTCCTCATCTGACATCAGTGCATCACCAAGTGCCTCCTGTAGAGTTTGTCATACAGGCACGGCTCCTGCCAAAACACACAGAAATAATGGGCAGCAAGAAAGATGTCCTGATATCTGAGATTCTAATTCCATAAGATTGTTGCCATGAGCCTCCATGGCACTATACAAAATTGTTATTGCTTATGATTTTGACTTGTGCTAAGGTTGTGGTCAATTCTTTTCTGTTGAAATCCATTATTTCTGCTTGCTTTTGCTCTTCCTTATATACACAGCTCCGAGTGGAAGAAACATAGAAGTCAAAGAGTCAGAAAGAAAGAAGCAGTTACCCTTGCCAGCCTCAATGTCTGTTTTCCATGGGTGGATGGATGTACCACAGATAACATAGTATCTAGGCCTTATTTGCAATGATTGCTTAGAAGTTTGAAACTTAACTCACTATCCATGGTTCCAAGTGTAATGAATTCCTAGAGCAACAGATAAATCCTTATGTTTGAGGACATAAATTATATCAAACATGCAATCTGAAGGTACATGATTCTGTATCATCCTTGGTGCTGCTCCACTCCAGTTAGCTAGGTAATCCAACGAATGCATAGAAATGAGATGCCTGGAAGAGGCATTGGACTGTCCTGACCAAACTCCCTGAAATCCATTTGTATTTTAGGATCACACTGACCTCAGAAGGCTTTTATGTTTATGGGAATGTCAAATTATCCCTAAAAAAAAAGACAGATCAAATCACAGAAGATAATATTATTAGACCCAAAGGTTATGCCCAATGCCTTGTTACTCCAACCCACCTTTATCAGATAGAGTTTTTGAACTTGCTAACAATGCAAAGGCAATGCTAATCATCCAGAGGAGACCCTTCAACTACAGAGCTGAACTTTCCTACAGACAATGCTGCAAACTTCTGAAAAGTTCAAGGATTCTCTTAATTAACTGCCAAAGGAAAAAGAAAAAGTTTAATGCTTGATTTTGCCAATCCGAAAGCACAGGTGGTGTGGCCATAGCTCTTGGCTTCACCAAGGACTCACATATACCTACTTATCTTGTTAGGACATTTTTGGTCTTTCAGATGACAATGACTTTTAATAGGTAGTCACTGTCTCCTAGCAGGGAGTGAGGCAGAGAGAGAGAGAGAGGAAAAAAAAAACACACCCCAAACCCAGCAATTACTGTGCAGTACTCCAATCTGCCTGCCAACAGGAGAACAGTGATTTGTGAGACACATCAAGAGGTGCTGGCAAGATCAATCTGCGGAGATCCCTCTGATAGAGGAATAATGAGTTGACAAAGACCAATGTTCAGTTGGGTCCAAGCCCAATAAGATTACTGTTCAGCATCATCAATATTGTCTCTGTTTGGAACTGACACAATCAGACTGGAATCAATTGTATTTTCCACAGTACTGTCACACATGATTTTTAACTTTGGCTCACAACTCTGTAGAGGAGCTTGCAGATGTTGGCAGATTTTTACTAACTTAAGAGATGTCATTATTAAGTAGGAGTTTCACCCCACAGTAATTTGTGGTTCTGCTGTTTCTTTGAGGTCTGTGTATCGAAGGAAAACAAAGAGGAAGAAGAGGAGGAGATGAAGGATTAAGGAGAAGGATTTTTCTATTTAACTCTTCCCCTTTTCATTTTTGCTTTTATTATTTTAGTGTAATGACCAAATACCATATGTAAATGTGTAGGCTATTTTTTAGCTTCAGCTTAATTTGTTAGAGATCAAAGATTCTTACTGAAATGCAGAATCATGAACATTTTTCTGCTCTGAAGCAACATAACAATAAAATTGTTATGTTTCACCATCAAAAGAAAGAGGATGTATGTAGATGGCTCTGTCTAGAAAATATTAGAAGTTGTTCAAGGAGTTGGAAAATCTAATAAGCAATTTGATTTTTAAACAATTCCTGTAGTCTCCTACAGTGTGTTTTATAAGCCATTATTCCTACCACAGAAAGCTATCAACTCCGTGTTTCATTAGATTCATTTGTGCTTTGTCCATATGGCCATCCCAGACCTCTGATACTAGATGACTGATCTAGTTGTCCAGAAATGCTATCTGATCCATGTCCACAGATTTAAATACCAAGCAATTCAATAAGAAACAGGGCTGGATTTCTCTTATGCTAGAAGCACACAGAACAATGGCTATTGGATTTTTCCCACTGAGATCCATCTAAGCAGTAAGGGCTATGGAAAGAACCAAATCTTCAGTGCCAGATTCCCCAACTCAGTAGGTTTACACATTACTTAAACTCTGACATTAAGTATATCATGAGTCCTAGCCCACTAAACTAATTGTAGTAACTATAGATTCTCTCTCCCCAGCCTAAGATGACACAAATAACTTGAAATTTTTTGTAAAACAGACATTTGTGGCAGCCCCTCTGGTTTCCAATAACCATCAACTGTTTTTGTACCAGCCCATGTGGTCTCTGAGAAGCAGGCTTGTGCCTCCCCTGTTTGTGCAGTCTGGTACCTACCACTTTCCCAACCTTCCTTGATGAATTACATAGTCACTTTCCCTTAGGTTCTGCCCCATGGCTCTATGAAATGGAAGCATCTACCCTCAGGGGGAAATCTTCCTTCTTTTCCCCTCCAAAAGCTCTTACTTCTATCTTCTTGATAGAACCTCTTAAGTTCTGATTAGGGAAAAATAAAACATAAAAGGAGCCGGGCGTGGTGGCTCACACCTGTAATCCCAGTACTTAGGGAGGCTGAGACAGGAGAATCACTAGTTCAAAGCCAGCCTCAGCAAGGGCGAGGCGCTAAGCAACTCAGTGAGACCCTGTCTCTACATAAAACACAAAATAGGGCTGGGGATGTGGCTCAGTGGTCGAGTACCTCTGAGTTCAATCTCCAGTACCAAAAAACAAAAAAACAAAACAAAAAAACAAAACAAAACAAAAAAAAACATAAAAGGAATGTGTTTTGGCATTACTTTTATTTCAACTCCATCATAAGGAGCCCAAGAACAAAAAAGCCAGTTAGAAATACAGTTGGAAAAAACATAAATTAAAATCTTATTAAGTTATTCTGCCAAGCTGCAGCTAAGTGGCCTTTGAGAAGTCCCAGTCCCTCTGAGCCTCATAATAATCCCAGACCAAAAAAATAAAAAGGGAAAAATAAAAATACTAGTGAGGATCAAAGGAGGAAAAGCATATGAAAAGATTGTTGATGCTAAAATATTAGTGGTGGCAGATATTTTTAATTACTTAATGCCCCTTCTAATGCAGACAGCAATTTGCAATGGGAGATGAGAGAGAAAAGAGAATCCAGTCCTTCATACACTTTAGTTCTTAGGTAGTTTGGATCTGATCTGAACCGACTACAATTTTGAGTTCCATGCTGACTGAAGTCCCTGGAGACTTTGCAAAGTCATCACTTTCAGCACTTCTCTGGTGAACTAGGAAATGCCAGTGGCTCCATTAGGCAATTCCCATGGGTGAAGCTTCATTCTCAGGGGGGTCTCCGACATCAGCTTGGCTTTAAGATTATGAGTATCTAGGGAAAGAGTGGGAAAATGTCAGTGTGTGTATCTGATTTGAATCTTTATGCGTTCAGGATTGAAGACTTGAGTGCCCCTGGAGGGTATTTAAATAAATGCCAATATTCAGGGCTGGCCTTATATATAAGTAGATTAAGTCTCTGCCTATTTGGTGTAAACACACTGAAGCATTCTGGCCTGGAAACAGAACTCCAATCAGGTACTATCCCTGTCCTGGAAGTACTTCTTAAGGAAATGTTTAATTTAACTTGATTAACATAGTGTTTGATGCTTTCTTAGATAGATAGGAATAAGATTTTGTTTATCTGACCAATACCCATCAGGATTTGGGATCTTAAGGTCTAGATCAGAGGAGAAGTGCATTATCAAGTGAAGAGGAGAGGAAGCTAAAACACAGATGGGTGTTGGATAGGTGCCGAAGAGGAACTAGTAGAATACCAAAGCAGAAAGCCTTGTTCATCTAGGAGACAGGGTGTGGTCCCAAGTATCAGGTAGAAAACCAATAAAGAAGTGCTTATCAAAGACAAAACAGGAAGAGGACAAAAGACTTGTCTCTGACATAAATGCTTGCCAGAATCTTCCCTGGCAAATTAATTCAACTGAAATTAAATATCAGTATCATAGACATACACTTTCCACTAGATAAATGTGACGAGCATGACCTGAAAAGAATATTCAAACACCAGCAATGACCCACCTGGTGTATAGTCCAAATCCACCATTTATTAGTAATACTCATGCATCATTTACTTTCTCCGAGCCTCAGTTTCTTTTTCTGAAAAATTAATGAGCGTGTCTATCGGGCCAGGTAGAACATACTTAAGTGGACCCAATCATTGTTCCCAAAAACATACAGGAGAAAAAGCAGCAACTCCTTTCCATTATTCTTCTGGCAGTCAGGTATAAGAAGATGGCTTAACACAGGGGTAGTAAGCAGATACACCAGTCTTAGATTCACTGCTGTAGGTTTGTCTCCTACTTAGAGAATATGAAGAGGAAATTACATTTTAAGGGAGATTCAGTTGCCTGTCCAACATGTTTCCATGGTCTTCATGTGTTTTTTTCCCACAAATTCCTTCCATTGATGAAAAACTCTGCTAAAAGCATCAGGAACACAACTCCTACAACATGGACCAACACTTGCCATTCTCTTGCTTTTCCAGGTTCTACCCAGAGAATAATACTGAAGACTGGAATTAGGATTATTCTAGTAATAATTAGTAGAGTGACTCTATAGAAAGTGATTCATAAAACTAAGATTTATAAGAATAATCTGGAGATACTTTTTTAAAACCTAGATGATTCTTGAGGCCTTTTAACCTGCCGGCTCTTACTTTTTATGTGAACTTTCCAGAAAATACTCTAGACTTTAGGATTAAGAACAATTGCCCCCTCATCTGTCTTGCTTAATTTCAGTTTCATTTTCTACTCCATATGCCAAATCTCATGACTGATAGATAAAACACAGTTGTCATTTTTCTGAGACCAAATGACAAAATGTCATTAGAGAAACTTTTTCAGGATTATCCCAGCCCTAGAGATACTCTAGCACTTCAAGTTTTACCAAACAGTATAAACATAATAAAAGAGAGAGCTATGTTATGCTTATAATTTTTTAAATTATGTGCTCAAAAATATTGATATATTTACTTGTATGCAGTTTTCTATTTCTCCAACAAAAAGGAATTAAATTTTGTTATATGATTTGTTTTTGTTAAATGATTTGCTTTAGTCAATGCATACCTTCCTTCCCAATTTTCTACATCTGCTGTAGTCAACTTTGTTGAAAATCATTATAACCGAGGGAAAAAAACTAAAATGTTTTTTTGGAGAATGAAGGAGTGTGTTTATTTCTTAGTTGCGATCTTGGTATTCAATTGTTTCTCTATTAAGACATTCCCCTCAACTTTTCTTGAGTGTAGAGGAACATTTCAGCTGAGAGATCTCTTGTTGGTTAGTCTTGCCTTCCTCAATGCTTTGCTACACAGTGTGAGCTACCAACATTGACAATAAGGAAATGGGGAGTTTCTGTAAGGAATAGCCAGCTCCCCACTTATGTTAGGAAGAGACAAGACAGTAGAATCATTCTGGGGCCACACTGTCCTGATTCAAAGCATCATCTTGCCATTTGTTAGCTATAAAACCTCTCAGTCTCAATTTCCTCATTTGTACGATAGAGATGATAATAGTACCTATCTCTTGGGGATTCTGTAGGATTAAGTGAATTAATACTTGCAAAGCACCAAGAACAGTGTCTGGAACATGGACAGCAACAATTAATGTCAGTTATTTTATGAGAAAATACAGTTGTTGTGTTAAGAAATTGAAGACTATATATGGTGAACCCTCATTATGGATATTAAATGTTATTATTTATTAAAATGCTAAATTAGGTTTTAAAATTAAAACCACTAACAAATTACCTTTAAATAATTTAAAGCCTAATAATATGGAAAAAGATTTCTAGGAAGAGAATGGTTTTAACTTTTTTTAATACTACAGAAATAATATTGAGTTATTACATTTAATTGGGACAGACTAGATTGGGAAAAGAGTAAAGAAAACCAGAACTAAAAACTAAAAGGAAACTCAGTAAATGGGCATTAGACCTGATAGTTAATGGATCTTATATTATATAATAGAGAAGGCAGGGTGATGGTTCAACACCCAGGATCAGTGAAACAAGAAAATCTAAATAATAATCCTAGCTAAACAGGCATTCGGAGAGATCTATGAGCAGGTAATTTAGAGCACAGACCTAGCCCAGAACTAGAATAAAAGATCCTGCTATTGGAAGGAATGTCCAACAATAATGAGGAGTCCAAACACTTAGGAGACAAGATAGGAGCTGAGATTTAAGAAAGAGCCAGTCAGAAGAATTGAAGCTTGAGTTTTTGTCTAGGTCCTATGCCAGTGGCATGATCTTAGAAGAAAGATGTGGCTTTTAGAGTTTGGCAATTTCCATAGTGTAAATGCTCCCACATGGCTTACTTAAAGCTGCTTATGTGACATCAGCCAGCTTGCAAAATCCTCAAAATATTAACAACTGGCTTTCAGTATAAGTCAGTTCCAGCACACATGGAGCCTGGTTTTCAGAAATGAGGCAAAAGGTTAAAAACAGTCAGCATAGAATATAATGCAGAAACCTCAAATAATGAGCTAGACTCTCTTCATTTTTTCTGCCAAAGACCAACAGTGGTATCTTGAAAGATTAGGCAAGCTTGGGCTTTGAAGGGGGACAATCAGGTGGCCTCCCTGAAAAGCAGAGAAATGAATAGGTTTGAGAAAAGATGGGCTGACTACACAACAGTCATCCCCAACTGTGTTCCTCATCCACCAGTACTAGCTAACTAGCTAGTTCCCATTCAACACAGAAAGTCTGGATCAGTAACATGGACTGATTAAGCATTTTCACGATAAAAACTGAATTGGTAAATGTTCTTTGGGGAAAGAAAGTGTTATTTCATTTTTCCTCTCATAAATTATTGTTTTCCTCCAAAATGAAGCCTAAAGACAACTGGTGACAATAACCATAGTTCATATTACTTGAGTAAATTCTGTGTGACTGGCACAATTCTAGGCTTTTCCATTTGTTTTTCTCCACTAATTGAGGTGGGTCTCAAACCCTTATTTCCTGGAAGCCTTGTCTTCATGGAGCTGTCTAAGGAGCCACCTGGGGAGGAAAGACAAGAACAAGGGCTGGAGTTTTATATTCTCATCTCAACTGTAGCAGAACAGCTCCACTTATATCTGTTCATAAATCTCAAGGAAAATTTCTTCTCAAAAAAGAGCTCTAGTGATTTAAACAATTTTGAGAACTTAAAATAGTCCTACCATATTGTTATTATTGTTATAAAAGAATAATTTCTAAGGTAAAAGACAGTATGTACCTCCCTAAAATAACTACCATTAATCTTTTGTTGTATATCCATCCAGATTTTTTTCCTATGTATATATATTAAGGTAAGTTTTGTTTTCTATATATATAACATCTGAAGAAAATTTTACTTGCCCAGAGCAACACAGGTGAGCAGAGATCTGAACTGAAGTTTGTCTCTTTTGTTCTTATCAAGAATGGGTATTTATCTTATTTCCTCCGACAGACTATGTAAATTGGTCTCTTTTTCTATGCAACCCACTGGCAGAGCTAATGATGACATTCACATCTTCCTTAGATTATCAGTTACATCTAAGTCAATTGTCCTCCAGAGGAGGAAGCCCCACACTAAATTTCATAAAATATAATACATACTCATGGGAAAGGAATAGACTAGATTAGATGGTTTACGCCCTGGCCCCATGGGTTCATACAGTTCTTAAATGTTATCTCTTCCTTAGGCCAGGCTTTTATCATTAAGCATTAATGCCATTTAAAAGACATAAAAGATAATTATAAACTTTGAAAGATTTTAAGAGCAAATAAATGCTAGCTTATCTATTTCGGAGTCAAAGAATATTAAAATTAAATTTAAAAATATACAATTAATGTAATACATTTTGAATTTGGACTAATTGTTTGAAATTCAAAAAGGACCCCAGGATATTTTTCACTTGAAACAGAAATAAAAAATTTATACTAAACAGGCAGAGTTTGCCCTCAAGGTTGAAAACATTAATCATCATGCATCTAACTGTTAACTGTAAAAAATCATTTTTCTTCTGATTTAAAGGGAATTATTTAGTAAGTGTTTTTAACTTCTCTGCTTCCTCAAGCAGAGGCAGTAATATGGGGTCAGGTTCTGGGCTCCTTTGCCCCTTTGCAGCTCCCTTCTCTATAAGGAGCGGCCTTTGATATAGAGGGGAGCTCCTGGCCTGAAGAAGAATGCACAAAGCCCAGCAAGAAAAGAGAATGTGCTAGGAGTGTAACTGAGGTTTAGTTAACAAATTCAGGAAATGATTGGCCTTGAACAGTCTAAGAAGGTACACACTGACCCCAAGTAAGCATAAACTTTAAGTGACGGTCAGGAGAGACAGATCTTCACTAGACTCCGATTCTTACTACAATATTCAAAGACCATCAAACTAGAAATAACAGCTGTAAAGAAAAATCTGACTTTTCATCATTTGGCTGGGGATATTTAATACCTGCAAGGAAATAGAATATACATTATGTCCTATTTGTGCAGCTTTCTTATGGGGTGAAACCATTATGACTACCCACCTTGCCTATGTTGCTGTGGCTGGGCTCTTTGTATTGAAATTCCGTTAGGTGAAGCCCAAGATAGTCTTCTGACATAAAACTATACTCCACAAGGAATGCTGGGAAGACAAAAGAACTCATGATCTCTGAATTTGGGTTGAAATTTGTTTCAACCTAGATTAAGGAATTTTGGATTCTTTTAAAAACTTTCTGGTTCTGGAACACATTTGTCTGATGGTGCTGTGGGTGACATTTTACTGTCTCGTTAATAAATTTAGCTATGAATTTTAGAAATAATATTCATTGTTAATTAGTCATGCTTGATTGTTTTGTTTTTAACATTAACCACAACTCTGGGCAGATGCTGTGTATCAAAATTAACTTCCATTTCCTCACTGACTGGTATATTAGGTCATTATTATACTTCTAATACTGTTATCATTTGCTGTGGTACCACATGATCAAATTGCAGTAACATGTTTGCTTTCTAGCCAAACTCCAGGGTGTTTACACTTTGGCAATATGGCTAGTTCAGACATTAATTTATACCTAATTTCAGTATTTTTTATATATCTTTCAAAAATTAAATACATTGAGAATTTACTTACTCCATGCCAGACTATGAGCTACCTAGGAACATACTTTATAAGTGTTACTAATATTACTACTCTAATGAATTTTAGCATTTAAAATTCATTAATGAAAACACATGTATTTTCTTCCCATTGAAGTCCCTCAAGCTTCTGTTACATTGATGGACGTTAGTCAAAACATAAGTTGTAGCAAACAATCATTGCGCTGCTGTGTCCCTTGGACTCCTTACAAAGCCTACCAGTTCCCAGTGTGCTTTCATTGCTAACAGCCAGACTCTACATCTGCAAGTGGAGAGTAGGAGTACAGGGAGTTACATCACCTTAGGGACATTTCTTAACCAATGACTGACAGGTGCAAAGGTCTAAATATTCTAGCTCTTTTTGCCCAATTGCAACTTCTCTAAAGTATGACCAACAGTATCTTTACAACACCTCTGAGTAATTGAACCAAATTACCATTCTTGTAGCTTGTCCCAGGAATACTTCCTCATAAATTACCTTCAAGATACCTCTGTTTCTGAATTGTATCTATTCTGAAGAAGCCTACAGAAGACACAGATCAGGGCAAGAATTAGATCAACAAGATATAAAATATTGATATATATGCCCCAGTTTACTTTATGTCAATAACAATCATTTTCCAATGAAAACTCAATCTAAATGCTAACCAACAAAATAAACTCATAGTTAGATAGGGAAGGATTTAGAACAAATGTAAGGAGAACAGTTCTACTTTTGATAATAGTAGACTAGGTAATGCAGAGAACATCTCAAGTGGAAAACTGGAAACTAAAGAAAGACTGAACTCCCCCCCCAAAATGGGCAGATATTAGAGCAAATATTAATATTGGACACAGGAAAATATCCAAGTTTTATTGATATGTGTGTAGGGATAAAACTCAATTATTCTAAGGTTTTTGCATTATTAAAGAAGAGAATAAGACCTCCAATTAATATTAGACATTTGTAAGTTATCAATACTATCATTCTCTAGTAAAATCATAAAAAGGACTTTAAATGAACATTTAACTTCCAAACAGAACAAAAGTAAAACTATGGGAAATAATTACTCAACTAGAAAACTAGTGGGGAACTAGGGGGGAGCACACAACCAGAAGATGTAGAAGAGATAGTAGACATAAGCCAAATATATTAATAAATACATCAAATATAAGGACACTACAATTAAATACAAGAAGATATCAGATAATCACAAAAATGTGTAAATATTTTAAAACATATTTAAAATATAAGGATTCAGCAGTGTTAAAAATTAAAAAAAACAAAGCTAGTATTTTCATGATAATGTCATATAGAGTAGCTTTTAAGGATTGCCAGAGGAAAAGAGGGATTTAGTAATAAGATAATTCTTCAGGAAGATGCAATTCTAAATGTATATTAAGATACTCTCACATATATTAAAGTAAAAATTAATAGAATAGACAATCCCATTGAATAATTTAAAAACATCTTTCTCAGTAATTGGTAAAATACACAGGCAATATTAGAAATTACAGAAAAAAATAACTACATGATCAAAAAGAAATATAATCTAAATATGTAAAGTATGGGACTATTGCAGAATGCATAATCCTCAATTATATGACATTTTCCCCAAACTGAACATATGTTGGGCAAAGGAGTAATTTCATAAAATTTGAAAAGAATAAAATCATAGAAAGTGTTCTGATCTCAATGCAAATAAGCTAGAAATCAGCAAAAAGATAACTTGGAAATCCCCATATGTCTGAAGATTGAACTGTATATTTCTAAATAATTCATGGATCAAAGTAAAATTAAAATATTGTCAATTAAATGGTAATGAAAATATGACCTATCAAAACACGTGGAACAGTGCTAAAACTACTTGTCAAGAGAATTTATAACTTGAAACACATATACTAGAAGACTAAATTCAATGAAGTATGCACCTTTTAATTGGAGATAGAAAATATGAAGAGGATAGAAATCATAATAAAATCAAATTTGTTTTTAAAAAATAAAAAATTATAGTAGGCATAAAGAATCACTATCAATATGAAGAAGAAATATCACTATGTATCCTATGGATATTAATGTTAAATATTATGCCAATACATTTTGAAATTTAGGTAAAATGGAACTTGTAAAATATTTCAACTTAAAGTCAGCCAAAAAAGTTTAAATAGATTTTCTGTTAATAATTCTCTAAGAGGATGAAAAGACAAACCACACAGTAGAAAATATATAATTTATAAAAGGTTCCTTCACATGAGCACAATGAAAACTTTGATAAATTAAAAGGAAATTATATTCACTTGCTAAAGACAGACCAATAAACATAGAAGGGATTTTAATCCCATTACTAATAAGGAAAAAGAAAATTAATACCATAATGAAAAGACACCTGATATTCAACAAGGTGTCAAGGTTGGAGCAAAGTGTTTTCAATAAATGTGCTGGAAAAGGAATTAGACCATCTATATGTAAAAATAAAATAAAAATTAATCTAGACATAGATCTTATAATTGTTCACAAAATATTTATAGACCTAAATGTAAAACACAAGACTACAAAACTTCTATAAAACAAACACAGGAGAAATCTACATGAGCTTGAGTTTGACAATGACTTTTTAGGTATGTCAAAAGCCACCAGCCAAGAAAGAAAGAATTGATGACCTGAACTTCATTAAAACTTAAAATTTTTGCTTTTTAAGAGACACTGTCAAGAGAGATGTGGTAGTGCACACCTTTAATCCCAGTGACTTGGGAAGCTGAGGCAGGAAGATTGCAGGTTGGATGCCAACCTCTGTAAGTTAGCAAGATCTTGTCTCAAAATAAAGGTCTGGAGATGTAGCTAAGTGGTAGAGTGCTTGCCTAGTAAGTGCAAGATCCTGGGTTCTTTTTGCCAGTACCAAACAAAAAAACCAGACACCATCAGGAGAATGAAAGATAAGTCTCAGCCTGGAAGGAAATATTCACAAAAGACATAACTGATAAAGGACTGTTCCCCAAAATAGACAGAGAACTTTAAAAATGGAACAAGAAAATAACCTGATTTTTATAATGTTCCAAAGAACTTAAGAGTACCTCAAAGATAGAGCATGAAGATGGCAAATAAGCATATGAAAAGATGCTCCACATCAGATAGCAGGGAAATACAAATAAAAACAGTAAGATGAAGTTACATACTCATTATAATTACCAAATATCTAGGACATTGGCAACATCAAATGCTGGTGAAGATGTGGGTAACATCACTGCTGGAGGGAATGCAAAATTGTGCATCTATCTTGGAAGACAGAAGCAGGCTCTTTTTTAAACACTAAACACTCTTACCATATGATCCAATGTTAGTGCTTCTTAATATTTACCCAAAGGAGTTGAAAACTTATGTCCACATAAAAACCTGCACATAGATGTATATAGTAGCTTTATTAGTAATTGCCAGAACTTGGAACCAACTAAGATGTCCTTCATTGGGTGAATGTTTAAATGGTGGTATATCTAGACAATGCAATGTATTATTCAGCGCTAAAAAGACATGAGCTATCGAACCATGAAAGCAATATACAATTGAGGTTCCTCAAAGTGCTAAGTGAAAGAAACAAATCCGAAAAGACTAAATACTGTGTGATTCCAACTACATCACATTCTGGAAAGGCAAACCTATGGAGATAGTAAAAAGATCAGTGGTTGCTAGGGGTTAGAAAAGAGGGAGTTATATGGGCAGAGTGCAGAAGGTTTTTGAATACAAGTCTTTAGAGACTTCCAATAAATACTACTTAATTTAAGTTTGGCCTGTTCTCTGCTAGATATGTAGTAAGTCATTTGCATTCAAATATTCTGAATAATAGAGTATCTATATCATACATGGGTTACACATTTTTAAGATGCTAGAATCCATTTTAAAATAATCTTATACATGCTAAGTGAAGTAAGCCAATCCCAAAAAAACAAATGCTGAATGTTTTCTGTGATAAGTGGATGCTGATCCATAATGGGGGAGGGGACAGGGGAAGAATGGAGGAACTTTGATCAAAGCGGGGGTCATGGGGACAGTAAAGATGATGGAATAAGATGGACATCATAGCCCTAGCTTCATGTATGACTGCATATATGATGTGATTCTACATCACATACAACCAGAGAAGTGAAAAGTTGTGCTTCATCTGTGTACAGTGAATCAAAATGCATTCTGCTATCATGTACACCTAAGTAGAATAAATTAATTAATTTAAAAAATCTTATACAAATACTGAGCATAATTAACTGTTAGTGATCCAGAGGTAAACATTACCTTATTTGAATACTTATAGGATTGTCACAGTGAGCATCAATTATCAATTAACTATTGACATATAGAAAGACAGGAAAATGTAAGTTTTGGTTGGTAGAATTTCAGAAAAGAGCTCTTCTAGTTATTGTCCCGAAGGGCAACAGTAGTGTTGACTTACCTGGAAATTAGCGTTTCATTTAGACATTATCCAAAAGAAATTTTGTATTGAGTCTCAGTAATAAAAAGTTGCCTTACTTCTCACCTTTCCCCTCTGATATGGCAATAGTTTGTTCCAAAATAATTTGTGAAGCCCTAGTGGTGTATTCACAGACCTGTGCAGTGCATGCACACAGAGAATGGCTTTTGGTTTATATTTACACAGATTTTTAGAGTCTAAAACTGTTTTCTATCTCTCTCAAAGATTTCCAAGCTTTCCTTTTAAAGGGCATAGGAGGCATATAAGAAAGATACTGAATAGCATAGTATATGCAACACATAGTAATACATACATTAAATGCATTATGGTGCTATGAATTAAAAGTAGTATTACTATGTGTTTGACATTACAGTGCCAATATTAAAGAGGCAGAGGCAATATAAATTATTCTTCAGATAAAACAGCCTATTAAAACCTTCAGACTGCTAATTTTATACAAACTCTGAAAACTAAGATTTCTAATTTCAGTGTATAGGTCCAAATTTAAGTCTTTTTATCTTTTTCCTTGCACCTCATTTTAATAGCAATAGCCTTAAAGTCACTAGTTTAATCTGAATTTAACCTAAATCATGGATCTCTACTCTCATCAACATCAGCATGACAACTATAAATACTCCTCACCCTCAAACACTGTTTTATAAAACAACAATCATCACTTACTACTAACCTAACTCACCACATTTTTAATCAGTTAAAATTTGCCTAGGTCTTTGAGCCATCTTGTGAGTTTTCAGTGACAGTTGGAGGTGAAGTAGCTCAATGGCAGAGTGAAATGACTCAGAAAGAGCACTCCTGCAGAGAACAATAGCAAATGGTGTCCTGACTCAGACTAAGAAAAAGTTTGAGCTAAATCCAGATGGTTTAAATTTTTCTCATGGAGAGACAAGTGAATTTCCTCCACCTGTGCTGTTCTGTTCCTATAACTAAGTTTGACATGGTTCTTCTCTAAATATAATAGGAACAAAGAGAGGAAGTCAGGCTTGGTGTCCTTCACATTTATGTCTTCAAGGTTGTTTGGAAACCTCTACGGCAGTTTTCCTTTCTCCAAACGTTCTCTTCCGCTGTTTAACTGGAAGAGGTCTTTCATTTTATATACTGTACATTTCCAAAGTGTATATGATTCTGGGCATGGTATTTGCTTTCCTTAGAGATATGAATCGCTTTTGTTCATTTACCTTCTTTGAAATTCATTTCTAGTAGCTGCAGAGCTGCTGCTATGGAGTGTTAATAGGCTTCTAACATAGCTGTCATTTCAAGTAATAGGTGCCAAGCTTTCAGCAGCTTATTAACACATTATAACAGCAACCCCTATACTAAACAAACAAATTGCACAGTGGAGGACACAAGCAAAATTAATGTGTATAAATATATATATTCGTATGTATACATACATACAGTATATACTTAGGACTCATCAACATATTTGGTTCCATACATGATTAGCCCAGAATTGGCACTTTGTTTTTTATGAATATTCACAGGAAGAAAGAGTGGTTCGGATTTGTATTTGGTCCCAAATGTGAGACGAATACAAACTGGTATAATTACTGAAAGATTTCCATCCTCTCAGCCCAGCAAGGCTCTCAAGACCGAAAAATTGCAGACTTGTGGTATTTCACATCATGGAACTGTGCTAACGTGATCTTTCAGCGCCACTTCATGGGGGATACTGCAGAAGAAGAAAAGTGGAAATAAGCATAGATATATACCAACTGGCAAAACTACTAAGAAAGAGATACAAATGTGAAAATGTGCTTCTAAGAGTCAAAATTTGCATTTGGATATGAACACTGGACCAACTCTCTACAAACACAAATATATTCTTCCAGATGCAGGGACAGACATATGTACAGATAAATATGAGAATGTATATTCACACATGCTTTATATAAATATGTATAAACATACACATACACACACAAATACATATATATAGACACACTGTCCTTTACAAGTGTTTATGTATTTAATGGTTGCATAAAAATTCCTAGCAGCTTTCTCAAAGACATATTTCAATAAAAGCTCTAAATTTTACATTGTAGTAAAAGCTGACCTTTTTTGAGTATAAAAAATCCCAAAGCAATTTATAATCATATTGTAATATATTTTGCAAGTTGTAAATATGTTAAATTCGACTTTTAAATCAGCTGGATAATTTTATAAAATTTACTAAAATTTTTAGAGTTTGAGAGAATGGCTAAAAAGCCTCTATCTTGAAATATTTAATATCTGCTACTTTTATTGATACTAATAATGACAGAGAGCATTGTTAATTGTACAGTAATACCAATAATTAGCTAGTAACTTTATAAACTGCACATACCCCAAATATTTATTGTATCTGCAAACAACTTTCAACTTGGAAAATTAACAAATTTAAAACAGAAAAGGCAAATTTAGTGATAGAATTAAAGTTAATTGAATAATGATTGAGTTTCCAATAGAAACAATTTCTTCCCAAGACTGTGCTTGGACTAGATGTAATTTGACATCATATTTGGAAGGAAAATTATTTTGAACCCTGAAATAAAAGACAATTGATTTCAACAAATCTATTAGAAGAAATGCTCAGATTATATAGCTCAAACTGAAGAATGACTATAAGAACCTTCTTACTCTTAACTTGCCATGAGGACAAAAGACACAGGGAAAATTAATGACCAAATTAAACAAAGAATATTGTCTTTTCCAGATAGACACAATAACATGTAGGTACCAAAGTTCCAATTGTTGAGGTCTATTCTGCGCTTCTTCCAACCACAGCCCTGACATTGACTCCCATCTGAGCCTTTCTAGTAAGGAGTTTGTAATACCACTTTTGATGCCCTCCTCTTGCTATCAATATTTTAAGTTGTTTTTCATACCTAAAGCACCTTTGAAAGTTAAAATGTTCCCTTTAGTTGATATTCTGAAACTCCCTTAGTGAATCATACTCCTCCCTACCTCTACCATTTGAGATGTCTCGGATCACATTATTACACAGGACATGTTACAGCATTTTATAATTAGTTATTCAAAGACTGGGTCTTATAGGCTGCAAGATCCTTGTGAGAGGCCTGAGTCTTACCCATCTTCATTTTTTTATGCCATATACAGTAGCTGGTGCATGGGAGCTCTTCCATAAATGTAGAATCCATGAACAAATGAATAAAGACCAGGTCCTCTCTCTATTTTCTAATTTGCCTTAGCTCTCAATGCTTAGTCAAATCCAATTTCATTTTCCCATAAACATCTACTTTGTGTTCTAACAATGATCTACAACTTAAGTTAGAGCCAGGAAAAGAGAAGTGTCTGAAAGTCAGGACCTCATCCCTCTCTAAGAAGTTCTCCTGTTTCTTTGCCTGGGTAAATCAATGCCTACAAAAAATAAATATCTCTAGGTCAAGGCCAAGGGTCCTTTTGTGTGATTTTAGTGAAAGAATTTTTTATAGAAAAGCGTCTGCAATGACCTCCCAAGAGTTTGGTCAAATCACCCCAGAATTTGGTTTCCAATGACTGTTATGTGATATATGTGTGAAAATAATGGGTAGTGATTTCAGATTACGAATGTTACTCTGGTTGACATTTCTAGCAACCAGCATGATTTTTTAAATGGGAGAACAAAAGTAAAAATAATAAGAGAAAGGAAATAAAAACGAACTTTCTAGCTATATTTTTTACAAAAATTACTCAGACCAGTTTGGAAAGATTGACTGCCACATGATCCATTTAAAAAAAAAAAAAGAACTTTCAGTTTCTAATTGAAATATGAAGGGAAGTTGCTCTGCATTTCCAGAATATTTTTAATAATCTCCCCTATACGTACGTACACATACATATATATATGGTTGGACTCTATGATTATATAACAAAATAAAGGTTGGTAGCAAAACCTGTTTTCTACCTCAACATTGTTTATGCTATTTTAATAAGTTGAATAAACTTGGGAGACTAAGAAAATGTCACTTTTCCAACTCTGCTAGGAAGGAATCTGACAACTGCTACACAAATCATTGAAATGCTGCAATTTGTTAAAACAGTACTCCTAATTTTTTTCTGACTTTTATTCAAAATCTCAAATAGGACACAGAGAATTAGACTGATGAAGATTAACATGTGGTAGAGGTGAAGTGTACCATGAGGTTTAACTTCAAAGTCAAAATGCCAAGGAGTTGGCACCTTCACAGAATCTGATCATGGGAGGGAGCAGGAGTTTGAAAAAAAAAGTGCAAAAAATAAGAAAAACCCACAGCCTTTAAAATAATGAACAGCTTTCCCAAGTCTTGCCATACCACAAACACCTACATACCACACATGCAAACAATTCCCAGGGGTTCATAAATTAATTTAGTGACAAAAGATTGTACCCAAGTGATAAAGGTCCAATACTACGATTATCTTTATGGGTAATTGGGGCCATAAAATGGTTCCAAAGCACCTTTTATTTGTCATTTGTTGATAATTCAACCAATTCTCCTGTCTGCCATCCTCCATATTTAATGGGTCCCTATCGAAGTCTGCAACACGCTCGTTTGTATGGGAAGAATGTCTTCATATTGTTATGCTGTTGCATATCCTTTACTTCCTTATGTTGTTCATCAGTCTACCTCCTGCTCTTTTTTCTATGACACCTCTGAGATGGTACCCATAGCAACACCCCAGAGAGGAAGGTGAAAGTGAAGATGCTGCAGTCATCCCCAGCACGCAGTGCTGACAATGCCAGTCATTAATGCAGCCGCTTCTGTCTACTCAGATCTCCGTGCTCCTCTCTGGTCTTGTTTCCCTACAGTAGCAGCCACAGAGCTCACTCAGAGATCCAGAGACTTGCTGTTAATGATTTGTCACTTGTTTAGAACACCTCAGGATGGCAACTCTGTATAATCTGCCCTCAATGGCACTGCCAGGTTGCATTAGGAAACAATTACCTAGCTTATGACTAGTAAAGTAGACATGAGAATTTCCAATTAAACTCACATGTTTCCAAAGGAGGCTGGTGCCCCTATTTTTGAGTTAAATAGACATTAAAATTAGGGACAGCTGTACTTAACGACTGCTTCAGAATAAGCCACATATGAATCAGGATCCTCTAGTAAACTGAGGACAATAGAACATGGAGAATGATTTTACGTGAATTCAGTCATTACCATTTATTTATCATCCTCACCATTTGTTAGGATGTGGGCTAGATGAAACAATGGACACATTTAACCTAAATGCGTTTACAGTATGAAGCCAAAAAAAAAGAAGCTAACAGTAGCTTTATTACTCCAGTCATTGCACCCCTTCTCTGTGTATGAACCAACAAGTTGAAGAAAAAAAAATGATTTCCTCTGCTTTCACTTTCTGAATAAATGCTAGAGTGCTAGCATCTGAAGTTTCATCAGAATTAAAATACTTCACTGTAAAAAGCATCTATTGTGGATTGTTTAAAATCAACTGTAGCTATAAACTTGTATAAGCTAATTTAAAATGTTATTCCATCAAAAGGATCACAATTTAAATATACTTCCTGGATTTGAAATCGTTACGTTTATTGAAACACAGTAAGTTTCCTGCCCTCCCTTATGGCTAAAAAAGGTCAAATATTATTGAACTTCAATTCTAAAAAGTTACATCCTGGAGCTTCCATGCAACAGCTCTCAAAATATCATGTAGTAATAACAATTTAGAATCTTATTTAAAATTCCAGAAAATGTAGATATTTATTCAAATGTCTGAATGTACAAATATCACATGTTCCTATATCATATTCTGCCCTTTCCAAAAAGAGGAAGACAACTAACCATTTATCAGTAGCAGTGTGAAAAGAGATTTATCATTTTAAATTTTTCATTGCAGATGGTTTTCATTTTAAAAAGGCAGGGAAGCTATTTTTTTGAAATCATTTTTTTCCCTAATGCAATTGAGCCAGACGTTTCTCGTAAATCTTGTTGCTTTAGTAGACAATACTCAATTCTCTAAACTTTATATGCAATACACAGCTTTTTTTTCTTAAGTTGCCCATCTTCTGGGCATAAAATGAAAACCAACTGAAAGTTGGCATCATATCCAAAGTATGCCATCCTAACCACTTCACTCTTACTTAACTCACATTTCATCTAAGATGTTCCTCTTTAAATCCATTAAATAATGGATTTCATTTTTTTAATAGATTTTTTTTTGATAAATAGGAAGAAAATGGGCTGAGGTTGTGGCTTAGTGGTAAAGCACATGCCTAGCATGTGTGAGGCACTGTGTTTGATCCTCAGCACCACATAATAATAAAGGCAAAAAAAAAAGGTATTTAAAAATAGGAGAAAAATTAGTGAGTGTGCTCCTTTTGAGGGGGTGTTATGATTTGGATGTGAGGTGTTCCCCAAAAGCTCACATGTGAGACAATGCAAGAAGTTCTGAGGAGAAATGATTGGGTTGTAAGAGTCTTAATCAGTGATTTAATCCTCTGATAGGGGATTAATTGAGTAGTAACTGAAATGTTAGGGCATGGCTGGAGGAAGCGGAAATTAGGGTGTGACTTTGGTGTATATATTTGTATCTGGAGAGTGGAGTTCTCTCTCTCCGCCCTTGATCACCATGATGTGAGCTGCTTCCTTCTGCCACACACTCCGCCATGATGTTCAGCTTCATCTCTAGCCCCAAGAAATGGAGCCAGCTTTCCATGGACTAAGACCTTTGAAATCGTGAACACTCAAACTTTTCCTCTTCTATAGTTGTTCTGGTCAGATCCTTCAGTCACAGCAGTGAAAAAACTGACTAAAACAGTGGGATAGCAAGTGTACCTACTGATTCACCAAGTTCCTTGAATCAGGGAGCCAAACACAAAAGGTAGAGAATTGAAAGTGGTGAGAGGAAAGAGGGATGTTTCCTTTGTAATTAAAAATAAAACCATTTAATACTGGATTTCAATTTTCTGCCTGATGTCAACCGTATAAGAATGAATGATTTAACATTTGTAGTACAGCACTGGATATTCCCATTGAGCAAATGACATGGTGGTACTGTAGTGACTAGATTGATTGTTGCTCATAAGTTCATTTCTGCCTGTTTTTGAGGCCTCAGAATGACTAAAGTCAAAAGGCACCTTGAAACACCGTCAAGAAAAAATGCCATCATTCATTTATAAATGACAATTTTAGTTTAAGGTATAAATTTAGTTTAAGGTGTAAATATTAAACTATATAATTATGTCATGGTTTATTATATAATCTTCAAAAGTTTATTATATAAACTTCAAAATTACCTTTTAAAAAGGATATTAACATAATGATTTAGTTATTTAAAATGTTATAAATTTTCTTGTTTTTGTATATTTTTATAATATATATTTTATCTCTCTTTATATATATATAAAGAGATTCCTTTTTATTTGCCCAGAGTAGCCTTTTCAGTTTCTGGGGATGGTTGTCTTATGAACATTTATGTTCACAACTTTAAAGATAAAGAATTGAATAAAACACAATTACTAGTGGGTATATATTTTTTAAGTTCTAAGCAGGAAGTTCCAGAGATTTGAATTCTACCAATAATTTTATCAAATCTGTTCATTCACATCTTCAAATATTTCAAGATATGCAATCAAAACCAATAAACATTTACAGAAAAGCCTTCTTTTTTTTTAAATATTTATTTTTTAGTTGTAGGCGAACAGAATATCTTTATTTTATTTTTATGTGGTGCTGAGGATCGAACCCAGTGCCTCACGCATGCTAGGCGAGCACGCTACCACTGCGCCATAACCCCAGCCCAGAAAAGCCTTCTTGTTATAGTCTACAGAGAGGGCCTGGGGGTAAATGGTGGCTGAGCTCTTCTGGATAGGGTGTTAGAAAACACAATGGAAGCTCAGTTGCCTCATACTTAGATCCTTTGCTCCTAATCTTGCAAGTTGTGGATTCCTGCAGAATGAGTGAATGCTGACAATCCTAGAATGATCTTTAATCCTCCAGGACTTAAAAAAATTGTAAGTTCATTCCAACAAGCATCTGCTTGACATTCATTTACTGTCGCCTACACTATACTTCTGCTATAAACTTATTTCCTTTTACATTTAATTCCTGATCCTGTTTACAAAAATATGAAACATATTGGGAAAAAAACTTCATTTCAAACTTTTCTCCTACAGCTCAATGTTATGTTCATTTGGAAAAAAAAAAATTAAGCATTCAGGAAATGTGCCAAAGTAATAAACTGGGATACAATAATCCTTTGCTCCAAGATATGTTCTTAAATTCAATGCTGACAAATGTAACCAGGAAAAAAAAAACCAAAATAACAAAAATCCCATCCGAAACAGATTATACATCCTATATGATATGTATTTTTCTAAGTCAAATCACATTTGATATAGGACCTTGCCCCTAGGAAATCCAGTTTAAGTTATATTTTAATTTCCCCTCCTTTCAAATCTTACATAAAACACTGACTTAGAAAATCCAGAATTTTTTGAAAGAGGCACTTTCAAATTGTCCCACAGTCAACTTAGTCTCCATTACAATGGTCATGGGTCAACTCAAAGGTGTGTTCCTGTTGCTTCCTTCTCTGTGCCACCCTCAGCTGTATGATCCACTGCTATAGCTCAAGACCAGGTTAAAGATGCCCTAAAAGCATAGTTTTTACTGTCATAATTTATTCATGAATTGTTTGATATTTTGATTCTTTTGAGACATTTTATTACTGATAACTCTATATAACACTGCTTTCATATATAAATCTGGCTACATTTCTATTTCATAAGGATGGATTCTTAGCAGTGAGATTCCTATATTAAGGAGTACAGACAGTCTTAAGGATATTCAAACTTCAAAATTACTTTTCAAAAATGATGTTGATGTATCAATGATTTAGTCCTTTTAAAATATTTGTTGCAAATTTCCTTAACTGTCTACCTTTCAGGTCTTTTTAAAAAATCTTTCTATTTATGTTAATTAGTTATACATGATAGTAGAATGCATTCATGCACTTTGATATGACATACATAATGGGGTATAGTAAACAAAGTTTTAATTTTTATTTTACATAGTCAAATTTATGCGCATTTTTCTTTGTAGTTTTTCCTTTGTTTTGTGCTTAGGAATTCCTTTTGTATCCCAAAATCTAATATATTCTCTTATATTTCAATTTATTTAACACTTCAAACTAAAATGTGTTTGCTACAAAGTATGAGTTTGGGATCTGTCCCCAACCTCCACAGTCACTATCAATTTCCTGTTAGTTTTCTTTCTCTACTAAATATGCTGGTATCTTTCTTATATTATAGGACCCAAATAACCTCATGTCAGAACTAGGATTTGGATTATATGAGTGAGGAATCACCTCTGGGGCAAAATTTAAGAACTCCAAAACAAAGCCCCAGTAATCAATATAAATAAAGTTTTAATGCAATGTTTTAAAAAAAATCAATACTGATACAAAACTTCAGAATGAGCAATCTGTCAGCATTTTAAGTAAAGACAGAATCAAATCTTATAACTTTCTAGTATTATTCTTTAAACAACATGATTACTAGTAGGGCCCCCAATATTTCCAGCAATCCCTGTAGAAATTCATATTCTCTGAGCACTCACCTTTTAATACATACTCTTGCACAATTGTCAAACACTTCTGACCATGGTATCACCATTCTGAATAGCTTCATTTTTAGTGTGGACACAGTCCTCTGGTCTTTATTTCCCAAGGTAATGCTAATAAATACAAAGCTGTTAACTCCTAACAAATTTTTACTGGAAGTTTGGAGATAATTGAAGAGTATAATACAGATGGGCAAACATCGTAAGATTTATAATGAAATATCACTGTTGAAAATCCCATAGTGGGACTCCCAGATCATGGTCACAATATCTTTCCCTTGACTTGGTAAAGTGCCAACTTGCTTTCTCCCTATTGATTTAACCCACCAATTGGACGTCTTTCCTGAGCTCAGCAATTATCAGACATCCTTCCCCAACTTTTTTTCAGTTCAAGTTGTCACAGGAACACTGAAAAGCCTTATTTCTTTATGCTGCAAAGTAAGCACCCAGAATATCAGCCTCTGTATCATGTTTTAGTCAGCTTTTACTCACTGTGACCAAAAGACCTGTTAACAACTTAGAGGAGAAAGTTTATTTTGGTTCATGGTTTCAGAGGTTTAGTCCATGGTCAGCTGACTCCAGAACTCTGATCCCGAGGTGAGATGGAATATCACTGCAGAAGGCACAGCAGGAAAGCAGCTCAGGACATGACAACCAGGAAACTCAAAGAGAGTGTTCCACTCACCAGAGACAAAATATAAGCCCCAAAGGCATACCTCCAGGGACTTATCTCCTGAAGTGACATACTGCCTGTCTAAAGTTGCCAACTCATTCATCCACTCAAGTGAATTAATCCATTGATTAGGTTAGAGCTCTCATAATATAATCATCTCACCTCTGAACATTCTTGCATTATCTCACATGAGCTTTTGGAAGACACCTCATATCCATCCCAAAACATTATCAGATACTACCAGTTCATTCTTCATCTATACCCTTTTCATTAGTACTCTGGTGCTTGTTGGTCTGACTTCCAACTGCCAACACCTACACTTATTGCCTCAGGGTTCATCTGGCCACCAATTTATTTTGTCCCTGGAAGCAGCAGATTGGAATTTCCCTGAGATTAATGCTTATATTTCCCTACCTAGAACCTTTTTACCAATAATTAATAATATGTTGTGTTTGACTTAGCTCATCCTTGGGTAGTTAGAGTGGATGAATTTAGAAGCAAGTTTTATACTGGCTGTCAAACTTCTCCAGCAAAATCGGGCATGGTGGCACAAGCCTGTAATCCCAGCACTTAGGGAGGCTGAGACAGGAGAATCACTAGTTCAAAGCCAGCCTCAGCAAGGGCGAGGCGCTAAGCAACTCAGTAAGACCCTGTCTCTACATAAAACACAAAATAGGGCTGGGGATGTGGCTCAGTGGTCGAGTGCCCCTGAGTTCAATCTCTGGTACCAAAAAAAAAAAAACAAAAAAACCCCAAAACAAAAAACTTCCCCAGCAGAAACAGGCTTCATTGTTCACAACAGTAAGGTTGTGATATAATAACAAAACCTGTGTTGGTTTCTTTCTCTCTTCTCCCTTGCCTATATTTCCTGGGATCACCTCCCAAATCAACTACTTCCAGGAAAATCCTTATCTCAGGGTCTGCCTTTCAATATACTCCAAAAAGTATTTTCCCCTGGTCCTCTATCTTCAGCTTTATAAAGAGCTTTGGAATCAGTTTTCTTTATAATGTCTTTAGAGTCTGTGGACTAATTCCCTTGCTTTAATTCCCTACCAATAGTCCCTTGAAGTAGAAAGTGAGAAGTTTTAGACTGGGCAGGATCTGAAAGAGACAACATATATTTTTCTGCTATCCAAAGCAAACTCCACACAATACAGCTTTTTAAACACTCTCCATTTCATTTAAATTCTAGGAAATTATATTCCTAGAATATAAGACAAAATGAGATAGTCTTTTCCTTGGTTTTTATTTTCATTGATCCATGTGCCAGTACTCTACATTTTTTTCTTCTATACTGGGGATTGAACCAAAGGGTGCTCTAGCACTGAGCTACATCCCTAGATCTTTTTATTTTTATTTGAAGATAGTCTAGTTAAATTTCTCAGGCAGTGTTTCTCTAATTCTCTTATGTTTCCCATTCCCACCTCCCTTATTCATCAGCATCCACTAATCAGAGAGACCATTCGGCATTTGGTTTTTTGGGATTGGCTTACTTCACTTAGCATAATGCTTTCCAGTTCCATCCATTTGCCTGCAAATGCCATAATTTTATTCTCTTTTATTGCTGAATAATATTCCATT
>CM053401.1:73620939-73712114 GCA_028644305.1 Xerus rutilus | reverse complement strand
TTCTTTATCCATTTGGTTGATAAAAAAATATATAAATATATATATATATACATACTGTACATTGAAAGTGCATATAAAGATGTTTAATATGAAGACTGTAATCTGCTTATAATTTTGTGCAAAGTTAGAAAAATTATGATTGTAACAATTTTTTTTTCTATTTGCCTCAACAAATGTTTTCAGTGAATAGTGTGTACAGCTTCTGAAAATTTGTTTTTTTTCTGTTATGTTCGATAACATGTATGAAAATGCAACTCTTGGGAAAAAAATAAAGTAAAAAAAAAAAAAAATTTCTCAGGCAGGCCTTGACTTTCCCATCCTCCTGTGTTAGCTTCCTGAGTAGTTGGGATTACTGGCTTGGGTTACCATACCCAGCTCCCAACTCCTTTCTATTTTCTGGCCTATTCTTACCCTGTTATATTTTCAGATCAATTTAAAAATAACTGAAAAACTTAAGAGAAAAAAAGAAAACACAAGAATCTGGAATAAACTAAGCCTAGAAATAAAGTTAATCTTTGAAAAATTCTTTTCCATACTGGAACATGGTATGTATCTAGCCCCTTTAATTTCAGTCTTCCTTTATATTTCTCAGTAAAACAGACTATTGTTTAAAATAATGAAGCACATCTTTCTTATTGTTGCAAATATGAAGTTTGTTTAGCTACAAATATGATGCACATATTTCTTAAAATTAGACCTAAAGCTAAAATAAAGATTAAAGTAATTCCTTTTTATAGTGAATTCAATCACAATAGGGAGCAATGAGGTAGATACTTCATGTATGTGTAATATCTATTCCAGCTTACAGATAAAGTTTTAACTAAGAAATGCTTCTAGCATATAAACCAACTTCAAAATATTAAAGAAACTTTGATTTTAGAGACAAAGGGCAGACAACACCAAAGCTAAGCCTTTTTGATTTTTGAAATTTCATATTTGCTTCTACTCCTTTTAAAATGATTTGAAATATGAAACAAAAGACATAAATAATAAGATTAAATAAAAATCAAGAAAATGAGAAGGAAGCTTTTTCCCCCTTTCTTACAGAAATATTAGACCTATCCTTATTTCATTTAGATACTTTCAGGATCAGGAGTCAGTACCAAATGCTCCGACTGTGTTAAGCATGAGTCTACAGTCTGAGAAATTAACTTTAGAAAAAGGCATTCTAATAGGCAACATGAGAAGAACTCATGACAGTTTCAGGAGAAGACCATGCTTTTGTGTGCTACGAGAATGAACTTCAAAACCTGCCTTTGCCTTCAGCTCGCTGCAAGATATTAACCAAATCATTCCTTATTTCTGGACCTCAAGTTTTGGCAACTAGAAAAGTTCCAGCTCTCAGATGTTAAATATTAAAATCACACTTAAACTGAATAGTTAAATCTGTGTGTCTTTACAAACTATTTGTTATTCAGGGAGCCTGTACATTTAATACTATACCAGCACAATCTGGTATGTGATCCTCGGCATATTCTCTGCCTCTGTTCTCTGATGTTTGATAAGTGATGTAAATTATAATAACTTCTATTGTTGTAAAAGTTATAGATATTTTAATTAAGAAATTGATAAGAACTATTCTCCAAAATTAAATACTGGTTCTCAGATAACATAATATGTATGTTTTGATGGGAATCAGAAGCCAGTATTGTGTTCCTGTGATTATAGAAGAGTTATAGAGAAAAATTTGCATGGTAAACTGTAAGACCCATACTCTTAATTTGAGTGTAATTCATAAACTATGCTTCCAAATCTGTGATAATTCACTGGATTTATTGGAACTCCCCTGTGTAACAAGGTTCTGATATTACCTACCATATTCAGGAAAAGGCAAATTTAATTTCATGGTCTATCTATATGAGCTGCTAAATTCTATGTTTAAAGGTTTCCTACTTAATGGTGCAAAATATTGATTTAGTATGATTTTTGGATGATGCAATTCTTGCTTTCCATGCTGGAATCATTGGTCTGAATTGAGATGGACAGGGATGTCCAAGAAAATGGGTGGTGGTGACCACATGAACCCTGAGATGCTACACTGAAATAATTCACATGCTTTCATTGCACATGTTTCAAAACTATGTGGTCTGAAAAATATATATCTCTTTCCATTCATAAGAAAAATACTCACTGAGCACCCATTATAGGCAAAACCCTGTACTAAGTGCTATGACAGATACAAAAATGAACGATATAAAGTCCCTGACAGAGGGAGGTGGGAGGTGAGCATAAATAACCTCAATTTAAGCCTGAGTGTGAAGGTAATTGTAAAAAAGCAGGAGAGAACAGCTGAGAATTCAGGGAGACTTAAAGTAGAGATTAAATCAGGCTTTAAAGGTAGAGCTTAATTACCTAACTTAATCCAAATTAAGTCACAGAGACTAAGTAAATTTTAAGTAAAGGCAATAATTATCAGTAAATAATTTGTCAAATCTTCTATGTATTTACAAATATTAAGCCACATGCATGTTGTGTGCATGGTATTGGTGAAAATCTTTGTAATATATGAGAAAAATTAAAGCACACTCGTGAAAATAGTTAAAATTTTAAAAGTCACTCACTTATACATGTATAAGAGAGATAATCCCCAAGCCTGAATGTTCAGAAACAATGTCCTCTTGCTTCCAGTAGACATGGTATAGGAATAAGGGATTCATAAAAAATAGCTGCTCAAATGAAGTTCTCAAGCAACATGAAAAATCAAAAATATGTAGTCAAGAGTGGAAAGTTTTAACCTGGAGTTCGATGCACTGGAAATAGGTCTCAATTTGTCAAATCCTCCCACTTGACCATTCAGTTTTTGTAGCACGATCTCCAGTTCTGGGTCAGTGAGTGACACTCCCCACCCTACCCCACCGCCCAGGCACTTGCCCAGGGTGTCACTGATGTATGATGCTAGGTCATTGTAAACAGAGAACCAAAAGCACTCAGGCTTTTCTAATTTTCACAGAAAATGAACTTTAATTCAAAACTATGCCTGACTAATTAAACTTTCCTGTGATCTAATTTGCTTTAATTATTTCCATGAATTGAGATGTAACAGGGGTATATAAAATTATCCTAACAGAAAATTGGGTTTTACTCTGAGTTTTAAGCAAAGATGAGGGTGTCAAAATTGTTGCAGCCTGTTGCTGAATGTGGGTACCATTAAACAAAAACAGAACTGTAGAAAGTGAAATGAGTTTTTCTCCTCTTTGAAAGGTTAAGATTTTATTTTTGAAAATACTTAAGACTGAGGTTATGTTGCACAAATCAAGAAAGGGAATGGTAAAAATCTGTGGGTAAAATGGAAGTGGTTATCACAAATACAAACAGACTACACTGACTCAGAGAAACTTCTTCAGAGTTGCAGCAAACACAGAAGATGTGAATAAAATTAGTTTAGTTCAAACTGTTAAAATAGGCAACAGTTTAGACCTTGGAATATACTTCATTTCTGCTAACTAGATCACTATTTATTTGGTATAAACTTTGTAATCACACAGGATCTGGACTATACCCATGAGGATAACTGCCATCTATAGAAGGCTTATGAATCTGCCGTATAGAAGTTTTTAATCAATTAAATAAATAAAATTAAACTCATCTATATCTTTAATGTACCTCATTGTATTTCATTATGTAACACCCCCATGTTCTGTATCATTAGTGAAACATTCTCAGCGGTATAATGTCTTAGGTACACATGGGGTGAAGTAATGTGTTTTTCGTTTCTTCTGCACATTTTATTACAGGGTGGAGATGCTGCAATTTTTCACTTAGGATTCCATTTTGGTGTGGAAAAAGGATAATAGACCTACAGTCAAAGCTGCATCTAGTTCCTCTAATTTCAAAATTCAGCAACTGGTAATGTGTTGAGCATGGCTTTTCTGAGTTCTCTTCTTGTCAGTGCTCAGGAAGGGAGAGACAGTGGCTGTAGTTCCTAGTATCTTTTTAAAACCAACTAGGTGTGTGTGATTAGAGGAATATGAATCCCTTTGTTCTCAGCCATTCCTACCAATGATAATTGTAGTTTATGCTCCAATTCCTTAAAGGGAAATTTTAGTTTATGGAAGACGAGAAACCTAGGAGCCCCTGCTTTCCAAATTTAGCTCTCTAGAATATTTGCTTTAGGGATGATACATTAGAGCTTACATTTTGTTTTGCTTGATTGCCATAACTGGAGTTTTCTAATGACCTCATCAAAAAGACAGCCTCTCCAGAGTGGCCTATAACTCTCTGGATGATAGGAGAGGCTGTTCTATAATGTCTTATAAATAGCTCTGAACTGATTCCACAGACTTTTTTAATGAAAGGTTATAAGCTACCACACAGAGATATGAAAGTTAAGTATTTCCATGGGATGTTTCAGGAGCCCTGGTGTTAACAACAGCTTCTCCATTTTGCTGAGCTTATTTTATCCTGCCCTTTCTCATTGATCTACAGCAACAGAAGAGCAGCAAACTTCTCATGGTATGAGCACTAAATTGTCTGAAATGTACCTCCCTTTTCCTAGCCTTTGTCTTATCTTGGCCTAGGAAGAAGATGCAGCAGCAACCAGAGCCCCCAGCAGTTCCCTCCTCAAGACGCTTGTCCCTGAACTGTGCAGATATTCCTAAGAAGGAGGTCACCATTACACATCATTTCATTACAAGATCACTGCTGAGCAGAGGGCCAACCAGGCACAATTAAGGGTTCTTGGTGTGTGTGTGGCTGTCTGCTGTGGTTCATATCAGACAATATACTTCATTTTCCTTGGGGTCCAACTAGCAATATGCACTTTTCCCATTCACCCCTTGCAAATAGACCTTTTCCATTCCTCTACTTTGTGTGGATTATAATGATTACTATACTCTTTTCCTTTGAAGTATCTATGTTAGGATCAGAGGATTGAGTCAGGAAGAGAGGTTAAAAAAGTGAAAGGAAGAAGAGACTCCCAGGATTTGTTGGGAAGAAAAGTTAAAGTAAGGGCCAACAAGTCAGCAAGTCCCCGTTGTCTACTAAGTGTCTCTTTAATAATAAGGTAGGGAAACAATGATGTTGAACAGTTGTGTTCTGTTCAGCATCACCTCCTTGTTTGACATTAAGCTTGATGTCTACCAAGGCCACAGCAGAACTGGGTCTGCCCGCACTCCTCAAGCTGTGAAGCTTACAGGGAAGCCAGCTCATGAATGACGCAATGGCTAGTATTGTGTTGCAACAGAGCTGATGAAGAACACACACCTGGCGAGTGAGTGAGCTGGCTTCCCTGATGCTGCCCCTCTGCTTTGTTTTCTACATTTCATACTCTGCAGTGAAGAATGGGCACTCAAAGAAATCTAATAAATTCAAACTGGAACTCAAAACTAACTATTTGCTACTTCCTCTAACAGATTTCCTTCTAATTCACCTGAAGTGCATAGCATCCAGCCTGTGAGATTGTTTGTAGATAGAAAGGACTTGCATACAGCTGAGCACATTATGTGGCAGAGAGATGTGAGATTGGGACTGCAGTTGATAAAGTTCATGTGCAGAAAGGAAAAACAGTTCATTAGTGCTAATTCTCTTTCTTACCAAGTTCATTATTTGACCCAGACCCTCCACTTGGTTTATCTGTAAAACTTAGTAGGTTCAGTTTTTTCTTGGTGTCCTTCTGTTTCAGAAAGGAGCTAATTGTGTTAAAAGTTTGGGCTTTTAGCTGAAATCTTGGATTCCAAACTTTAAAAAACGAATGCTCTCACTTTCCCTCCTGCTTCCATAACTACCTTCTCCAGGGACTGGTGAATTTAAGCTGAAATTGGATGCCTCCAAGTGCTAACACCTGCTCCAAGTTCATTCGTTTCTGCTGGTTTCTTAGCTGTGTCAGGTGTTTCAACAGTTTACTCAGTAAAAGATGCAGAAGAGAGCAGTGGCCTTGTCATAATATGCCATTTTTATACTCAGTGGCTTTTCTCATTTGCTGCCCTCATGGCCCTACTGCTTCTCCACTGTGACGGAGCACTGTGCCCTGTGTCCTCATTACCCACAGGTGCAGCAGTAGGACCAGTGAAGTGGCCAATCTCTTACTTTTCTTAGGGAGCCAGAGGCATAAGGAGATAACTTTAAATTCTAGATTTCTTTTTCATAACATACACAGACTGGAGGTAGTGAGGAACATGACCTACTCCCCTAGTCAAGAGGATACAATTTAAGGAGGTTTCAGACTAACGTGGGAAACAGATGAAAATGTCTTATGGTCTACTTTCCAGAGTAAAAACAAATTGGAATGGATCTTAGCTGAGAATCTTTAAGTAGTTAGGAAAGATGAGAGGAGGAATTGGGGAATATGGCAGGAAGTGAGACGTTCTGGTGTCAGACTGAGCTCACAGTTCCCTTTCCTTCATTGTGAACCACTCTCAAGGCAGGAAAGTTCCCAGTTCAAAATGGCTTTCCCACCCACCGCTGCTCCGCCAAAGTAGAGGCCAGCCCCCAAGTCACCACAGCAGGGAGAAAGCACCTTGGAAAGTGTCATCCAGTCCTCTATCTGCTCACCTCTAACTATGTAACCAGCATCTATTTACAAATCTTTTTGCGGAGATAGAGATTTTGAATAGTAGCCATCTTTTCCGTGGGCTCTGAATGCTTCTCCCTTCATTCATCTCTTTTTCACTTTACCATTTAAGTCAAGCTGTTGTCTATATCCTTCTATTTTCTGGAAGCACAAGTTATGCTCTGCCGTCCTATTTGGTAATCTGCCTTAACTTGCTATTTGTAAAGTTATTTCTTACTCCAGGTCTGCTGATATGTCCATGGCCTTGCCCTGCTAGTTTGTTTTTCTGTTTCACTTCTAGCCAAGTCTCTCCTGGTCCCCACAAAGTTTGATTCCATCTCTCTCTTTTCTGAATTTTGAGGCAATGAACAACTAACAGTGCTCCTCACTACGCCACTTGATGCTGTTTGGTAGGACTACAATGAAGACATTTCTAATCCACATTTGCACTCAAAGATATCTCTGTCCTCTCTCTGAAAGTCCCATTGACCCAAAACCCTGCTACAGCAGTTAGAAGTCTTAAAAAGTCATTTCTTTCTTCTTCATTTTGCTGGGATAGAATCTGAGGCCTGGAAAGTTGAAATACTTTGCCCAACTTACTGCCTTTTCCTTAAAACATTTTAAAAATATAAAACTTGCCTCATGGCTTAGCTAAAATACAAATCACTAGGCTCTTCGGTTGAAAGGGAAGGCAAATGGCTGGAGGGCACCAAGCGGGGCTTTCTTCTTTTAATTACTCTGCTAGATTGCCTCTAGGCTGACCTCACCTGGAGGCTGAAGCTCTGATTGGCAGATCCATCCATGTTAATGTCCAGCTGAGAGCAGGAATCTCACTTGCACCTGCTGTAAATTTGGAAGTACTGCATCATGAAGATAGGTAGGGCGTGGTGTATCGATGACTCCTCAAAATGCAGCTGCAGATGGAGGTACAGCAAAGCCTTGTGGGCCAGCAGGATTTTCCTATCACCAGTGACTCTTTACCATCACAGAATAGATGATCACATCCAAGCAGATGCCCTATTAAGGTAGCCAAGGAAACACTGTGAGTGATTAACGTTTCAGCTCCAGATTCTAAGTCTGATTTAGTTCCATTGAAAAGGCCTAGAGGAGGCACGCAGTTCTTCCTTCAAGTGTCCAGGTGTCGGGACTGAGAAGCAAGCTGAGATCAACCCCAACACAGAGGGAGAACAGTGGGAGTGTGGTACATGAGGACAGGAGCACCAGGGAAGGTGCCCGATGCTGCTATGATTGCCTTTAAGCCACTGCTGTTGGCTTTTCCATACACGGATAAAAACTCACCCAAATTATTAAAGAGCTAAGAAAAAATTCCCATCACACTCACATGGATGTTCTGTCAACAGCAGTAACAGTAGCAGTTACAGAATAACTACAGATAATTACAATCATTTAATTCAAAGTACCAAGTCACTTCATGCAGAACATGACTCATTTATCATTATTGACCTTAGAAGAAGCAAATTTACCCAAATCAATAAAGGTTCCAAATATCCATTAGAGCAGACAGAGATTGGTTACAAGTGTTAGGAGCTTCTATATACCTGGATTAATAGGGGGAAGTAGATCTGGATGCTTTTGATTAATGAAGAGATTTTTTTTTTCCCTTTTTGAGGCAGTTATTTGAAACAGAATTGACCTTAATTTCTCCTTTAATTCATGTTATGGAAAATCAGTTGTTTTTGTTAAGAAGTTTCATTCCCATTAGTTGTTGAAACATGGTGTAATTACATAGAGAAGTAATCTATAAACAGGTAGAGTTCACCTTTGCTTTTAATGGACTCTTCGGGTGCCCCTGAATATTCATGTGACAGAGATCAGTCTGGTGGGAAGAAGCCAGACATCATTGAGTTTGTCTTTTAAACAACTGCAATGAGCTTCTTCACTGAGACAAAATTCACCCAAATTATGAGGGAGGAGAGGAAAAAAATCCCATCACAATTAAGTGGATGTTCTATTAACAACAGTAGCAGCAGCAGTTTCAACAAGTACAGTTACAATCTCCTTGTTGGGGAAATGAGACGGTGTATGCTGCTTTTGAGAGTTTGGTATTGAAAAATAAAATTGAATATTGATTAAAATTGAAATAATAAGATATCAGTTCAGATACTTAAACATAAAATAAGACAAATTGATCTCCAGGTGTTTCACACACACTAACTCATTTAATCCTAGTGCTGAGGACTAAAATGTGAGAAAGGTGAGAACTGGAGGAAAATCCCTCCTACCTGCACGAAATACAAGCAAAGTATGCCCCACCCAGCATCCCAACCCAAAGCCCTAGGATAGAATTCAGATGTGCAAGTGTCAATAATGATATGTATTAGCATGAATTTAACTATTGTGAGAAAACAAGTTGTAAATCTATGTGTTCTAAAATTGTCAAAATTGCAAGGTTTCCTTCATGACAGAAATTAAAATGATGAAAACTATGAATGTCATCCCATAGGATAGACCTATCACTACAATGTCAGATTGTTCTCCCACTCCACTCCCCAAACTCTCAATAATATCTCTGGATTTCTCTCTCCCATTGGCTGGTAGGGTAACTGAGATGGGGGCCACAGAGTCAAGGTCACCCTGATGCCAAGTCCACATATATAGCCCCAACAGCCATCATCTTCCCACCATACTGTGCTGTCTCCAGGGCTGTTGGAGTGATCCTTATCAGGCTAAACTCTCCACAAAGAGATCATCTGGAAGAACTAAATCAACAAGAAGAATAAGTGATCTTTCTCCCTCCAGTGGGAGTTTCTTAGGATCAGGTGCAGCATAGCCCACACTTTACATGGATTTGTTCTTGTAAGGAAGCCAAATTCCACAGCCCTCTCACTGAATGTGGAGCTTAAAATCCTTGAAGAACCGAGAAAATTCTCCCCAGCTAAATATCCAACACCACAGGAAATCCAGGTACTGGCAGGGAGGGAATCAGCTGGAATCACTAAAGAAGCAATTGCTTCCTTAACACCATCTGGGGAAGAAAAGCTAGGGAGTGGAGGTTGACAACATGGAAGGAAGCTCTAAAGGAAGAGGGGAAAATGCACAAGAAGCATAAGTCCCTGGGACTGAAAATTTGTTCCATTTGTGTTTCTCTGCAGGAAGAAATAAAGAAATGCTGACAAGGCATGCCAGTCTGAATCCCCTGAGCAGTTGGCCTGTTTGACTCTGTGTGATGGTGGGCCAACCTGTGTGCCTGCCGGCTCACACCACTGTAGCTCTTCAAACACATTCTATAGATCCCGCTAATAAATTCCGTTTGGCTGCAACCCTTTCCCAGTTCCAGGCAGTCGCCTCTGAAGTGTAAGTGCAGCCTGTCTTTAAGCCAGGCTACTGCCACTTACTGGTGATCTGTACCTCTTTGGAAAACTAATCTACACTGCATTTAAAGGCAGGAAGCGGAGTTTGAATGAAAATGCAGTACCATGGCTAGAGGACACAGCTCTCACACCTTCTGCAGCTCCAGAATAAGTGCTATGTTTTAAAAATATATATGTATGTGTTGGCAACATTGAAAAGGGGGCTAAAAAAACATCCCCCACAGAAGTGAGAGCAGCAGCAAAAGAACCGTTAGCGCCCTGCTGACGGGAACAATAGAGCATATGGACATCACACTGCGCTTGCCAAGCAGACGAGGGCAGGATGATCAAAATGGAGTCAATCTGCCTCTCTAATAGCAGAAGAATCGCCTGTGTGAACACTGTCTCCAAGTGTGCACCGAGGCTCTCTAATTGCCTGAGGAAGGAGAGAGAATCAGCTCACATTTTAGCCAGGCGTGCTCCTTTACTGGGTGTCTGTATCTCAGAGCCATCCCCCGGTGAGTCTGAGGTGGCCACCGTCAGTGAATCCAACACTTGAAACTGAGCTAAAGTAGAACATCACCCAGCAAGGTGTCTCACCCTTGACTGTCACCGGGATGAGGCTAATTCAAGGGCTGCATGGAGTGAGGCCTGCAAAGCTCAGCTCAGGCTGATGGCTCTCCCTGCCCAACAGCAGCTTCCTGATTCCCCACCTATATTCTTTCATAATCATTCCTGTGCCCCTTCTTATTATGGCTTCCCTTAGAGAAAAGAGCAGAAAGGAAGCTAAAATTCAGATTGTGCAATGCAGTCACCCTAAAGATACCTTTATGTCTACATTTATTTGAAAATAGCTTTTGATAATAGCAATATTGGTATTGAGCTGTACTGTTTAGGTCATCAGAAACAGGACATTGATATGGCTAAGACTGTGGGTTTAGTGATCAAATAAGCTTGATATTTCTTAGTAGTTCTACAAGTATCAGAATCAGATGGTAGGACAGACCAGATAGAGCAGAAATGTTCTGGACAGGCTGTCCAGTGTAGGGCAAGGGACACTATACAAAAGCACAAAGGCATGGAAATGATCCTACTGTGCTATAAATCATTCTATCCCAAAGAGAAAAGAAAGGGGCCACAAGAACTGTTACCAGAAGGCGACTCCTGCGCCCAGGATTCAGTCTGTCTTTCAAATTGGCTCAGAACAGAAGGCAATTAAAGTTCCAGGGAATGGATGAAGAACACCCATGTTAATTCACTCAATAGACATTGAAGACCAGCTATATGCAAGGAACCGTGGTAGTATCTGGAAAGTGTATAGGTGGATTTATTTTTGGTACCAGGCATTGAACTCAGGGGCACTTGACAACTAAGCCACATCCCCAGCCCTATTTTGTATTTTATTTAGAGACAGGGTCTCACTAAATTGCTTAGCACCTCCTTTTGCTGAGGCTGGCTTTGAGCTCACAATCCTCCTGTCTCAGTCAACCAGTGTAGGTGGACTTTTAGACTTCCAATTAGGACTAGGCTTTAGGAGGCAGGAAATCCTGCTACTGGGGACCTAGGGATCATATGATCAGTTTAACCCTGGAAAAACTAGAAATAAAAGGCAGAAATCTGATTAATAATGAGTATGGAGTACCATAAGGGCAGCAATTTTTCTTTCTTATACTTTGACATATTCCAGTGCTTATATTAAGTCTAGCAAATAAGAGTGTTTAGTAAGTGTCTATTGAAAGAAAGAGGAAAGAACTAAGATATATCAGAACTGAGATATAGATAAAAAGAATTTCGATGTAATGTAAAAATTCAGTTAATTGCTTGATCTGTACATTGATTACATGGGTGTGCTCATTCAGTGAAAATTCCTTGAGCTGTATACTTATCATTTCTGTATCATTATATACATATATTTTTATCAAAATAAAAATAAATTTGAAAATCCATTCAATGAGAAGCTGAGATATCAATTAAACCAAGATGAGTATCACATAGCAATCCTTAATCCATATAGGTTTGTACAAAAGTTAAAGTTTGAAAGAATTAGCTATCAGAATTACTTAAGTGATCTTAAGATTAAAATACTCAATTTTCTGGGGTGCAGGAAGAAAAGCCAGTCAGTTTACTACTATGAAAGTTTACAATGCTCAAAATCAACATTTTTTTTAAAAAAATTGCTTCTTTACTTATAATAGGATTGAAAGGGGAAAGCTGATGGCTTGATGTAGTCCATGAATCACCTTGAAAAGTGTTTTCCATTGCTGTGGGTTAATTAGTAAATTATCTACTTTAAAGCCATGTTTCATTGGTACCCTAATGTTCTCTATTTTTCCCCATAAAAACTGATAGATCCAGCTGGGCATGAGGGCACACGCCTGTAATCCCAGCTCCAGAGGCTGAGGCAGGAGGATTGCAAGTTCAAAGCCAGCCTCAGCAAAAGTGAGGCACTAAGCAATTCAGTGAGACCCTGTTTCTAAATAAAATACAAAATAGGCCAGGGATGTGGTTCAGTGGTTGAGTGCCCCTGAGTTTAATCCCTGGTACCAAACCACGCCCCCCCAAAACTGATACAGTCTAAATAGACTCCGTGGGTCTTTTATTCTGATCCATGACTAAAGTACTATCACTAACATAACTCTCAAATGTATATTTGAAGCACAGATCCTCCTCCGAGCTTTACTCATGTATCTGACTGCCTGTTCAACATCTCAACTTCTGTGTCACAGGGCACTTGAAACTGTGCCACAAATATATCCAAATCTTTTAATCCTCACTTCATTCTCTCCAGTTCAAACTACCATCATGTTTCACCTGGACATTTATGAAAACTTGCTTCTTGATCATCATCCTTCCAACCCTCAGCTTCCTATCATCTGTTTTGCAGACAAACACTGGATTATTTTTAAAACATTAATAGAATGACTTCACTTTTCCACTTGAAATGTTGCAATGACTTCTCATTGTATTTCCATTAAAAGCCAAACTCCTTCCTGTGACATTCCAATCCTGGACCTGGATTATTGCATCTACCCTCTAATTTCACCTCACAGAGCTACAGTCACAATGGTCTTCTTTCAGGGCTTTGAACCTATAATATCATTTCCTGTCTCAGTCCCATTGATCTTCTACTCATTTCATGGTTTAGTTTTCCTTTATTCTTGGCTCACAACTGGAATGTCACCCATCACAACTTTCTGTGATAATCTTTCTTAAGCAGAGTTCTCTACACCCCTCTGGTATCAATCCCTGACCCTATTCATTGCCTTTTCAGTACTCATTATAATTCATTTACTATAAATCTGTTTTATTGTATATTACCTATCTTCCATATACTACCAAAATCTCCATGACTCCATGAGAGGAGAGCAGAGCCAAGTCTTTCCATACCCAGCAAATGCCTGATGATAACAGGCACAGAGTAAATTCTAGTTGAGTGAGTAAATCTGCCATGTGGGAAAAAGGAAGAAAATATGTGAAAGAAAAGAAATGAAGGAGGAAGGAATGAAAGGAGATGGCAAATGGGCATCGGTATGAGCTTCGATGCCAATGAGATGAGGGAAGAACTGAAATGTTGGCATATTATATGCTAGGTGTGAAAAGAGGGGGAAACCTCAAGCTCGAGCAGTATAATTTCCTGTCAGACATAATTTTAACATACCAAAAAAGCATGCTCTCTCAACTAAAAACCACTCAAATGCAAAAAATGGCTTCAAGAAAATTAATGTCATCATAGTAGTTAAGGCAATGCTAACCATCATAATAAATAAGTCTCCCAATTTCAATGGCTTAACCCAGTAAAAGCTTATTTCTTGTTCTTACAACAGTCTAATATGGGGATTTACAGTTGGCTAGACCTTGAAGAGATGAATGAAAGGCTCGCCATCTTCAACATTTGGCTCCCAATGTCACCACTGGGATTGACTCCATTGCTGGAAGGGGACAAAAAACAGGAAGAGTAATGAGTGGAGTGTTTTTATGGTTGAGGCCCAGAAGTGGGGCATGTCATCTCTCATCACATTTCTTTGGCTAACACTCAGTTTCACAGCCTCACCTGACTACAAAAGTGGCTGGGACATAGAGTTTATATTTCTTGTCCAGTAAGAAGAAGGAATGGGTCAGTGGTCTGTGTCAAAATATTCTTGTCCTTGAAAAACGCCTTTCAAATATTTTATTCAAGTTATCAGTTATGTAAAAAGAAAAGGTGTTTACAGCATGTGACTGGCAACTTTAAAAATAGAATGAGCTCATTCAGCACACACTTTGTGATAAAAATTCCTTCAGGTATTCTGGGGCACCTTCCTTGAAGTCCTAGTCAATCTCACTCATTCAAAAGTGAGCTGCAGGAGGCAGGGGAACGTGCTCTCTGCGAGAGTCCCTAAAGTGTTAATGTGCAAGGTCTGTGTGCAGAAGGCAAGCTGCCATAGATCTCACTGACTTTGGCAGCAACTCAAGGGTTATATTTTTCTCAGGGATGAAATATTCTTGGATAATTGTTCCAACATGTGAGACCCCCAAATTTTTTTTCTTTTTCTTTTTTCGTGAAGAAAAGATCTCAGGAAATAAAGACAGACAAAATACCTACTAAGTTATCTATTCCATCTCTTGGGAATCCAAGCAGATTTATATAGTTCTGGATATTTCACAGGATTATCCAGCTGTATGTGGAACAGCTAGCCACAGACCTCCCTGTCGGCTTGCCTGTATGGTGCATAACACAAAACCCTACACACGTGCACAATCATTATCCTCTCAAACACAGGAAGAACTGGCTTTATGGATGTGTGCAGAGTGAACAGATGCCTCCATATGATGGTATGAGAGATGCTGGAAAAAGACCCCATGTCCAAAAATACCTCCCTACCTACTGTGGAATATTTTCCTAAAATTTTGCTATGATTGAATACATAATGTGAACCTCTCACCTTTGTATGAATTAAGCTGCCAGATCCTTCTCCTCCAGTACAAACTGTTAAGATCAAGACATTAATATTTTAAAGATAAAATAGGATAGAAAAAGATAATTGTGGAGTATATGACCCTGCCCAGGATGAGGAAGCCGGGAAAGCAGCTCTGGGCATCTGCAAATGGGAACTAAGTGTGCAGAAAAGACATTTATGTCATTATCAGATAGTGCAGATATTTAATCTCTTTCACTTATATTAAATCCAATCACAGCAATTCAGTTCTACATGATCTGTGATAAACTATAATTTTTTCATTTGAATAAATACCTATAATATAATCATGTAATCTATTTCACCAACATTTTTGAGTTGTTGGCATATGAATCCCTCTTGAGAGCCTCTTTCAATCTCCGCATTCCACAGATGAGATATTGAGACCTAGAAACATGAAGGTAAAACAGTGACAAAGCTAGAACTATAACCCCAGTCTTTAGACTTCTCATTCATTCTTCTTTGTATTATATGATATTAGTAAGCTTTTTCTCACTGTTAGCAATTTGGGTTATACAAAGAAAAATACAATAAGTGTCTGCTTCCACACATATCCTTATTTGGGAGGGAGTGTAATTAGACATACAGATATAAAATTCTTAGAAAAAACATTGATATAAGTAGGAAATGTCTTTTCCTTTTTCTTTTTTAAATGTATTTGTTCTAATCAGTTATACATGACAGCAGAATGCTCTTCAATTCATTGTACACAAATGGAGCACAATTTTTCACATCTCTGGTTGTACACAAAGTAGGGTCACACAATTTGTGCAATCATACATGAACCTATGTCTGTCCCATTCCATCATCTTTCCTTTCCTCATGAGCCCTCCTCTACCTTCCCTCCTCTTTGCATCTGAAGATCCTCCACTCATTCCATGCTCCTCCCCATTATGGATTAGCATCCACTCATCAGAGAAAACATTCTGCCTTTGGTTTTGGGGATTGGCGTACTTCACTTAGCATGATATTCTCCAATTCCATTCATTTACCTGCAGATGCCATAATTTTATTATCTTTTATTGCTGAGTAATATTCCATTGTGTATATATACCACAGTTTATTTATCCATTCATCTACCAAAGGGCATCTAGGTTGGTTCCACAGTTTGGCTATTGTGAATTGTGCTTCTATAAATATTGATGTGGCTGTATCCCTGTAGTATGCTGTTTTTAAATCATTTGGGTATAGGCCGAGGAGTAGGATAGCTGAGCCAAATGGTGGTTCCATTCCAAATTTTCTAAGGAATCTCCATACTGCTTTCCAGATTGGTTGCACCAATTTGCAGTCCCACCAGCAATGTTTGAGTGTGCCTTTTCCTCCACATCCTCGCCAACACTTATTGCTGCTTGTATTCTTGATAACTGCCATTCTTACTTGCAGTGAGATGAAAGAGTAGTTTTGATTTGCATTTTTCTAATTGCTAGAGATGTTGAACATTTTTTGATATATTTGTTGATTGGGCTTGGACTCTGTGCTGGTTGGAAGGCCTGTTCTGGGCCTGCCTGGGCTCCACAGGTGTTGACAAGACTGTCCTGGGCCTGCCTGGGCTCTGCACAGATTGGCAGGGCTGTCTGGGCATACCTGGTCTCCATAGGGGTCAGCAAGACCATTCTGGGCCTGCCTGGGCTCTGTCCGGATTTGCGAGGCTGTCCTGGGCCTCTCTATCTCTTTCTTGAAGTAATCTTTTGCTACTTGTATTTGTTCTCTTATCTCTGTTGGAGTGATCAATTGTTGCCTGTATTTGCTCTCTTATGTTCTTCTTTGATTCACAGATCATTTTAATTATGTGCATTCTGAACTCCTTCCTTAATATTTCATCTGCTGCACTGTCAATGGATTCTATTATTGTAGCATCTTGGTTTTTGCAAGGCACTTTCTTCCCTGGTTTATTTTTCAGATTGTTTGCTTGTCTTCCTCTCTTGCAATGTATATCTGAGGTATTATAGTTTCTACCCTATAATCTTGTAGTGTCCCAGCAGGGTACCAATACCTTTCCTTTAAAGGAGAGATCAATGTTTACAATACCAAATGCACACAATATGCAGCCATAAATCCAATAGCTCCTATTTAGATAATTACAGTTTTGTCACTATAAACAGTAATGATATGTTTGATTATCATCAACCATATAGTAAATAGGTTTGCATAAGGGTTTACAGTTTCTAATTTTGAACAAAAAGAGAAAGGGGGAGGTGTGGGATGAGATGTTTATGAGGTAGGATGTGAGAATATAGAGGTAATAGATTATAGGAAGAGTGAAAGGGGAATCAAAAGAAGTTGGCTGTTAGCAGGAGAAAAAAGAGAAAGGGGCACCCCCATGCAGGGCTCTCTGTTGTCTCTGCAACAAGATGGTGTCTATTAGCATACCTAGTAGGGATACCTCTGGTATAACCAGGCCCTCAGGAACCTTGGTGATAGTCTTTCAGGTCCTGTTAGTTGTCCCTAGACGGAAGTGGTCAACATCCCTAGTTGGGGGCAGCCGTAGCATCAAACCTATAGGTACCTTGCTGTTGGGCTTCCAGGCCCCAGTTGGTGTCCCAAGATGGAAGCTGCCCTAACTAAAGATGGCAAAGGCAGCAGCACAGGTAACCCAAGATGGTGGCAGCAGTGTTCCAAGATGGAGACAACCGCTTTCAGAGACGAGGATGGAAGGACTGGCCATGTGATGGTGTTGGGTGGCCTGTGCACTGATGCAGCACTGTGGCATGTGATGCTGCAGCCCGCAGCTGCCTCCAGGTCCTGTCCATTGTCCCAAGGTGGAGGCTACCATATGGGAAGGACTATGCGGCTGTAGTGTCCCAAGATGGAGGAAGTCTGGGGGAGCCACACGTTGGTAGATGAGGATCCGCAGTGCAAGTCCTCACTCCGTGGGGGGTGGTCATTTCCTCTCCTTTTTCTCTTTCTAATGTTTTCTTCCTATGAAGAAAAACAGTAACTCAGGCTTCCCTCTACCATTGGAAGGTAGAGTTTAATTTGGAAAGAATAACCAGGCATGAATTGTTCTGCTCTGTTCTGCTTGTGAACATTCACTACTAAAGAAAGCTCAATTTCTCTTCTGCATCTCTACACTCTAAGTCTTACTGAGATAAAGTGGATAAGTCTATCCAATTTGGAGCTTCAGTTACAAGGCATGATGAATCTCATACTATGCCAAGTCTTCTCATGTAGTCTCTCCTCTTTGTTTTATTCAAGTTGTTTAATTCTAGATTTGGCAAGAAAAGTGCTATTTATTGGTAGCCCCCTTAGACAATAATTGCCAAATAGGATAATTGGGATTTGAAATAAGCATGAGTTATTATAGAAAATGGACCTTATGATGTCACCTTAAAGGTATAAAGATGAGGGTGAGTGTAGTGGTCTATGCCTGTAATGTAATCCCAGTGGCTTAGGTGACCAATGCAGGAGGATCCTATGTTTAAGGCCAGTCTCAGCAACTTAGCAAGACCTGTCTCAAAACAAAAAAGAAGGGCTGGGCATGTAGGTGGACTCAATACCCAGTGAGAGAGAGAGAGAGAGAGAGAGAGAGAGAGAGAGGGAGAGAGAGGGAAAGAAGAAAAAGGAGGAGGAGGAGGAGAAAAGAAAGAAGGAATAAGAAAGAAAGATGGAGAAAGTATATAAAAGGGAAAGAGACAAGGATGTCACAGGAAAGAAAAAATTACAAGACACTGATTGTTCAAAGAAAGTAGAGAATGTATGTTGAGGAAGACAAATCTAAACTCTCACTTTAGGAAGAAAGTTCCAAATCAGAGGTTGCAAACTTCAAGGGCCAGGCAGGTAAAAGTATAAATGCATACAGCAAGTAATCATAGGACAGCAAAATATAGTGGAGTCTATGGCAACTAATCTAAATTGATATTTTTTTTCTTTAATTCTTCATGATAATAAATGAGCCAATCTAACAAAAACAGAAGAAAAAGGACACTATTAAAAATTAGTACCTTTGTCTCTTTTGCATGTCCTCTTAAGACATGGTTGGCTGGTTGGTTGGGTGGCTGGCTGGCTGGATTTTTACTCCCTTCTCTATCCTTGTAGTTCACCTTTGAAAAAAATGCAATGTTCCGTTATGTCCGGATCCCTTTTAAAATGTGCTCCCTACCATTTTATAGAATACAATATGACAGGTATTTTTATGACACCTGAACCCATATTGCTTCAAAATGAGGTTATTTTCAACCAAAATCTCTAGTTCATCCTTTTTTGTATCACTGATAAGACATATAGGCCACCCTATACTTCAATAGTACAACCCAGGATATTTTTCCTATTCACTTTCACCTAGTTAGGGATGGTCCTTACCCTAATTAACAAAATGAAACAAATACTTGAGTACCCATTGGGTTCCTCTTCTTTCTCTGGGAACCAAGAATTTAGAGATTAAGTAACCCCACTATTAAACAGCTCACAGACTGCAAGGAAACTGAGAAATAAACACTGATATCTAGGCAGAGAAACATGGACTCCAGGAGGAAGACAAAGGAGAACCATTAAGAAGTCATAAAACAAGGAAATGAGTCTGTGTCTTGTGGATTTTGAATCTATCATGCAAATTATACACTATTCTTTTTGGACTTCTGCTATTTATTTGATTGTGGTTTGTATATTTAATCTAAGTCATTGATTAAAATATTGAAGAGGATGGTCAAGTCGAGAGAAAGCTCCCTCATGCTTTTTTCAGTCCATTCATCTGGTGACAATGGAAGAAGGGAAGATAAGGTAGAGGGAATTTAAGGGAAAAGACGCTATGCTCTGCCTATGGAAAAATGTTATGTAGGATTATGTAGGATGATGGTTATGTAGGATGGTTATGTAGGATGATGGAAAGGCAGAATCAAGGAAAACTTCAAGGTCTCTAACTTGAGAGAATTATTCTAGTCCCAGAAATAGAAAGTGTGATTTTAAAAAGAGGAGAGAGGTGATTGGAAATGTGCTGATTCTGGTTTGGGAGCTAGCAAGTATTGGAAGTTGGCAAGACCACAAGATATAAAGGTCTCAGGGCCTATTATGAATTCAAGACTGAAGTATGAGTGAAAGATCACAGCTGCAAATGGAGATCTGGACTGCATGCACTTGGATGTATATCTGAAACCCTAAGGGTGGACAAGGTTTTAGGAGAGATGAAAATTGAAAAAGTTAAAAATGATTAACTCAATATGATTTTTTTCACATGTATTCTATCACTGGATGATAGGTGGATAATACAAACAGATAACTTTGTGAATTTCTCTTCTCCATCTTAATAACCCAGACCAATGGGAAGAAGGATCCTAGATGAAATAAGAAGAATTTCTAACATTCAAGGATTATCTCCCAGGGGTGGTTCTTCTCCCATAGTGGAGAAGCACAGAAACATAACTGAATCCAGATTATAGTATAGGCTTTGAGTTTAAAATAATGTCCTTTCAAAAACCAAATCTCCCTTTATTTAAATCTTTATCCATCACAGGCAAAAATAAATAAATAAACATATGTATGTATGTGTGTATATATGTATTTCTATGTATATATGTGTGTGTATTATATATATATATATGTATATATACTGATAAGAACACACTCCAGAAACACAGTGAAACAGTGATGCCATTTTTATTTAATAAAATATATTTTTATTATTTAACCACTGAGCCACTAAGCTTCCTTGTTATTTTGTTGCTGACTTTTGTGTGTCTCTCTTGAACCCAGCCACCCTGCTTTAAGGCTCACTTCTGGTAAGTGGGAGGAGGGGGTGGGAAAGAGAACATGAACATCATGTACTTTATTTTATTTTGATTTGCAAACAATTCCTCTCCACTAAAAAATTCATAGTCAGTATAAAATAACCATTCTGAACCTCTATTTATTTATTTCTTACACATTTTTATTAGAAAACTTATTTTTAAGTCACTATAAAGTACTAGGAAAAGGTGGATTTGAGTACTGGTTTGTAAAATTCTACAATTAAAATGAAAACTTGTAAAAAATCATTTTTAATTCAATTTCTCTTTGCTCCCCACATCCTGTAACATAGGCATGGACAAACTGTCTGACTGCATCCCTTCCTTTGAGGTAATTAACTTGATGGAGAGAGCTCCCACGAATATCATTTCCTTTAGCAGAGGCCAACTCTCCTCAGAATCACCTTCAAAATGGTTTGACCAGGGACTAAATTTATGAATTTTGAAAATATTGTCAGTCAGTATTGAATGTATTTACCCATGTAAAATGAGTTTTGTTTCAACACACTTTGCTGCCATCCATGGTAATTGGAAAGTCAGTTTGAGATATCTTCTAATGTGCTTTTTAAAATTGACCAAGGCTGCTAGAAGCAGCTTCTTAAACCAAATATAATTAATTTCTATCTGTCCAAGCTGATCACTGAAGGCTGACAGTCCCTCAGTATTCTTTACTTTTAATGTATGTTTTTTTATTCCAATAGAGTATATCAACCTTTCATCTTTTTCTTTTCCTTCTGCAAATTGGCATTTTCTGTCTTCTACGAGTCTCATTACTAGCCAATGATTTTTCTCCACTTCACAATAAAGGAACTAAACTGGGACACCTGCAAGAAAACACACTTACCTAACTATACAGCACATTTTCTTTCCATTTCCAGATTCTTCCTCAGTGTGATCTTTATGGTTGCAATAGCTCTCAAGTATCAACAGAGACCTGAAACTTTTCAAGCGTTGGCTGCCTACCTCGTTTGCCCTCCATTCCTCCCAGGCAGCATCCTAAGTAGAATGGAATGTCGAAGCACCTGATTGGCTCATGGACAGAGCATTCATTCTCAGGAATGCCCTGTAGATACCAATTGAAACTGCATCATCCATAAAAGTAATCCATAGACCCATTTGCTTTTCATTTTTGGCTTATGATAGCAATAATGACTATAACACAGGGCCCAGGAATTGATGACCAGCTGGGGTTAATGGCCCTTGGCTGCACTGTGGGCTATCAACTCCCCCAGCTAGTCATTAATCCCCAGGAAATGCCCCATACCTTGATCGTTATTACTTAATTAATGCCTCTTTCACTTTCAGCCTAAGTGGTCAGAGCACTGTAACCCTAACAGCAGCTTGCAATTGGAACTGTGCATTTCCACTCAAACACTGGAATTCCCTATGGTTGCATACATATTTTAAATTTTTCCTAGAATAGTTGATTATGTTTGCCTCAGGCTTGTTTTTTCCCCTTCTCCTTCTCTTACAAAAGGTAGAGGGGATTGTGTTGTGAGGGTTTATTTTTCAAGTGAATATTTGCTACTTGCATATCAGAGCTACAAGGTCAAAAGGAAACTTCACTGTGCTCTTCTTGTCTTTTGTTTTTCAGTTATCTGGATTGCTATTTTTTAATCCAAAGACAAATGCAGAAATAAACAGGAAAGAAGGGGATCTCCCCTCCTGCAGTTGCTCAGAAGACTTCACATTCCTCGAAATGGTATCATAATGGAATTTATTTGGCTGCTGTAAAACTCCAAGTGCTTTCGTAACTAGTTAAATAATACCTGAAATAAATATTCTTATAGTATTAACATTATCATATATGTTATCTTCAGAGGTTGCTATAAACTATCATTTAAGACTAAGTTACCAGGTTGAAAAAAGAGATAGGTTTTGTTCCTTTTAGAGGTGACTGGCAAATGTGAATGTAGGAAAAACATAAGGGGAGTTTTGTCCCTCCTTATATTACTACAGGGAACAATCCAGATGCTGTTTGGGGCCAACTAGGTTTATACACAAAGAACTGCCTGTTTATGAACCAGATACTGACCCCAAATGATTTTAACTTCTTGTGACTCAAATAAATGTCTACATTTATTCTCAGCAGAAGCATAAAAGAAATGCAGTCTTCTCTTCTCTCTATTCTGAGAGCAACTGATATTATCTGGAGAAATATGTTTCTAAAAGATTAACAGTGATTCATGACTACCAGAGGCTCAAGCCTGTAGAACAACTTAGAGGAGATCATTTGGGAAGATCCAAACTGTACTGCTTTATCTTCAAGTTTGAGAATCACACATCTCCAGGATAAATGTTGCAAGTAGAAATGTACTCTCACCAATGGAATCCTTGAATCTTAAAGCTGGGCAAAGCATTTTGCAGTAGTCATTTAGCTCCCTGACTCAGCTTCATATGGGATTGAGCATGAACCAACTCCAGTAGATAAAAATCTATTCTGAATATAGTTGTACAACCACATCCCTAAATGTATCTTCAAGATAAAAAGTTGTAACTGATGCATAATTTTTCCTCACTGTCAAGTTTGAGTTCATTTTCTCTTCCCTCTCAGGGCTGATGGAAATTTCTTGTCTAATCTTAAAGATTTTTATTAAATTGCCTTCTTTTCTAGGCTGCAAAAGAAACAAAGTACCGATTTCTTTATCCTTTCTTCTGAAGTCTTATTCCCTAGAATGTGTTATCTTTGTGTCATTAGTTCCTTTCAGTTTCCTAAGATCTGCTTTGGCTGTGTGTTTGCAGATTGTGTGTAAGTCAAGTGTTAGGATCCGAATAGTGTGAGGTATTAATCAAGGATTTCTTCATGGCTTATGGTGTCTGTACTGAATCACAAAATATTAGAGTCTAGGTCCTTTTCTGTGGATAACCTGCCAAATACTTGAGTGGCTTCAAGATGGGTGCCCTGCCTCATTTTCTAATCCTTCCATTCTACAACACAGAAGAATGTTCACTGTGGTTGCACATTGCACTAGTCCAGAAACACACAGAGATTCAAACAAATAAACAAACAAAAAAGTCAGAGTCCATACCAGGAAGGAAATCACAAGCTAGTATGGGGGAAAAACACATAAAGAGACATAGCTCAGGTCAGCAGATCTGTCTCTCTAACAGAAAGTCCAGGGGTCACGGACACACATTGCTGGAGCACCTAATTCAACTCAGAAGGTTAGGGACCATTTCCTCCAAAAGGTACTGTGAGTGCTGAACTATAAGAAGATAAAGGAATGAATGAAAGGAATGAATGAATGAAAGGGGAAAAGAAGGACATACATGTAAAAGGAGCATCACTAATATGGGCACAAAAATATGAAAACAGGTGCTCTTGACAAATGGTCCGCAGGTTATTCCTATTGGTCTTATGAATACTTCTACTCACTTAATGCATTTCTGAGTTATTTCTTGCTGTAACTCAATCCTAACCATTTCCCTGTGTCCTTTCATTTCTGCATCTAGTTTTTAGGGCAGATCTGATTTCCAGGGCCACCTTGTCACTGTCTCTCATCAGTCTGATAAGCTCTGTGCTCCTGTTCAAAATCGCCCCACCATATCTGGATGCATTTGATTTTTTTTAATTCAATAATTTATTTATTCTAATTAGGTGTATATGGCAGCAGAATGCATTTTGATTCATTATACATAAATGCAGCACAACTTTTCATTTTTCTGGTTGTACACAATGCAGAGTCACACCATATATGCAGCCATATATGTACCTAGGGTATTAATGTTCATCTAATTCCACCATCTTTCCTGCCCCCATCTCCCCTCCTCTCCCCAACTCCCCTTTGCCCAATCAAAGTTCCTCCATTCTTCTCATGCTTCCTCCCATTATGGATCAGCATCCACTTATCAGAGAAAACATTTGGCCTTTGATTTTTGGGATTGGTGTACTTCACTTAGCATGATAGTCTCCAATTCCATCCATCTACCTGCAGATGCCATAGTTTTATTCTCTTTTAATGCTGAGTAATATTCCATTGTGTGTATATATACCACAGTTTCTTTATCCATTCATCTATTGAGGATTATCTAGGTTGGTGCCACAGTTTAGCAATTGTGAATTGTGCTGCTATAAACATTGAAGTGGCTGCATTACTGTAGTATGCTGTTTTTAAGTCTTTAGGGTATAGACTGAGGAGTGGGATAGCTGAGTCAAATTGTGGTTCCATTCCAAGTTTTCTAAGGAATCTCCATACTGCTTTCCAAATTGGTTGCACCAATTTGCAATCCCACCAGCAATGTATTAATGTGCCTTTTCCCTACATCCTTGCCAACACTTATTGTTGCTTGTATTCTTAATAACAGCCATTCTGACTGGCGTGAGATCTTAGAGTAGTTTTGATTTGCATTTCTCTAATTGCTAGAGATATTGAACATTTCTTCATATATTTGTTGATCGATTGTATTTCTTCTTCTGAGAAGTGTCTGTTCAGCTTCTGGTTACATTTTAGTTCAACAGGTAAACATCCTAAACTTGAAGCTTGTAAACTATTTTGTATTGCTGATTTGAGATGATATTATTACATCTAATAATATGTAATTAATTCTATAGCAATGCTTAGATCCATCCATACTTTTCATACATGTGTATTGTTTTATTCTTTGGCAACTTTAACCTATTATCCACACTTAGAATGCAAGTCAGTTATATTGACCACAGGGGAACTACATAAAATCTGACTTGTCATTGATATAAATGTTAAACAGTATATAATCCAAAAGCAATAATGAAAATAGAATAAATAACTCTTGGTTATTGAAATAATTTTCATTTTATTTCCTCATACTTTTATTATGATGAAGCAGTTTCTTTTTCATTCTTTAGCTATATGCTATATAAAATTGAAGTTATTAATAGAATAACAATCTACAGAGTACTGAATATTTTAGACATTCTATTTAAAATTGTAATTTATTACTTAAAGTAAAATCATTACATGAGATACATATATATTCTTATATAGCTGGTAGGTTATAGTACAATATAGTCATATACAAAAAATACTTAAAAAATATAGTCTTCATCAATTTTACCTAGTCTCATAAATGATAATGTTTTTTATTTTAAAGACAAAAATAGTTGAAGAAAATAAATAATTCAAGAATGTAAAACTAAATATTGTATTCCACTATAAGTGAGGTGCTCTTCCATATTGTGCCCTTTAGAACAAAGTTATCAGGAACAGGACACCCTTAAGGAGCAGAAAGTGATGTTATGCCTCCTTGAGGGGTGTGTACATTTATGTTGGTTGGAATTCTTCCACAGATAGTTTTCAGCATATAAAATTCATTTGATGATAATGTTCTAAATCTGTCATTATTTGTGTTTCTAGAAGAATGATAGATGTGGATATCTGAAGTCGGTGTAACGAATCTGGAAGGACACATAGGAAACCAAGAACAATAGGAACAAAAACAGGATTGAAAGGCACCTCACATACAACTGAATACAACATACAGTCTTATATTTTTTGAATTATTGACTTCACATCTAGTTTTTTTTTTTTTTTTTTTTTTTATATTTTGTTTTGTTGTAGATGAACACAATATCTTTATTTTATGTGGTGCTGAGGATTGAACCCAGTGCCTCACGTATGCGAGGCAAGCGCTCAACCGCTGAGCCATAGCCTCAGCCCCTCACATCTAGTTTTTAAAAAATTATCATTTGTTGGAAGATACAGGAATATTCACTTTGGCTTATGAGTATTGTTTTTATAACACAGGACTTTGCGAGATTAGTGATCTTGGTGATCATTCTCAGCACCTCAAGATGGATCCCACAGAGTTCAGTGTGTACAAGTGAAAAGTCAATGTCAGAGGCTAGTTTAAATAATGGATAGTGTATGCCAGAGTTGTGAGTCTGTGTTTGGTGGTAGCAGCAATCAGGCAAGAGAATCAATAGTCTGATTAAAAAAAGAAAGCCCAAGAGTCTTCTAAAACTAAAAAGTTGATTTGCTATTTTAGTACATGTCATTGAATGTAAAAACTACCTGGGTCACCAGATTTACTAGGAGAATTACCCTCCTTGTAGGCTTCAACAAAGATTAATATTGGCATTGATAAGGAGAAATGCCTGTTAGGTTATTCCCTTGAAAGGTGCTTTTCTCTATATCTTATAACCAGTGATTCTCAAGGGATAAATAATTTGAATTGCATCTCACAGATGCATTACAGAATTAGTATCTGTTTGTTTTGTTTTTGTCCCAGAGTAAGCTTTCATTATTCTACATAAGATATGACATAAGTATTCTACATATGAGACAGGGGCTCTGTTGCTAAATATTTCATCAAAAAGAATAAACCAAAGGGCTTAAATATTTTTTAAAACACATAAATTTGGGAGAAAAGTATTGTGGAAAAAGTTAACACAGAAATGATAAGAAAAAGCCTTCATTTTGAAAGCCTAAATGGAAATGTAAAAGTGATATAAAAGCAAGAAAATGAATAAGTTTAAAAGCAAACAATCAAAGCAGACCATTTCTGACTGGCTAGAAGGGAAAATCAAGAATAAGAAGAAGACAGAAGTGTTAGCTCCTTGAAAACAGGGATTTCTTCGGAGATTATATGCATTTCCCACAAAGCCTTGCATAAAGCCCTGATTTAATATCAATGGCTTGGACATATAGACTGTGACAGTACCCAGAGATGTTGATTCTTTCCTTACATGATACATAAATTGTCAAAGAGAAAAAAAGGAGAAATCATAAGGCTGACCAAGGAAAGTAGGTCAGAGAAACAAGAATAGCATAATGTGTTTTTAGAAAATCGGGTTGTCAAGTGCACATTCTAGACCTTTCACTTGTCCCTTCTCTTCAACTTAATGCATGTGATCTTAGACATCTTTTAAACATTAAATCCACCATCATTAGTTGGACAAACCCCACACTATATAAAATTGTATGCCAAATTTCAACTGATATCAGATGAGCTCTCTCTGTTTTCTCTGCCATAACATAGTATAATAAACTGGCAGTTCTCTAATTGGGAGGGGACCATAACTTAATCCTCATACCAGCCCACTATAAAATTTTATCAGTGCTGCTCCAGTAGGGATGGAAACAGAAGTAATGCCGTCTGTTCCTAATGTGTTATTTCAGGTCAGTGTCAGAATTACAAATGAAACTAAAAGTCTGTTGAGATGAAGCCCTTACTCTACAAATTTGCCAATAATTGAGACAAATCTAGAATTTATATCATGGTAAAGTCCAGCAATTCAGATGGCATTTGAATAAGTGTATTATATACCCCTGAAATCTAAAGCAGATAGCATATTGGGAAAGAGAATGACTTCTCTGATTGAAAAAGGCAATGCTATTTTAATTTCTAGCCAATATGTTGGTAACTGGGATGTGCTGGCATATAAATGATCTCAGTCATATTATATTTGAAGATATATAATAAGTATTTTGACTGCAATTTTAGTGCCAGATGGCATTAGGTCATATGGATCTTGGTCTAAAAACAGAATGGATTCTATCTAGTGTTTCACTATTTCTAGTAGATAAGACTATGCCATTAAGAACTACATATTGATTTTAATTAGAAAGGGCACTCCACCATTAATATGAGTTGTGATGCCACTAAGGCAGTTGTCATGGGGGGATTAATTAATTAATTGTAAATTAATTAATTGAGAATGAATCAAATCAACCTAGGAAAATGAATACAGAACTTGGGAAGGGGGAATTAAACTCACAAAACAGATTGAAAACCCAAGGCAATCTAAATTGTTAATCAAGACTAGAGAAAATTAAGCAGCTCATTAAAAGAGAATACCTGTTGTTTTTGAGAATACAAAGTAATAACAGTAAAAGTAATAAATTAAATTTTAACACTTTACTTAAAAATAGGATATGAAATTCAGGAAAATACCAAGATTTTGTCATTCTATGATTTAGACCTATCAAAAATTATTTGTATGTGGGGTATTTAACACTCATCACAAATTTGATCATTTTATTTCTGTTAATCTTTGAAGAGGAATCTCTCAGGCATTTGAAAGGAAATGCATATGCTAAATTAAAGGAAAAATCCATTACAAAAAGAGCTGTGCTACTTTTTTTTCTGTTTTTCTCTCTAGTTACAGAATTCCATCATTAATGAAACTCAGTGTTTCAGCACTAAGCAAAATAGTTAACTAACAAGCATAGGTTAAATTTGAAAAACAAAGGTTAAAAATAAATACACCTTATAATTTCAACAATAAATAATATTCAGGTGGACAAAGGCTGATAAAAACATACTAAAATTAAAATATTTATATTTGGATTATAGGGTGATGTTTTTATTTAAAATGTTTAATATTTCTGTACCTGAATTAAAAAGGGGAAATAATCAGGATGCTTCCTAATAGGTAATGAAGAATCCTATGTTGATTACAAACTATTAAGATTGAGATAAAACGTTTAGAGCCTTGAAGACCACTTTCAAGCCTGATTTTTTTATTTTTACCTGACTGAAACAGAGAGCCATTGAGTGTTTTTTGACTAAAGAATTGACATGATATCATTTGTTTCAGAAAGATCAGTACAGTTTCTTTACTGACTGTAAGGGGAAGTGCAAAAGCAGAGACCAGTCAAGAGGCTATTGTGATCATCCAGAAAAGGAATGAGGAAGGTCAAACTAGGGTAACAATATATAAGAGAACTGATCCAATGATCCCATTATAGATACATTTAGTGATAACAGGACTTCCTAACATTAGTGGATATTGAATACGAAAAGAGTGAGAATGACTCCAAGGTTTTGGGGCCTTAGCACTTGGTAAGATGGCATTTCCTTCTGCTGAGAAGAGAAAAAAATAGATACAGCAAGGTTGGGAAGAAAGATAAGATATTCAGATTTGGATCTAATTTATCTGAGATGCCTAGTAGATATCCAAAAATAAATAAAAGAAAGCACTTGAATTTATGAATCTAGAAATTAAAAGTCTGGGCATAGAAATGGTTTTTAATGCCATGATACTAGATGACTTTATCAGTGCAGTGAATTTGACAGACAGTGAAAAGGGACAAGGACTAAGTATTGAGCACACCAATGTTCTACTGTTTATTGTTTGTTTTTGAGGTAGGGCCTCATTATTTTGACCAGGCTGGATTCAACTCCTGGGCTCAAGTTATCCTTTCATCTCAGTCTCCCAACTAGCTGGAATTATAGGTGTGACCCACTGTGCCTGGCTGACATTCTACCCCTTAATGAAAAGAGAATGAAGCAGTAAAAGAGACAGAAGGACTAACCAAGGAGGTAGGATAATCTTAGAGAGGGCTGAGGTCTGGAAGCCAAGTAAAGAAAGTATTTAAAGGGAGAAAAACTGATCAACTGTGTTGATATGTAGCTGTGGGTTAGTGGAGGATATTTATAAAATGTGGAACTGACTCTAGAATCTTGAGTAGGAATTAAATTAAGGTTATTTATCATCATAGTTTGATGTGATCATGAGCTCCAGAGTTAGGGATTCGAATCGTAACTCTTATCACCTCACATCTTCAGCTAGTTACTTCATGGTATCTCTGAGACTGGTTTCCTAGACATGGCCCTCATAGATCTTTTCTAAAAATTCAGTGGAATAATTTATGTATAGTCACCTATGAAAAATGCTTATGAAGTAATGGGTATTTATCACTTTAATTATAGTATGCAATACAAGTAATGTATATATTATCATTAACCCAAATTATTTCATCATATGATTATTTATCCATTATATAATCATATTACTCATAATATATATGACTTCTCATATTACTTACATAGCTCATAATTAATTTATATATTTGTTCTTTCAATTATGTATCAAATATTCTTTAGCATTATTTACTCTTTGCCAGAGTTTGTTTCTCTACTTATTTTGAGGAATTTGAGCAATAGCTCTGTCACCTACCAAGTGGTAAGGTAGGTTACCTTAAATAAGTTACACAAACTCTCTGATCAACAAAAAAATGTTTTCTCTATTTGCAAGGTGTGGTAAAGATAAGCAAAGTTACAGTAAATCTCCCTGCTTCTACATAGGCATTCACAAAAGTATAGGAATTATTAGTAATATGAAAGAGAATATAGAGAATATGAATAATTCATGGTTTTCACTTTTATTGGAAATCGACAGACTTTTAAAACAAAATTAACTATACTCTGATAAATATTGTTTATAATTATTTATCCTTGTCTCTTTTCACAAATGATTTGAGACAGTTTAAAAGATTATGTAAAACAGTAATAATGACAAAAATAGAAAACCAATAATGCATATATAGAGAGCATATATGCTAGCATAACATAGTGGGTTTTCTATTGCATGCTTTCAAATATAATTCAGACCTTCCTGACAGCCAAAACTAAAGGAAAAGATAGTCAACATTTCTCATTATCAATAAAGAAGTACATTCTTGTCACTCAAAAAGCAATGTTTGCTTAACATTGAACTGTAAAAGGTTATTTCTTAAGTAATGTTTTCATAGGACACATGGAGTGATACAGATTACACCCTCAATACTTTTGCAACAAATTCAGTTGTGAATTTCTTATAAATGTTTCTTCTAATACCTTTTGATAAAAATACCAAGTCCCAAGGTAAAAATTCAAGTAACAATAATTCTATGGCAAACAGAACTAACACCATCCAGATATGTAATAATCATATGAAGAATCTAAAAATGTTTTCCAATTTTTTGTGTATATCTTATGCCCAATATATTTTGTTTGTTCACTTATTTATAAAGCATATGTGTACATATGCACACACATATATGCTATTATATTTATACCCATTAGAATTCCTCAAGGAATTATTAGGCATTAAATCATTTATAATAAGTATTGCTTCTCTTCTAGCTATTTTGTTCAGAGTTGAGGATCAAATCCAGCGCTTTGTGCATGCTAGGCAAATGTTCTGCCACTGAGTCCACTCTCAGCTCCTCTTCTAGAATTTACTACAGACTGAATAGTAGACAAAGACCTAGGGAACTGTACTCTGTATCACTGGATGAGGATAGAGAAATATTCTCAATATTCTGTATAAACTAAACTAGTGGTGTAAGTGTGACATTTATCTATTCACCTGAATTGACTTTCAGGTAGGCACTCTCACCATCACAGGGCACCATCTTCAAGATGGCTTGTGGTTAATACTCGAATTTTACTCAGGTATTTTTGATGAATGATCACATGAACAAATGTTTCTTTGAAGTCCCAATGGTAAATCCTATTAGAAATTTGTCTCTCCAGAGGTATAGCACTAGAATTTTCTTTACATAAATCCAAATGCTCATGAAGGTCTCCTGGGCCTGGTTTACATGTCAAAGAGAACATCCCAAGTCTTGTCACTTTAGAATTTCATATTACTTTAGGTTTCTCTTTTGTTGTCTTTTTTGTTTGTTGTTGTTGCTGCTGTTGTTCATTCCCCTCCATGACAAAAGTTACTGACCAGTCCTGATTTTCCTTTAAAGATGCTCTTGATGCTATTGAGGAAATGTCAGAAATAATGAAGAAAAATCCTAATGTGCTGTCCAACTGAAGTCTATCTTTTGAGATGAAAAACACTCATAATGAAAATGAGTTGACAGCTTACTTGATGATATTTACAGCTGGATATGACGTCAATCGGAAGGATAGTACAGATCAATTTTAATGGCAAGCAGCTAAGCACGCTTATTGATCTGGCAGCTTGCTACTCTACAAATGGCAAAGACCATTAATATGCTAGCACCAGGGACATGAGAGAAGCATAAAACAACAAGTGACTTTGAGCCTTTAAAGAAGATAATTTAAGAGTGCTGATTTGATGATCACAAGGGAAAGTATGAATTCATGATTTAACCTCCATTCACTACCTCTCAACTAAAAATTGATTGCCATTGTAGGGGTCATATTTCATTTGAGAAAAATTTAATATATTTTATAATTTCCTCTTTAAGCTCTTTGCTGCTAGAATTGCCATTTGCTGTGCAGCTAATGCTAAAAAAATTTTTCTGGAAGTACAGAATCATTTCTGCAAAAGCAGCATGTCTATGTAGGTGAAACATGGATTAAAAGCACATAAGGGTATCATGTATCCTTTCTGTATGTTTCCATACTTCCTTTATCTCCTATAGGACAATAACATTAGTCCTTCCCTGGAATATAAAAATGAATGTGATCATGTCTATTAAGTGTTACTAGTAGAATTTATTTTAGTAACCAGTAAAAGCCGTCAGTGGTACCACATAGTTGTAGTCAATATTACAAATATATATCACTTGAATGTGGCTGCTGCTATTGAAACTAAACTTTTCCTAGTCTGGAGGAGATATGAGTACCCTACTGCTCACCAAATAAACTTTTCATTTAGACATCTTGCACTGTATTTTAATATACCTAATGGAGTCTTACCAAATGGATGTTAGGTGGGCTGTCTGTAATAATGAACTTCCTAACCTCTAGAGATGCAGTACATCTGCTCAGATCAAAATGTGTTGTTTATGAAGCTCCCACACTCTGGAGACATATGTACAGTACCAATGTGAAAATAACAAGTTTCAAACTCTTCAAATGGTTCCTAGTCAGACAGGAAAGAAGGATCACACTGTGCAATAAAACCCTTCTGCAAATTTACAAAAAGTTCAAATCCTTAATAACAGAATATGATGCACAAAGATATCTTGATAAATATGGTCTTCATTGGAAGAGAAAAAAATGATCAATTTCAACCTCAAGAGCTTTGTACCTTCCTGCATAAATCCAAATGACTCATTAAGGTAAGAGTAGAGAAGAAAAAAGTCAGGACTTCATGATGATTTATGATCTCTTAGAATCAAGACTTTTTTCTCCTTTCTTTCATAATGATGACTGATAGACTGAAATCCATTTTCTTGCTTGTTTTCATAAGAAATTTTAAAAATTCACTTCACCAATATGCATAGTCTCAAAACCTATTGGTTAATACTCAATTATGATGTTCATAGGACATTTGAAACAACTTAGCTCTTTATAAATCTTGGTACCAATCTCCAAAGGTAAAAAGGCCAGATAATGTACTTATAATACTGCCACTGCTCTGTTCTTTTCTAAACGCCATTTCTACTTTCTCCTGCACATTCTTCCTGTAGCCCTGTTCATTAGGATTATTATTTCACTCTCTGGCAAATTTTGAGTAAAATATTATGAAATAAAATCTCTTCTTGAAGATACATATCCTATTAGTACATTCCAGACAAATAAGGAGGGTGAGGGAATACTCAAAATATGGATACGTAATTTATTTCTAGCACCTCTTGCTTACATTAACTCAACATTATGATTTATTAATGTTTATATGGCCAGGCGTGGTGGCACACACCTGTAATTTCAGTGGCTTGGGAGGCTGAGGCAGGAGAATCCCAAGTTCAAAGCTAGCCTCAGCAATGGTAAGGTGCCAGGCAACTCAGTGAGACCTGTCTCTACATAAAACACAAAATAGGGCTGGGGATGTGGCTCAGTGGTTGAGTGCCCCTGGATTCAATCACCAGTACCAAAAATACACACACACACACACACACGGCTTAACAAAATTTCAAAAATTAGAAATGTGAAAAGTAATCTATTGAGCAACTAAAGGAGTTAACTCTAATGAAGTATCTAAATATGAAATGCACATTTTCTATATTAAATGTTGAAGATGTTAGAATTAATAAATCTGTTAATAATACATTTAATAAACTTTTGAATTTAGAATTTATTTATATTAAAGATACACAAAATGGAAAATTTCAAATAAAGTGAATGCCCATTGGTCCCCTGAGCAGATCCCCTTCACTGGGTCAGGGTAAGCCACCATGAATGTTGAAGGACTACCCTTGACCATGAGAGTCACCTCACTGGGGAAAGAAGACTCGATACATGTGCACACATGTAAGACACAAGACAGAGTGAGAAGCCTGTGGCCAATGTCTATCTCACGTGGCCTACAATAGGTCAGCTCCTTACCTCATTTTAAGAAACTATATCTATGGTGCAATTTGTGCTTCAGAACTCCCTGTGGAATCAGGCTGTCAACCACACATCTTTGCTTGGATCCTTTCTACCCTCTGCCATATTCTACTTTCACCCTCTTTCTCCTGGCAGTTTTCGCTTACACATCCCCAAACATTTATCTCAGGCTCTGCTTCTAAGAACCTGAGCAAGAGATTGAATAAGTGCTGCAATTTCCAAACATGAAAAATAAAAAACATACTTCTGATGCCCTAATAAATAAAATCTTAGCAAGAAGTTTTGTTTTAATGAGAAATTTTTTGAAAAAAAGTTTCTGCAATAAAATTGTTATAGCAAGTAAGAATAACTTCATACTGTAGAATCCAAATTTTCATCTTTAGAAAATTTAACGTGATATGGGTCCTTAGATATATCCCTAACTCTTGCCAGCCCCTAATGCCAATATTCTAACAGTAGTTTGCTCAGGGTTATTTCCAAATTCAGCTCATACAGACCACTCATCTTCCCACTTAACTAATGCAGCCTCTCTCCTATTGTATTCATAATTTTGTATTTTATGTCTATAACTTCTAGGGCAAGGTCTTGAGCAATACTTTAGGCAGGAGAAGTTATCAAATACTTATTAAATCTATTCACTTGACTATATGAATTAAAATCTAAAATATAAGAGCAGGAAAAGAGGTGTCCATTCAGTAATCACACAACTAGAAAGAAAGAAATGGGAAAATAAGACATACTCATATCATATTTCAAGGCAAGAGAGAGAAAGCCCTATTCCTAATCATTGTTACTGGCTCCAGAGAGAATCAAAGAGGGGAGGGGAGGCCATCAATAAATTACCCATGACTCCCTATAAAAGAATATTTATTTCCCTTCAATTCACATAAGCTGCTCAGAATGGAGTTTCCTGGATTTTCTCTTAAGAATCCAGGTTTATACAGTGGTAATTTTCAGATGCCACTGTCCCTGCTGACAGGAAGCTGCAAAAGAAAATAGTACCTGTGGACATCAGAAAGGGGACAAGACATAGGTCCATCCAGAGCTGTGGAGACTTGGGGGAAATTTGAATGGATTTGAACAAGGACAGAATTTACTACTGGTAGAAATAATGGTTCTAGAATTCAGGATACCTGAGCTAATTTCATTATTCTTTCAAGTCCTATCCCTTGGTTCCTTAGATTTCACATTATTTTGGATGACCCCCACCACCACCACTTTCCTCAAGGTTGTTTGTTGTTCCAGATTTTCAAAGGGCAGGGTATTTTGAAAAGATACTGTGAGTAGGAAAGGAGTGATGGCTGGTAGCCACACAGTTTGTGGTCCAACTATCTCTTATTCCTATCCAGCAGGCTCCTTGCACCAGTGAGTCTGGGCCTTGCCTGGATGTCTCTGTTAGGCTGCCTAGATGAATATTTCAGCCATGCCCTCTTTTGGGTCACACCATCTATCCAAACTGCAGGACCCTTTTCTTAGGGGCTTACTGACATCTCTATTCTCATCACTATTCTGTATCTCTCCTTCCCCTGGTGCAGGGTAATCTTTTCAAATTTTAGGGCAAATCCTTCCCTTTCTTTTAGTGCTGACCTCAAAAGCACCCCCTTTATCTTGCAGTTTTGGGTGTCTGTATAATCTAATGTTTGTTTGGGACCTCAAATTTTGTCTGCTGTGCAGTGATAGATTTTCCCCCAAGAAAATAGTGAGCATTTGGGTCTTGGGCCTTGTCTTCACTTCTTTTCCAAAAATCATATGCTATGTACTGTTTGTGCCCCTTTTTCAAATTTATTAATTGAAATTTTAACCTCCAAGGTGATGACATTAGAAGGTGGAGGTCTTTATAGATGATTAGGTCACGAGTTCAGAATCCTTATGAATGGGATTCATGCTCTTAGAAAAAGAGAATCCCAGAATGTCTCATGTGAGGACAGAGAAGGAAGGCACCATCTATGAGGAATAGCCCTTCCTTGGACACTAAACCTGCTAACACCTTGATCTTGGGCTTACCAGCCTCCAGGACCATGAGAAATACATTTACAAGCCTCCCAGATTGTGGTATTTTGTTTCAGTAGCTCAAATGGACTATGACACATAGTATCTCCAACTAGGGAAGCACTTATAAACCTAACGTATTTCTCATACATGTTGAGTCAGTTTCATTTTCTATGAGAAATAATTCAACTTGAAATTCATGGATGTATATTCACCTTTAAATGTTCCTATTCATTAGGTGACTCTCTGTTCCCAGGGATGTCTATGAAATATCCCCTTTAAATGTTTACTCAAATTATTCCTATATACTAAAAAGTCATTAATGGTATTCTTGTGTGTCTGTTTTCCTTCCTTGCCTGTTAGAGATTGTCTGCCAAGTAAATCTTCAGTGTTTTCAAAATAAACATGAGAATGGAAGAGGACATTCCTTGAAAAGATTAGGAGTCAAGAAAGATAAGCATCATATTTAAGAGATACCATCTAGACTCAGAGACAGCACTAACACTATCAAATCAGTTTTAATAGCTATCTATATCAGAAGTCCAAGAACAAACTATGTTATAAGAAAAATTCTTAAAGTAAAAACATAACTCTTCATCAATGTAATAAAAGAGTTAAAATATTTTCTTTTTTTTTTAACTTCCAACTAGTAAAGTTTTTGAGAAATACTATGAGATGGAACAGAACCAAGTTGAAAGGCAGTTCCTTTACTTTTTGATTTATTTCAATCTCTTTTCACAGAGACAGCCTTTGAGACAAGTATTTTTTTTTTATGTCAACTCACTGAGGACTGACTGCAGTCATCGGAAAGATGCAATAATTGATTTCAATAATTAATTCCTGCTTGCCGAAGTAACGTTGCTTATGCACTCCTCCTCAGGCCCCAGTTAAAAGGAACTCAGAGGCAGGAGTGCATAAACAGCTACATTACTTTGGGGAACTAAAGTCCCCTAACATACTGTAGATTTGGGAAGAGCTTTTAGGCCCGGGGCTATTTGAAGTTAATTCCTATATGGTCCCCTGTTACCTCATGTTGTCCATGGTTTCCTAACCATTTCGGAGGAAGACAAAGCCAAGTGGAAAGCTAGACATCTTTGTAACAATTGATCTCAGTGCAATCAGAAAATCCACTTTTGTATTATACCAAAAGTTCTCTCAAAAACAAAAGGGAGAGAACAGATTCTAGAAGGCAGGGCTTCAGGGAGAGTTGGAAGTGGAAAAATGATCAGAGATGTATGTCAAGAGGAAAATATTACTTAGGAAACAAAATGAACCTGCTTCCTTTTCATTTAAACTATTTCTAAAACCCAAACCACTTCTACCTGTAGTTAAAAATGTTAAAGTGGTGTCACTTTGTGGCCCTTTCAAAAGGGTTGCATTGTCTGTGATATCTTGTATGCTAAAATAAACAAACTAAAGTGACTCCATATATTTTATAATTTCCCTAAGCTATTTCCATGTATTTTTAAATAGTATTTTATGTACCTCAATATAACTATAAAAAGGTTAAACTCAACTCAGACATCATGTTTTAGAATATTAAGAGAACGATCATTAAATATCTAGATCTTTGCAAATTTAATAATGAAAAATAATTAAACCTACTCACAGATTATATATCCAGCTTCCCTTGACCCAAAATGTGTCACAACACAGATTTTTCTCTAATCGGGGAATTTACAACCCAAAACTGATTGCAATGTCAAGACTTTATTGTAAATTGAAGCCTATAAAGGGCTGGAAAGCATAAATGGAAACCAGGCCCTTATTAGGCATTGGACCACGCATAGTCATGCACAGCCAGGTACAAGAACCAACCTCTTGTTACTACCTGGTCCCAGGGCGATAAGTTTCGTGATGTAAAGAACAGATTAAAAGTAAAACTAGACCAGGTGTTTTTCCTATTAGATGGATTAAGTCAGACCAAACCTAAAATTAGGAAAACACGCAAGGCTGATTTACTACTGCACTGGGATGGGTGACTGCACTAGGAGCCAGAGCAGTGGCTGCAGAGCCAGATCTTTGCTTATTAATGGGGCTGTGGGAGCAGGAAGGCCTCACCCCTGACTGCTCTAAAAATGCTGAACGAGGACTCCAGCCTGGTGATGAAAGCTACTCTCCAAAGGCGGACCTCAGTAAAAACAACATTAAAATCTACTTCAAACACAGCTGATGGTGTAAGGGGCAGAGGAAAAGGCTAAGTTCACTATCTTTCTTAATAAAAATATCTCGGGAATAAAAGTACCAAATTAGCCTAGCTCATGTGATATTTTTTTCCCTTAAAAGAAACTCTTGTTATGGCTAAGAAATCAACTTCATTGAGACTCATGTAGGCCAAACACAGATGATTCAACCCCGAAGTGTTTCTTTGCATGCTGAGCTCTGAGTGTTCAATGGTTCAATATTGCTGCCTTAAAAGTAAGCCAATTTAACCTCACTCCATAGAGGACAAACAGGTTTAACCAAATAGAGTCAGGAGGTTCAGAAACCCTGTTGCAACCGCTACTCCTTTGACTGTAGTTTAGCAGCTGAGTATAGCTCCTTGCCAGGAACTTGACACAAGAAGAAAGAACTATTTGAAAAATAGCCTGTTATCTTGAAGTACAGAAAAACCTAAAGCATGCTTTTGCAGATAGTGTATTAAGTATAATATCAAATAATCTTTTTGACAGGTGCATCCTTGGAATTGTCTTCTTCAAAAAGTAAATTTCTTCCATATTCTACTCAGTTGTTCATATCCTAAGCACTACTCAGTATCTTTAGTTTTGCCCTTGCTCTTTGTTCTGTTGATGCATTTGTTTTTACATTCCCAGAACCAGCTATAATGCAACAGAAAGGATATGTGGATACAAATCCAGACCTGGGTCAGGACTTCTGAGCTGTCACAAAATAAGTATGACTTTAGTTATATCACATAAACTTTATGAGTCTCAGTTTCCTTATTAGTATAATTGAGACCAAATGTGCATCTCAGAACAGTTATAAGGATGAGAGATAAGATCATAAGATCAGGTCTATAAGAGCAGAGGTCCATATAGTAGAAACTCAGTAAGTCTGCACCAATTATAGTCCTGCCCACCTCCCTTACATTTGTATTATTATTCTAGTTGTCAAAAGAATGAGTTGCTAAAGATCACAAAATCAACCTCAAAGCAAGCAAGAAAGCAAACCTAAATCTCCACCAAAGCGCATTTCCAATCATGGGGACTCCTGGGAAGACTTCATTCTTTCCTGCTTTTGCAAAGACTATGTTAACGAATTTTCAAAAATTAAAAAGTTTCACCCCTCAGAAGTCAATATAGGATTAAATAACTGTCATCTTTTGCTGACCAGGACTGAGCTAGAACTGTGTGTCTTCAGGCAATCAAGGGGGTTCACATTGCATGTTGGGAGGAAAGACGTTTCAATATAAAACAAATAGCACGTGGCTAATAGTGGGATGCCTGCCTCCAAAAGACAGCAAGGTAAGTGAGGGGCACAGCCAGGGAGATAAGAGCCTAACTAGAGAAGGAAAAAACAAATCTCACTCTCTTTCTCTTTACTGCACACACACATACAACACTTGCAAACATACATACAGAGTCTCTCTCTCTCTCTCTTTCTCTCTCTCTCTCTCTCTCTCACATACACACACACACACACACACATACACACAAACACCTGTAGATAAGCCAATAGGGTGGTAATACAGTTTTGCCTTTCTTGTTGCAACAGGTAGCTTCAGATAACCATCTGTATAACTGAAGGAAAATAATGCAACAAATACTGTCCTGAGAAACAGGCAGTTGAGAAATCTGCTGTTTGTATTCATAAGCTATTTGCCAGCAGTTGGAAAAATATTACTTTTGTAGGAACAAATGGTATTCACCTAATTTATGGCCCATATAGTCTCAAAAATACTATTCTTCCATTTCTTGGGGTCAAGGGGACATATCAGAAATCATAGTATAGCAATAAGAGTATTTGTTGTACCTGAACATGGTGGTTTGGGCCTTACTTATGCTATACCAGTGGTCAAGAACACCTTTTTGAAGTGTTTGACCTTATAAATTATTTTCATTTGTAGAATGCCAGAAATGTGGTCAATTGTAACACAATAGATCATATTCCAAAACAGACATTGTCAATACATGGTTAGAGTATGGCAGTAACATGTAGTAAAATGGCTATAATACAGTAATGTGCCAGAGATGGTGGTGTCATTGAATGAAACAAATTTGTTTGCCTTTTCAGTAGGGTTCTTGACACTTCCACCAGCTTCAGGGAAAAATATCCATTCTCCTAAAAGAAGGATTCTGTCACTAGACATTCCAACTTAGAGTAAACATATGCTAAAAGCATCCTAATTTGTGATTGTATTTGTACTTAATATTTCCTTCTTAAGTCCAGAATTCATGCAGCCTTTTCTAGCTAATAAAGTTAAGTGAAAATTTATGTCTATTGTCAAAACACTTAATCCAGCTTCCTACTATAGTCTATACAAATGTACTTGTCAACTGAGAGGTAGGGGCGCTGGGGCTGGGGGTGAGATGGGCCATGTGTTTCTATTTGTAAAGGAGCTCCATGAGACTGTCATCACTCACAAAACTCTGTCCCCTTGAGGACAAGAGTTACCCATCCATAAGAGAAGCTGTCTTTGATTTACTTAAAAATGAATGCTTCTAAAGGTAGGTACCCTAAATATCACATATCTAAGAAGTGCATTTGTAAACTAGTTCTCTCACAAACCACATTTTCAATGAAAAATGCTGATTAGTTCATGGCCTGACATAACACCAGCCCTAAATAATATAAACCTCTCTCTAATTTCTTGACACCATATTGTATATTCTAAATTTTAAAGAACCATGATGGAAAGTCAGCAAGTAATGGATCATTTTCTAAGGACACATTCTTTTCATTAGCATTGTTGTCCAATATTTATTTTTAAAAGCAAACCATTGTAATAGATGAAACATGGGTGGTGTCCACATCCATCTTTATAAAAATTTCAAATTACATAGCAAGTTCTACAGAGGTTGTAGCTTTGGTGTTCTTTTTAGAACTGTTGCTACAGTAATTGCCAGCAGAATGAAATCTTGAGAACCACCCAAAAGTCCCCGTGTCTAGAGACAAGACTAGACTTAACCCAGAAATATTGCTTTTCATGCTGTTTTTTAGAACCTCAGAGGAAGCATATAGTAGTTAGATTATCATGATAACTGTGCAATATCTGTGAGTAATATATACAACTGCCTTTTTATGGCTACAGCATTAAGAGTATTTCTGTTCATTCCATTTTAAATTCTATTCAAATGTAAGTGTGAATTCACTGTTAAACAGATACATAACCTATATAATTCGAAGGAGAATGGACTGTCAAAGAATGAAAATCGTTCTACGTGAAAATCTTGTTATATTACTTTGGCAGCATTAAACTGCTAAATTAATGAAAATGTTCAGGTGTAATTTCCTTTATACAATAAAATAGTCCTGAATATGTCTGTAAAGTGAATCATGTTGAAAGCTTCCTATTTAAAGGAATCAAATAGTAAATACTTTAATAAAGTAAATATTTTTTCCATGAATAGAAGCATATATTTTCCTAAAATGACACTCACCTGTACTTGAATTTATTTTAAAATTTGAGGTAGCTGTCATAACAAATTGCATTGAGCCCTTTCTACTGGACCAATAGGCAGTCAAATTTTAAGTTTGGTGTTTTGTATTACAGGTCATTTTTGAAGTTATCTATTTTTCACAAAGCATAGGATCATAAGATGCAAAGTTCACAAAAGATAAATGCAAATGTAGTGAAAAGTAAGTCATTCGTTGTTCAATGAATTATGCCAACCCCAAAATTCATATGTTGAAAATCTAACCCTTAGTCCCTCAGAATGTGACTGTATTTGGAGACAGGATCTTTAAAGAGGAACATAAGCTAAAATGAGGCTTTTAGAATAAGCCATAGTACAAGCAGACTGGTATCCTTGTGGGGGAAAAAAAAAGTAAATTTGAACACACAAGATTCCAGGGATCCCTGCATAGAGGAAAGACCACAGAGGGCAAAGCAAGAAGATAATCATCTATAAGCATGTGGGAGAGACCTCAAAAGAACCAAAGCTGCTAATATGTTGACCTTTGATTTCTGCCTCTAGAACTGTGAGAAAATAAAGTTCTGCTATTTAAGCCACCCAGTCTCTGCTAGTTTATTATGGAAGCCCTGGAAAACTCATATACCCTCTAACCTCCATTCCTCAGCCCCATAGTTCCGCTCCTTGGAGGCAACCATCTTTAACATCTTAACTATTATTCCACTGAGATTTTGTGCAATATGCAGGCAAATATAAGATAAATGCATGCATGTATTATGTTCTACACTCCATTCTGAATCTTTTTTAACTTAATATATATTTGCATGCTCATGTCATATGATAATGTATTATTTCATGGCTGCATGATTTTCCATTGTGTGAATATCCTATCATTTATTTAACTATTACTCTATTAATGGAATTTAGGTTGATTGCAATATTTTGTTATTATAATAAATAGTATGGTGAATAGGCTTGTACATGGGGTCACATTTGCATGAATATATTTGTGGAAGACATTTATAGAATTAGGACTATAGAGTCAAAAGACTTATATATTTTAAATTTATAACAAATTGATAAATGCCCATCATTGAAATTAAATCAATTTAAACTCATATAAAAATGATTCATGAAAGTATTTATTTCTCCACATGCTCATCAATATTGGGATGTATAAAAGTTTATATACAGTATCCCATTAGAGTTTCAATAGCATTTCTATTGTTATGAATACATTAAGCTTTTTAAAAGGCTTTTAATTCACCATTTGGATCATTTTTTCAGTATACTGTTCATATTCCTTTAACATTGTTCTATTAGGTTGCTGGTAATTTTATCATTAATTGCATGGATTTCTTACCATTAAGAAGATCAGCCCTTGTTCTACAGTATGATTTGTGTTTACAAGTTATTTTTTACAGTTTATTATTTGTCTTTTGAATATGTTTATGCTATTTTCCTCATGCATGTTTTAATATAAATTTATCAACTTAAGTTTCTAAATTTATGTATCATATTAAAAAGGCCTTCCCCATTTAGATTTTTTAATCTTTATTTTCTTCTATTATCTTAATGACTTCAACATTGTTGTTTAAAACTTTGGTCAATCTGAAAAGTATTTTGTTGAAATAAAGGCAATAGGGAGAGAATAAATTTCAGCTCATTGTCTCAATACCTCTCCTTGAATTAGCCACCTTTCCCCATTGACAGACAATGTCACATTTATTATATATCTTCATGTCTTGATCCATTTCTAAATATTCTGTTTTACTAATCTATGTGTACATTCCTTCCAATGCCTAAGAGTTTAAATATTATAGAATTATAATGTGCTCTGATAATTAGCAGGGCACAAATGTCCTCTTCACTTTTCCACTTATGGATTTTCCTGACTATTTAACTATATTTGGTTTATTCCTCAAAAATATCTTTTAAGTTGCCTTGTTCAGTTGCCAATAAATCATTTGAATGCTGTTAAATATGTAGGCCACTTTAGAAATAGTTGATACCATAAGTACCAATCTATCTAAGCAGTATTGAAAAATTCCTTTCCAGTTGTAGCAGTTTAGTTTTTCCAGTTAGTAACATCTTTCTTTTACATTGATCTTGCAATATATTGTTCTGTTTATTGCTAAATATCTTGTCTTTTTAAATGGAATACTAGCACATTGAGAAAAAATTACTAAAATCTAAGTATAAAAATAGAATCATACATTGAAACAAGAGATTACCAATAAATAAAACTTAATTAGATAATCAGACTCCTCATTTGAATACTTCCTTTGAAGCTACAAAATGGTGAAATGTCAATCAGAAATTACTAATGATAAAAATTAGTTACACATCAAGAAGGAAAATAATTTTAGACATTCAATAAACTAGAGAGTAATTATACAGTTACTCTATGTCAAACAGGGACTGTAACAAAATAACAAATGAGCCAAAAATCAAAATGCATAACAAGGAAAGATAAAGAGAAGGAGTTATAATAAATAATAAATTTCAAATGACAGAGATAGGTAGGCGGTAGATACCATAGGATAACAGAAATATGTTACAAGTCTTTTTTGAAACTTAAGACGAACAAAAAGCCACATAGACAAGAACAACAACAACAAAAATGACACTGAACTATCTGGAAGTTAGGGTGAGGTAGGGAGAAGAGGAGATAAGTGCCCCAAAACTTGATTGATACCAGTAGAGGAGTGAGAATGGATGAGTGAGGTAAAGTTATCTCAGCAGTTTCACCTTATATAGGAGTGAGAAACGGAAGAAACAGCCTCTTACTAAGTGAAATGGTATCTTCTTTCCTAAAAATATGTGTAGACATGTGAGAGCTAGCAAAGGGACATAACCATGAATTAAAAGGAGAATCAGAAATTTTTCCAAATTAACCATAGAGACAAATAGAGAAAATAGCAATTTAATCAAAGCCATAAAAATAAAGGGGAAACAGTTTTCTTTTTAAATACATAAACTAAAACAAAAGGCATAAAACCAAACTAGTCATACGAAGTAGACTGAATCTCTTCTTAAAAGATAAAAACTGTTTAATTGGTTCTACAAAACAAAGTCTATGCAGTTTGTGAGGACTATACTTAAGTTGAAAAAAAAAATAAAAGGATATAAAAGACAAAGGCAAACCAGAAAATGAAAATAGTAGTGGCAATATTACTGTGGGAGAGACTGCAAGTTAAGAACTTCAACAGTTGTCACACAGTTAAGATGGGGTTATGTTAGTATGGGAATGGTCTAAAAAAAGTTAAACCAATTTAGCTGCAGGATGTCCTCTCAAAAGCTAGAAGTACCTGATGTGTATACCTGGGAGTATAATATCCAGTTTTTCTCAAACTTATTTGTTTATTTCTGTGGAGCAAAGACAAGTGTTCCATAGGATTCTCTTGTGTGTGATATAGGTGGGGGTGGGTAACTGCCACATGCAAGCTTCCAGGTGTAAAATGGCCATGTCAGTGGCAATAGGTTGTTTTGTTGTTGTTGTTATTGTTTTGTTGTTGTTGGTTGGTTGGTTGGTTTTGCTTCATAAATCTCTTAGATCTTGGCAAGGGAATTACCATGAGACCACATTTGACTTTAAACTTCTTGAGGTGTGCTGAGAAAGGTATGAAAAGTGTTAAAGTATTTCACATTTTAGTTTTTTCTGGGATGGTGCTGAAGGGAGGTATAGGACTAGGTGACAGCAAAAACATGATTTAAAAATCAATATGCACATTGAATAAAAGTAGAAGTAATTGGCTATGTCACCAAAGACAGGGAAATCCAAGTTCCCACACTACATGCTACCAACTAAAACCTAAACTACTTTAATCTGTATTGTTTTTGTCTTATTTTGTTTTGTACTGTTGGTTTTGTTTGATTTTCCCCAGTATTTGGGATGAGAAAGAGAGTTATCTTCTCAGAGAAGCATCTCTAAGAATTCAGGCATGAAAAAGCACAAGAGCATGATCAACGATGCAGCAAAGACCTCAGGATATATGCAGGGGTAAGATCAAATAGACGGGGGAAACAAATAAGCAAAAGGCAAATGGCTTATATAAAATAGTTCATTATTTCTTAATCACCTGACAGTTTGAGGCAGGTCTATTTCTATTAGCAGGAGGCTTCCAACTATGTGATGATTCAGGGAACAGCTTTTCACTTTTGGCTCCACAGTCCTCTAAGTCCTCTTGGTCATTTGTACCCAACCTGCAGAAGTGAAAAGGAGAGCATGAGAAATAAGTGCCTCTTAAAAATGTTAGCCCAGAAATGGCACAGGTAACTTCTCTTCACTTCCTAGAACCCAGTCAAATGGCTCCATCCAACTATAATGGGAGACAGAAAATGCATTCTAGTTGGGTGACTGGGAATAAGAAAAATGCATAGGTCTTGGCAAGCAGCTAACAACACACAAAGCAATGAATCTTCTATCAAGCAAGCATTAAGATTCTACATGGTAAACTGTGAGATCTAAGTGCAATAGCACAAAATACTACCTGGAAATCGCTCAACTGGGAGTCCAAAGAGCAGTGAGAAGTATACCTTCTTTTTTTAAAATTTGTTATCTAGAGCAAACTTTTTTCTATTATTTATTTATTGGAATTGCCAAATACAAGTTGTATGGTTTCGTATATGTGTGTGTTGTATATAACAAGATGCTTTGAAAGACACTTCAAAGGATAGACACAGGATAGCTGTGTAATACCTTTAGCTTTATGTTCATATTTTAAACTGATATATCAACAGGAGATACCATATTTTCTGAAGAATCACCAAACATTGACTTTTCTGGAGAAGGGTACCAGGGATTGAACTCAGGGGCACTTAAACTTTGAGCTACATCCCAGCCCTTTTTATATTTTATTTAGAAACAGGTTCTCACTAAGTTGTTTAGGGCCTCACTAAGTTGCTGAGATTGGCTTTGAACTCTCAATCCTCCTGCCTCAGCCTCCTGAGTCACTGGGATTAGAGATGTGTGCTACTGAGCCTGGCTCAAACATTGACTTGTTAACACCTTTTCAAAAAAAAAAATTACTATCCTTCCAAAAAGTTCCTGGTAGAACATCTAAAGTTTGGAGAGATTTTGGATCTTAAAGTTAGCCTCAGGTTCACAAAGACACTATCTGGGAACTATGCTCACTTGTCATCACTTGAGATATCAGGAATGAACAAGCTGCCTTCCTGACAAAAGAGAACACCAAGGAGCTGCAAGACTGGACAGTCCTCTGTAATGCTGGTGGGCCAGGCTAGGCCAGGAGTCCACAGGATCATCATCTCCTTTACAGCTTCTGTCAAGCAATTTCTCGTGGAATCTGTGTGGCCAGCTTGATTCTGCCCAAACCCTCATGACTTCCTGTGTATTCACAGCATGGCATATACTAAAATGAAGGGCGGAAGCATTCAAGGAAGCAGATGATTAAAAAGAACTCACACACAGCACCTCACTCATTGACTTTAAGGACAAAAGACTATCCACACGGTGTGTCTTTATCCTGTACTGCAGTTCTACAAAATATTGCTTGACTAACTCAACATGAAGTATCAGCTCAGTCAAAGAAACATTCTAATCTATTAAAAAAAGAAACAGCCTAACTTCTTTGATCATTTTAAAATCAGTTGGTGCATTTCAATAGAGCTTCAAAAAGACATAAGGTTTCCAGTTTCAAATCAGGGATGTGAAAAGCTATAAAGAGAGTGATTTTCACTTTCAAAAAATAACAGTGATGAAAAACTGCATTAATGACTTCTCTTGAACCTATCATAGCACTGAAGTTGAAGGACAAACAACAAATATCAAGTCTAGAGAATGGTGTTTTCAGAAAGAAACAAACAGAGACTATACTTACCTGGGAAAGATCGTCCAGAACACTATTATATGCTGGTAGAAAGATTAGGCTAGAACATTTCTAGCAAATACTAAAGACTCAGTGTGGTGGAGTATGAGAGTGCAAAACCCCAGGGGGTGACAGATAAAAAGGAGTTTGTACATTCTTGCAAGTTTTTACTCTAGGAAATTCATATGAAAAAGTTGAGAAGACTCTTGAGAAATCTTAGCGCATGACACTAGCTAGGGGAAAAGGACAGAAGCTTGTATGAGACTGTTCCCAAAGTCATCTGCCCAGAACAAAGGTCTTACTATGCAATGGGAAGCACATCAGAATGGTCACTTGAAGACGCTGGTAGAAACCCACACTGCAGCTGAAGGAGAAGCAGCAGAGGGGAACTCCCTCTTGGGGAGAGTACATAAATAGTTGCTAGGCCCACCATTAGATCTCGACCTCTCTATATTAGATAACATCCCTGTACTTCATCTACCTCATCATACTATATGTTGTAGAAAAATAGCAATAGGTGCAGTTGAGAGAGTGGGAGGAGACAGACTGTCCCTGAGAAGCAGCACAAAAGGAAGACCCAAAGCCAACGGGAGAAACTAGCATGCAGAGTCACATAGAGAAGTGTGCTCTGAGAGTGATCACAGCACAATAAACTCCAAATGCTGACAAAGAACCAGCACTAACATTCTAAAAAGACAAAAGGCATAATCCTCTCTAAGAAAATAAAACTGACCTCAATATTCATTGTCCTATACAATATGTTCAGCTTTCAAGAGAGAATTAAGAAGTTTAAAAATAAAATTGGCAAGAAAAAAACAAAAGAAACAATGAAATCATTGAAACCAGACTCACATATGTGCAGATGTGCACGGGGAATATAAAATATCTATGATTAATATGTTAAAGGCCATAATGGAAAAAGTAGACAATGTGTAAGATTAGATAGGTAATGCATCAGAGAGATGGAAACTATTAGAAAGAATCAAATAAAAATGCTAGAAACCAAATACACAGTAACAGAAACAAGGTATTTCTTTGATGGTCTAATAAGTACACTGGACAAAACAAGAGAAAGAATCAATGACATTCAACATATCAATACAAAGTTCCCAAATGGACACATAGAAAGAGAGAATGAAAGAAAAAAAGAAAAGAAAGAAAAAAAGGAGCAGAGAATATAAGATCTACCAGGTAATTCAAAGGGTCTGTCACACACAGTTTGAAAATTCCAGAAAGAAGAGAGTGAGTGGGATAAAAGGAAAATATGAAGACATAATAGTAAAGTTCATGGATAATTATTAGTAATTAATTATTGAACTAATTAATTAATTAATTAATTAAGAAGTGACAAATCCTTACAGAAGAGATCTAAATAATGTCTTTAACTATTCCAAGAGGTGGAATGTTATTTTCCTTCCTTTCACAATAGGCAAGACTTAGTGACTAATTGCCAAGGTTTAATGTAGAAAAGAAAACTAGTACTTTCACAGTGGAGAAACTGAGTAGATACACCGTAATCAAGCAATCAATTTTAACGTGACCCTTGGTAAGTTATGTTGATACCATATATTCCCTGACGTGATAAAAAAGACACTTCCACCTCTCGGTATTTGTCCAAAAATCCATACTCCTAACCTGTTCCTGAGAAAACACCAGACAAATCCAAACCAAGGGAGAAACTGTCCATAAAATACCTGACCAACACTCCCCAAAATTAACAATGTCACAGAAAAAAAAGAACTTGAAGAAATCGCCATGAGGATTAGATTTAAGAGTATATCATGATTCGATGCTAGCAAAGGAAAAGAAAGACATGCCCAACTTTGAATAAAGCCTTTTAACAAATTGTCCTTATAAACTTCTTAATTTTGACAAATGTGCCATGTTTATGTAAGATGCTAGCATTAGGAGAAATCGAAGGGAAGGCACACAGGAATTCTTTGTACTATCTTTGAAACTTTTCGGTTAATCCAAAATTATACTAAAATTCAAAATTTTAAAAATATCTGCCAAACATGACTCTATAATCTATAAGTAGGATTATATATAATAAAATGCTGACATTATATTAAAACACATACAGGAAATGGCACAAAAAGAAACACTCTTTGGAATGGGATGCCCATATTTTAAAGTTAGTTTTACACTTATCGAAGTGTTCTACATAGTGTGTTGTTTAAAAGTACAGTTTTTCAAAAGCATAATTTAGTTACAATGATAAGCTCCTTAAAGTCTATATAATGAGGGAAATTTTTGTGCTTTTTTTTTAAACCTTGCTGGGATTGCATGCAGTGATAGAGATGCCTTTAAGAATGCTTCACAGATGCTTCAAATCATTCATTTCTCATAAACATATGGGGTCTATTCTTCCGTCACTGCGCGTAATTCCTATTGACACTAATGGGAACTGTGCATGCATATCACTATAATTCGGTCTCTAGCAAACTGAAAATCGTCACTGTAGAGATGAGAAGCAAAACAACCAAACAAAGAAAAAAACTGACTCTCTAAAACTCACATTCTAAAATCTCTTGTCACAAAAATTCCAGACATGGTGAATTAATCTGTAATGATTTTAACATGATAAATTGGAAGGTGAAATATCATACTCATAGATATTATATTTGTAGGGCATGATATCTTCCTCAAGACAATAAGTTACCTTTTCTCAGCTATAATAGAAATAATTATACATTTTTTTTGGTATAACTCAACAAAAATCCCAGAACTACAAGAATAGCTAATAACTGGTAGTGCTATGTGTTACAGATTTTAAAGACTTTTATTCAGATCTCTGTAAATTGCTTATTTTGTTAAGATGTTTGTCCCCATTTTTAAACTTCAAACTAATTATAGAATTAGAATGCACCCATAAAGAAGAGTCTCAAATTAGGAAGTTTCAGTGCTCCATTGTCCCATTTCCACATCAGAAAACATAGGAAAGTTCCTAGTTGTGTATCTCAGCAGTGTCATTTTGGCCGGGTTCCAAGATGCAGGGGTGTTGCTTCAGATCTCAGTGGGAGGCAGCTATTATGTGTTTGGGAGAAGCCATTGGAGGCTGGCAGGTGAGCCAATTCTATCACAGGAGGAGAAAGTACTGCTAGTAAAGTCACCTTGTGACAAGTGTCTCCCTGCTGTGGGTTAACTTCCAGAAAGAAGGTTTGGAGAACACATAACAGTTCACAACAAGGAAATCAAACAAAATAAATTGGGAATAATTTGACACTGTTAAAATAGGAAGTGTCACCAGCACGGCTATGAAGTGGGAGTTATGAAGAGCTTTTGCAGAGATTAAACATTTAGTTAGACAATAAAATAGCTTGCTGGTCAAACGAAAGACATTATTCTTAATGCTTAAACTGATAGAAACTAGTGAATAAGTCTTTTTGACAAGCAGGGCTGCCAAAGAGTAGTAACTAGGTCTTAAGAGGCATGCATCTGTTCATGTAATTGTTAGTCCCCAAGCAGAGAGGAATAGCAATGTTAAAAAAGATAACAAATAGAACATGATGATTTACAATATTTTCCCAACAAATTACAGAGAACTGACCAGAAGAAGTATTGTGCACAAAAATAGTTTTATTTTCCAAATCTACTTAGCTCTTGGTAGACTGAACAGAAATATTTCCACAGTATAGTTTTTCTCACACCAAAATACTGTCATTCAGTTTTTAAACAAATGCTTCTTCAGCACATTCCCAAATGGTTTAAATGATATATGAAATGCCCAGTGGAAAGAAGATGTAAATCATATGAAATAGATAAAACAATTATTGGAAGAAGTTATTAAAAAGTAAACAAAGCTGTGAGGTAGTCAAAGCATCTTCAGTGCTTTTTTTTTATATATGTTTGTAAGAATATCCCATGTGTACTTTTCTTTGCAGGTGCCCATTACTTTCATTTAGAACTTTGCTTCTCCAGTGCACACTTACTTCCATAATCTCATCCCTTATCCTTTTTTTTTCAATTCTAGTTGGTCTGAAACTGCTATCAGAAAGAAAACTATTTTAAAAATTCAAACTAAAGGTATGAATTACTAGCCTCATAAACTGCTTGCCCTCTAAGGCAGTGCTTCTCAAAGTCAGGTGCCTGGATCCCTGAACTATGTGAAACACTCATGTTTATAGACCCATTTATTGAATCAGAAATGCTGCATATTAAACAATTTCCCCAGGGTGATTGTTCTGGCACAAAACTTAGAAAACTGAGTTAAGGAATCATTGTCGTAGAAAACACATAACTCAAAACAGTGACCTCTAGAATTTCAAGAATAGCAATGAGGGAAATATTTCTTGGAAGAGAAATCTTCGGCATAGTGTTTGTTGTTGTTGTTGTTGTTGTTGCTGCTGTGATCAAAATACCTGACAAGAACAACTTCAAGAAGGAAAGATTTATTTTGGCTCGTAGTTTCAGGGGTTTGAGTCCATGATTGGCCAACTTCATTTCTTTGGGCATGAGGTGAGGCACATCATCATGACAGAAGGCCCTGGTGGAAGAAAAATGCTCAAGTCATTACAGCCAGAAAGGAAAGTGTAGGAGGGGGAAGGAGCCAGGGACAAGAAAAACCCTTCCAGGACATGCACAGAGACTTACTTCCTCCATTTAGGTCCCACCTCCCAGTTGTCCATTAATCAATGGATTAATCTACTGATAAGGTCAGAGTCTTTATGACCAATCATCACCTAAAAACCTCACCTCTTAAATTCAACATGAGACTTTGGGGGACATTACAGATCCAAACCATATGGGCACTCTTCATATCATATCAGAAATCTCTGTCTTAGTATGACTGGCCTTGGTTCTGGATAAGATGAACAATGTTATTAGTAAACTACCACTGGTCTACCTCCTCCAGTACAGAATATGAGTAATCCCTGAAATTATGGAGGAACAGAAAATCAAGATGACCATTTATCCTTGCCATCTAACTTATGAATTTGCAACACAGATTTGCAAATATACACAGGCTAAATAAAACCATAACCTTTTGCCACTCATTATGATGCCATTAAATACAATAAAAATAACTCATATTTAATTTTCTTTGATCATGCAAAGAAAAAGTGAACAAAAGTAAGCTAGGTTTCATTGTAGTTTTCAAAATAAAATGCATAGATTATGATTTGACCAACTGAGACTATGTTTTCCCAAATTTGTCCTATATCCACCTATCTCTGGGCATCTGTCCATTTTTTCCCCTTCTCTTCCTCACTAACTCGTGCCTACTGATGTAGGAGACAGTTTGAATGCCTTCTCCCTTCCTTGAGCCCCCAGCTTAGATACACCCTCCAAATTTTCCTACTATTTGACCATGGCTATGAAGATATATACTTTCTAACTTGTATTAATATTAAATATGTGGGTATACACACTTATATATGTGTAAATATTTGTGTATATACATATACATTTCATACACATTAATGTTAATGTAAATACTATTATAAATACATAAAAATTTTTCATACTTTAACATGAGCTACTGAGATGGAGGATCCATGCTGTGCTAGATGGATGAGATACATGGAAATGAAGTATATCCCAAAACATGCCTAAGGAAGAAAGAGAGGAGATCAGGGAGAAAGTATGTATGCAAAGGAGAGAAGAAGAACCCTCTTTAGACAGGCAGGAAAAAAATGAAAAACTTTACTAGTGCAACTTTTGCTCTTAAGCAGAGTAGCCATTAAATGAGGGAAGTGGGCCACTATGAACTTCTTCCCTTCTCACCTTTTAGGAATTCATCTACACTGCCTGTATTCACCTTCTCCCTGAATTCAGTAACTTACTGTGTTGGATATTTCTTATTTCTAACCAGATATTTCTTCTTCATTTCATATCCTATTTCATATTCAACTAAACATTTCTACCTGATTGTCCCAAGAGAATGAGAAACTGTGCTGTGTCGTCTTCTAGGAACTGGGAATGTGGCAGTGAATAAATGGAGTGAGCTGCTGACATCATGAAGCATATGTAGACATATGGTCAACGCACATAGTAATAAATGTGATGAAGAAGAATGATTTAGGGCTGAGAGAATATAGACCAGGAGAGGGAAAGTTTCAGTACTTTTGCTAATTCAAGAAGGTGACTACAGTTGAGACTTGAGGAGAGGAAACCAGCATGTGGGCCGCATGAGAGAAAAGCACTTGAAACAGGGAATAGTAAGTGTGAGGGTCCTAAGGTGCATCCATGTTCAAGAAACATCTGGAAGGGCAATGTGGCCTGAGCAGATGATGAAAAGGGGAATTGGGGAGACATGCAGGAAGATCATATGGAGGTTTCAAAGCCATGCTCAGGACTCCAGATTTTATTCCATAATAGGAAGCCACTGGAGAATTTGAGCAAAGACTTGATATGGTCTAGCCATATTCAGAAAGTTAAGAGAGAAGCAGGGAAACAGACCATTTTGCATTCTCTTGCAAGGATTTAAAGCAGAGGTGACTGGTACGGAATAGTGAAGCAAAGGTTCAGGTTCAAGTTCTAATATGAAGGTAAAGTCAATAGAATTTTCTAATAGATGGATATAAGGAACAAGAAAGAAATCTAAGAACTGTGTGAAGAGTGGTGCTATTTCCTGATACATGGAACACTAGACAGAACAAATTGGTGGCAGGTAGCTAAAAAATTATTCTATTTTAAACATGTAAAATGTGATATTAAATGTCCAGGTGTAATGTCAGATAGGTAGTTAGATACAAGTCTAGAATTCATGGATAAAGTCAGAGTTTGAGAAATAAATGTGGTAATCACATGAATACAAATGGAATTGATAGTCACATAACTAGAGATGACATAGGATGTAATAATACCTACAAATGACAAAAGGGCCAAGCAAAGGAACCAGGAAATTACTTTTTTCATGGACGCTTACAACCCACTTCTGTATATCCTGTTTATCCTTCAATATGCAACTTAAATAGCAACTTTACTATCAAGCCTTCCCTGCTGTCTTTGGCTCCTTAGAATCCTTTACTGATCCTTGCAGTAGCACAAATGGCACATACTAGGTTTTCTTGTCATCCCAGTAGACTGAAAACTTCTTGAGGTTGGTGCTGTTTTAATTATCATTATATCTGTAATATGTTCTATGGTTGTTGAAACATACAAATAATCATTAACTTTGTTAGCCAAAATAAATGAATGAATGTATTATCTATGTTAGTCTAAAATACATATTATTATTTAAAGATTTTGCTAGTGTAAGGTAGAAGCAGTTATGTTTCCTTTTAGTTTTGTTCAATAACCAGCCAAGATATTTTTTATATTATCAACCTGGAGATTAGTAACATTCAAAGGAAATACATATGATTTTTTAAAAATAGAGCATAAAGTCCCTAGAGGAAGAATTAAAAAATAAATCTGCTATAAAGATGTCCTATCAGAAATCTAAAACAAATTTGGCTAAGTTTCTTGGCAAGAATCCTAAGCACACTGAGTGGTTGAAATTATAGGCAATGGGAGAGAAAAAATCTTTCAGACCATTTCTTGAAACATTTTTACAAATTGAAAATAATCTGATCTATATATTCTCTTCATTTTTATCTAGCTCTTGTGTCTCTGATGCCAAAATAGTCTGACTCTATATTAGTTGAACTGTTATAGAAATGAAATAAGGGAAGTTTATAGTATTGTCCATCACTTGGAAGAGGCTCTAAATCTTATAATTCATCTAAAGCCTTCCCTAAGATTGATATAATTTATCTTGGAACTATTTTAAGTTGAAAACAGATATTTGGTACAAATTTATATAATAGTTGAAATCTGCTGTTCACAAATACCTTATAATATCAATGAAAAACTTACTTTTTAAAAGAGAAATGGAAACACTGAATTTATATCTGATATACTACATATTGTTCTAAGAAAATTCTTCTTTACACATTTGCACATTCACTTGGATTTGTGCACAGATTTTAATCATCCTCTTAGGCAGTTGTGGAATAAGCCATGACAGATTATTTCTATTTCACTTTGGTTTAGGATCAAGGAAATGGTTTCACCTATCTTGGCAAATCTTCTCATCTCTCCTTTCCTGTTCAACCAAGTCAACTTTGTTCACATTCTTCATCCTTCTACATTTCCATACTTTGGGAAAAAGATAAAAGAGAAACAAACATGAAAACAGACAAAAGTAGAAATGGTGGCCGCATGAAGTACAAGAGCAGATGAAAGGAAAATGGGAGCCTAGAAGTACAAGAGCAGATGAAAGGAAAATGGGAGCCTAGTGTCTTGCTTCCTTCATCTGAGATGAGATCGGAGGTGAGGGTTTGAGAGCTTTCTTTGAGGTCTCAGGGAAGTAAAGGCTACAAAGACAAGTAATGGATTGTCTTTAGACAACATAGTTACAATAATTTTGGATGCAGTTTGTTGCATAGGTTCATGTATTGGCAGCTTGGTTCCCACTGTGACTATGTGGAAGATAATGGAACCTTTACATGGTGGGCCTTCCGTCACTAGGGGTGCTTCCCACAGAAGATAGTATGAACTCTGAGTTCTTGCAAGAGCACATTGCTATGAGAATGGCCCAACCCTTACCAAAAGGCTCTCTGCCTTCCTGTTTTGAGATGGGATCTCTTTCCCTCACACATGTTTTTGCCATTATGAAGCCATTTGCTATTAGGCTCTCACAAGAGGGATCCATTGGGTCATTTGATCTTGGACTTACATGCTTCAAAACTGAGATCTACATAAACCTCTTTATACAGTTATTCTGACTTGGGATTTTTCTTATGGCAATGAAAATGGACTAACATAGTGGTGATGAAGTTTTCAGAGACAAAAAAACAGCCAGTGGAAACTTCCCCAATAAAACTTTACTTCATTAGGATAACTGTTGTCCAATTATTATTAAAATTTACAAAAATAAAATTTAGATTACAGGTCTACTGCTTCCTCAGACTCCTTTCTCCCCTTGCCTTCTTCTTGTCATACTTCTGACACCCCAAAGCTACTGTCCTTCCCATCTCAAGCACCAATGCTCACATTAAATTTGAATAGCTTCATAGTGGTGGGAGAAGCAAATCATAAGCATCTCCTTTGGACCATGTGATTCCCTCACAAGGCCAATGCTTCACAATCACAAAATGCTAGTATATTTTCAGACTTTTGTAGAGGTTTTGCCAGTTCCATAGACAAAAGGTATAAAAATACAGAAGCGAGCAAAGTTAAACAGATTGGTTTATTTATTATATAATAAGATATTGAGTCTAATAATATGGAAGATATTTTGAACATTCCCCATGCATCTGTAACTATGCTAAGCACTTCATGTAAAACATCTTATATTCACAACAACCCAAGAAGGTAGATGCCGTTATCTTTATTTTATAGTTGAGAAAACTAAGGATAAAATTTTCTTAAATTGTAATTTTGATAGGTTAAATAGTTTACCTAGTTTGGGGCAGGAGTGAGGTTCCAACTGGACTATTTAACTCCAAAGCCAAGCTGTACATTTAATCAGTTGTTATGTGGTCTCCCTACAGGATTTTATCAGAGAATTTAATAGGTTAATGTGATTGTGAATCTCCAAGAGGGGAATGCAACATAAAGCTCATTCATTTATCATCCCCCTTTTCTTTACAGATCCTGAGACACCTGCAGAACAGTTTCTTATATTCGTCTTAGGTAAGGATAGATTTCCCTTTTTCTCTCTCACTCATCCTTCTTTGTTCTACTTTCAGGACAGATCCTAAAGTTGTATGTTTTGTCCTCTTTAGATTCTCATTTCCAGTTAAAGGAAACCATTTTACCACCCCCGAAGCCAAAATATCCATATGTCATAGTATTTTAGTCCTGAGATAGTATGTCTTATGCCTGTGAATCCTTCTGGAATAGCAACCTTCTCATGAAGATTTGCTAAATTTCCATGGCCTGAGGACCCAGGAGAAGCCATAACATTTACCTTATATCCTTAGCTAATTCTTCCTATGCCTGTGTTGCTTTTTCTATGAGGACAGATACTGCCTTTTAGTATATTTCATAATGTTTACCAGCGCATTGCACACAGTAGGCACTCAAGTGTAATGAGGGTCATGGCCTTTGAATCCTACCCAGCATCTACGTTCATATTCATACCTAAGAATTTATGTTCATATTTGAGATACAATTTATTCTTCATACATTGAATCCTAAATGTTTCATTCTGAGTGCATCCCAAGTACCTCAGTCTTTAGTTATGTTTCAATTAGCGGGCTCTCCATGTAATACCAAAAAATAACAGGAGAAAACATTCTGGTAGCTAATTGTGATCATGTTAAAATCTGAAAGTGAAAGTTCTACTGTAGTTTGCTCTTCCCTTTTTTCTTATTGCTACACATTATTGAAACATAACACACACTGATATTCATATACTTTCAACATGAAGTTCCATACAAGGATGTAAAATGTGGTTTTCTATATTAGACCTTCAACCTAATCTTTCAAAAAATGAAAAACTAGTTAAACAGGAACTTCACAGGGCTCCTTTCCTTCTTCTCCCACTACCCAAATGCCTCTTAAAATAGATATTTATGTAGGCCTAATTGGTAATGCACATGCAGATGCATAGTTAGTTGCCCAATCGCCTAAACAACTGGGTTGCAATGGCTGTAGATGTATTTTTCTGAGGTTCTCTGCTGGCAAATAGCTTCAGTGATTTAGCCCATGGAAAACAAGCCGTGTTTTGCTTAATGTTTTAGGTTAGGGAGTGGCTGGCAGCATTCTGTGAAAAAGTGACACTTTCAACACTGTAAGTGATTTGCTGACTTTATTTAACAATATCTAAACCATTTTAACCAACAGTATCATATAGCTTGGCACAGTATACCACTACAGATCTTCCGGAAAGGATGAAATGGCCAAATATTTACATGCATTCCGTTTTCTTTACATATTTGTATTTCTACCATTTTGAAAATTAGAATATAAACATTCTGTTTAAAAATCTGTTCTCCCCCACGTACTACATATTCAAAGAGCAAACACACTTTTTTTCCCTTTCTTTGGGGGGGGGTGTGTATGTGTGATATATATATATATATTTTTTATAAAATATATATATATAAAATACATATAGGAGTATTTGAGTTTCCATATATTTTATATATCTATGTCTACCTAAAGCCCCAACTCTTTTGTTTTATGATGTGGAGAAATATTATAAAATCTGCTGTCCCTGTAATTACATTGCCCTTTGCCATCTCTTAAAAAAAGAAAAAAGAAAAAAAAGGTGGTGTTCAAATTTTCCCCCTGTTTTATTTGCACCCTATTAACAACTGTTACTGGAGCTTTAATTATGCCCCGGTGATTGCGGAGTTGTGGCTGACTTGTGTCATTTTCCTCCCAGGGGATGCTTTATAATTACCAGCATCCATCGTGGCTGCCTGTAAGCTGATGCTTTTTTATTACCAGTTCAATAATCACTGCATCCTTGTGAACATCTGCTCTGCAAGCCATGCATCGGGGGTCCCAGCGCCTGTCACTTGATGTTCCCTCACCACGGTGACCTTGGTGCCCTCGCCTTCGGTTTATATCTAATTTGTTTACCAGAGGCTCTGTCCAGAAAGTCTCCCAGGAATGCAATTAATACACTACATTTGCAAACAAAAGAAAATTTTGCCCTTTCTCTACTTTCTCTTTTTCCAGATTATTGTCTTACTCTTACATTCTATAATTTCTATTCCTAGGAGAATGAATCTATTTAAGACTTGGGGGAACAGGGAGAATGAGAGATGAGTTTATCTGAGAGCTATCCTCCTGTTCATATTTAAAGTAGATGGATGTTTCAGTGTATATTTTCTTTTAAAAATATAAGATGGTGAATAGTGAGTTACAGAACGATCTTTTACATTGAGTAACTGCATACATGTTAAGGAAAGAACACTTAATTTACACCCATTCTGATTTTATTTTCTTCTTGACCTCCTGTCTCATTTCCTTTCTTTTCCCAAGTAAACCTCTCTGCTCTTTGTTTTCTGGAATAATTCCTCCCTCTGCAATCACTCCTCTTTGGGTCCTTTTGGTGTCCTTCTGTCTTTCCTTTCTTGCTTTCTTCTTTATGAAAACAAAATGTCAAAGATAAAAATGTATAAAAATAACACATCCTGGGCACAGCTGCCGGTCCTCCTGATGGTGCTTCTCCCTTCTGACTCACTATTTATTACTAATAAAGCTAATCTGAATATTGCTTGCTAATCCTGGTTAGGTCTGATTTTTAAAAAATAAAAAATGAAGTTTTAAAGTATCAGTTATTTTCATAAGTATTTCAAGAGCTATGCTGATATATTTAGAACAAATGAGAAATAGTTGACCAAATTCATGCAATCATCTAACATGCACACATGACCTTGCCCTTCCATGTCCATAAGTAAGTGACATCAGAGACCATTTCACAAATGTCCAATACAGGGCATGTATTTTTGGACTATAGCAATTCATAAAATCTCAAAATGAAGCAGAAAAAGCATAGGCCAAACTTGCAGCAAATTCAGGGTGATTGTCTGTTCTGCTCAAGTTATTGGCCTCAGGGGCCCCTCCTCTATATTCTCTATTTTTTCTCTGTACCTAAAGGACCCAATGTTCTACTTGGCTCATAGTGTGCCCTGACTAGTTTTTCCTAGAGTTATTGGATTGTTCTACTTGTGGATTAAATTCTATTTAAGAATCATTAACATTATATACCACTTAGACTAGACCTGAGATGAAACACACACATATACTCTCCATGACTCTCTCTGTCTCTATCTCTGTCTTAATGAATATTATACAAAACTTTGAGACTACTTGTTAAGACCATTATTCAAATCTATACTCTGAGGCACCTTCAAACAAATTTAGTTGAACTTCTCTGCACAGAAACTGGAATGGGAACTAAAATTGCACCTCTGGAGGCAGGGAACAGAAACTAGGTCCACTGTTAAAGAACAACTACTTAGTAGGACTCCTTTCTGCCCTTACCTTCTTATATTACTAAACCCTCACTCAAGAAAAGAGTCTGAATAATGCTTCTGCTGGCAGCAGCCAAGGACTACATTTTTATAAGGAATAAGAGAGAGCAGACAGTCTTGCAGCCTAATCCTGGCCCAACTCACCAACTGGCTTGGTGGTCAAACCTAAGAAATAGCTAATTGAGCTGTGGTATATTAGACCTGGGTTGCTTGTTTAAGAACTGAATTTGAACTGGAGGACCTAACAAAGTGGAGACAACCATAAGATAAGACAGCAATAAGATAAGGAGAAAAGCATAAAGGAAAAAGGGAGGAATGAAGGAAGGGAGAAGATGTGGGAAAGGAAGGAAAGGAGTGGGAGAGAAAGGAAAATGAGCCACAGCAAGCAAAATCTATAGTTGGAAATTTTTTTCACTACAAATAAAATGAAAATAACAGCAAAAAAAAATTGCTTTTTTTTTTCTTTTCCCCTTGGTACTGGAGATTGAACTCAGCGGCATTCGACCACTGAGCCACATCCCCAGCCCTATTTTGTGTTTTATGTGGAGACAGGGTCTGAGTTGCTTAGCGCCAAGCCCTTGCTGAGGCTGGCTTTGAACTCGTGATTCTCCTGTCTCAGCCTCCCTAAGTGCTGGGATTACAGGCTTGTACCACTGCGCCTGGATGAAAATTGTTTTTTGTAAAAAAAGTTATGGTTAGGGTTCAGACAGGAATTTTTAAAACTTTATAAAGAAATCATAAAAACCAAAGAATCAGAAATCCAGGAAATAAAAAATTACATAAAATAAATTTAAAATCTCACAAGTTACATTTTAAACTGAACCTAGTCAAATAAAGAATAAGTAAATGAGAAGAAAGTATTGAAAAATTAACCCAAATGTAACACCAAAAGATAAAGGAAGTACATATGAAGTAGTAATAAAGAGATAAAGAAATTAACTTGTGAGGAGGATTCAATGTACATTTAATAAAAATCCCAGCAGAAAAAAAATTGGTAGAATGGCAAAGAAGTAAAATTTTAAAAAGTAATGTTTGAGAATATTCCAGGGTTAAACACAGGTAGTAGAAGTAAAAATGTCAAAGTTTGAAAAAATGAACAGCCTAAAATACAGTATATATAAAAAATTAATGTCATTTTGAGGAGATTCAAAATGTTTGAAGAGTTTCAAAATGTTCCAACAACAGAAGAACCTAAAACAATAAATGTGAAATTGGTTACATAACCTTTCTATCCCATTGCTGAATATATTCTACATATTTTAATTTTTTCCTTTTTAAAATTTTTCTTACAAGTTTCCTTGATGAATTGCCTTTAATATTGCCACTTTTTGAAGAGAATATGAAAATTAATTTAAAATGGAGACCCACTTTACATTTTTATTCCAGTGTTAAATGTGTCTTGCATAAACTTTTGTTTATGTTGCAAACTTTAAATCCCAGGGATTCTACTAACACACTTTCAGTTAAGTCAAAAAGTACAACAAAAAGCACATTTTTACAACCAGTCAGTTAGAGACATAGGATAGAAAACTGCTTAGTCTGTACTGCTAAATAATAAAGGTGCATTCTTTACTAGAGCACTTATGATATTTCTAATGCATGTAAAACTATTCCTCACCAAATTTATATGGAGGGGAAACTAGCCAAAAAGGATTGAGATTTTTTTATCTATTTTTTTTAAACTAGAGTCATGAAACTCAGCTAATAAAAGTATAAATATAAGTCAACACACTTGAGTCAAGGGAATCATAAATTATATAGGGTGATTAGTTCTTTGGTAATCAGCATTTTATTTCAGTTCATTTGAGGGTCTGAGATTTTATCTGATGCTGTTGCCTATCCATGAAGGCAAAATAAACAGGATAAGGTTACCCTCTGTCCCAGGGTTTAGAGGAAGGGAAGAAAGACAGAGAGGATAGGATAAACCAGAGAAGTCTATCCTAGTGTCAGTATGTGAAAGTGTTCCTGAAAGACAGGATCCTGAAAGACAGGAAAGTTAGGATCTCAAAACCACATCAACAGCTGACATCACCAGAAGGAAGATCCAATATGTCCTCCCTCTGCCCTGAATGGCTTCCCCTAGCCTTCTCTATTATTGATTCCTAACTGCTTCTGATACCAATAGCATTCTCTCTGCTTCCTTCCTTTGTTCTCCCATTTTTGTCACTCTTTGGCAGGACTGCTTGATGTCCATGTCAGTCTTCAGTACCCTTTGCCTCAGAATAACCGTTGTGAGGAATGCTGCTACCTGGTTTGTCAAAGCCAAAAGAGGGCTCGATAGTCGAAACTAATGTCATGGCGGAATGGGGCCAGAAAATGCTTCAGATCCAGGATGTAAACAAATGCTATTCAGGAAGAGATCTGCTATAAAACCACCCATGAGGGAACTGGGGGAGCTGTTGGATAATGGGTGCTGCTGAACATAATACTCTGAAGGAAGTGGGTACTGGAAAACTGCAGGAGCTTGGGATTGGGCAAGCTATCCTGAACCGAAGCAAAACTGGCTACATAATTTTCAGGGCCTGTATTAAAATGAAAATGTGAGATTCCTTGTTCAAAAATGTACTAAGAATTTCAAACTTGGCAATAGCAGAGCACTAACCAAGTACAAGGGCCTTGAGTGACTACACAGTTTGCCTGCCAATCTAGGTAGCTCTAGATGCAGAAACTGGGATCTGAGAAGACACCTGTGCTGCAGGAGCCAGATGATAGAGAAGCTATCCATACCACAGAAGTCTGCCAAGAGAAGCATAAGAGAATCTGCAAGGAAAACTCCTTCATTCTGCAGTATATTTTCAGTGTCCTCAAGACAAGAGAAAATATTTAAAAGGTCCACCTCTGTTTTTGCAGATCAATCAATCATGAGTAGATCTGGAGCTAATGGGACAATAAATTGATAACTGGCATAAAGAACAAAGATCAATGACATTGAAATGGTGTAAAATCAAAGGCCCAAATAGAAATTAAATCCACAAATTTGACCTCTTTAACATTTATTTCTCTAATTTTTCGCTGAGGAAAAAATGGCATTTAGTAACATTATTTGGCTCGTTCCAGGTTTCATGGAGGAGTTGTCATAGTAATACTGAGGCTCTAACACACAGTTTTCTTGACCAGAACAACTATAGCCTTAGGCCCATTTGCTTAATCCTTTCACTATTCTAATAAGCGTACCTTGGCTATGAAGCTATTTATCTAATATCTTGACTTTTATTCCATCAGTGTATTTCTATCTTTAACAGTTTCCTCTTTATTTTTTTTCTTTTCAAAAGAAAAAAAAAGTTGAGTCATTCATTCTGTGGTTGTTAGCTCACTAAAAACATTTCAATAAAACAGGAGATTAAGATGCACTTGACAGACAAACCCATTAGGTCTTTTCCTGCCCTGGGCATGTTCTTGGCTTCTTGCTCTGTTACCTGATTGGCAAGTGATTGAAACTGACTGTTGGATATGGCAGTGAAAACCCCAGTACGTTAAACCCCAAACATGTGCTTTTACAAATCCAATACTTAGATGGAGAAGGGATTCACCACAGGGTAACTGAGATCAGTCAGAACAGGTGTTGCTCTAACTGCTAGCATGGTGGCTCCTACATCATGGCGCTTGGAATGTACAGCCTGTGCAAGAGGCGGCAACAAGCGCTCAGATGCTCTGTTCAGGCCTTAGGCCATACAAGGCACAGGGAGGATGCCATAACTACTACGCAGCTTCTGCCCAGGCAACCTTCCTCATTCTGGACTATTGACAATAATGGTGAGTAACTAGGGACATCAAGGAGAGAACTGACTTTTAAAATCTCTTTCCTCTTAATTTCCATCCCTGAGAATTATACATAGAGCAAGAGCACCTTGGGCCTGTTTCCTCTCCTCTGTCTCTCCTTTTATACATTCTATGCAGATTCTAAACTCCATGAAGACGGAGAATCTATGCTTATTTCACTTCCTTGGTGTGTTGCTATCTGCTGGAACAGTACCGTTAGAAGGTGCCATACGAAGCACTCTTTGAACATAGGGTCTTGCCATGATACGTCCATGAGGATAGGGATTTCAGTCTGTTCTGTTTGCTGCTGTATCCTCCAGTAAACTTTAGGAAATCACCTTTCCCTCTTTTAAGAATGTGCTTCCTTTCAGTAGTGGCAGTGTGGGATGGCCTGCCCAGTCCCTGCCCTTTTACTTCTCTTTGTATCTACACCATACCCCCAACTCCTCATCTATGTGGTGACCTAACGAGCCCATTCCATGAACACAGTTGTTTAGTTCAGGAGTTGCTGATTAGAGTCCTCCCCTGAGATTTCAGCCTATGACTGGAGACAGATTTAATCCATTCTGGTGGCAGCTCTATTTGGATTAAGAAAAAGTAATGTTTATATGAGAGATGTAGGATAGAAAGCTGGAGGGAGAGAGTCCTTATAGCATCTAAGACTGGTTTTCAGTCATGCCTGAAACCAGCTGCCTCTCTGGCTTTCCCATGAGTTGGATTTTGAGATCTTCCTGGGTTCCTACTAATCTGAAACCCTCTTTGATTCATGCCAGCCCAGAGTTTAGCCAGAGACTGACAGTCATCACCCCCAGATCTGGTTTTCCACCAAGCAGTCACGGTGATATTTTAAAAACATTTTTGCTGCTTTTTTACATATTTTTCCAATGGTTCCTATCATGTAAGAATAAAATCCAAACTCCTTAAGATGGTTTACAAAGTCTCTGCCTTCATCTTTAACCCCACCCTGCTCTACTCTCACCTTTTCTCCCAACCATCTTTAAACTCCCCAACCATAATACTTCCTGTTCATCATCTTTGCCCAAGCTGGACTCTTTACTGGAGATGTTCTTTCCCTCTGTCTTCTCTGTCATTCAAAGCTCAGTTCAAAAGTCACTTCCTCAGAAGACTGTCCCTGAACAATGGATATAAATGGCTACTCAACAACCCAATATTTCATTATATTCTTAATTTTTGATAAAACATAATTGTCTCCTATGTGATAATGTTCCTATATACTCACTTACAAATGAATTTACAAATAAAATTTACAACATTTATTATCTTTCCTTTCTACCCCTACTCTCCAAAGGAAAAAAGACTTCATGTGTCTTATTCACCTGTAGGCCTCCAGTGCCCTAGAACTGTGCCTACCATATAGTCAGTATTCAATGATTGTGTTGTGGCTGAATAAATTCATAACACATCTTGTCATCCCAATACCAGCCATCTACTAGGTTTCAAATGAAAAGCAAGTAGCTCCTCATAAATAACAAAAAGTTGGGGGAACTATTCATGCTATTAAAATGCCTTTGGTAAAAACATCTCCTCCCCCTAAAAAACACAGTACACAAGACTCTCTGGCATTTCAACAAGTAGGGAGACTCAAGATAATTTCATTATAGCTACATACATAATTGCTCAATCTTAGATGGTTGAGCATCAGGTTTAGGGATGCAGATATGAACAAGACATCATTCTTCTTACTCTGAAGATCTGTTCAATAAAAACTGATTAATATTATGAAAGATAAATGACAAATAAAATGAGTTCTATTTACTGCAGACTGGCATAATATTTACATGTGTTGACTTATTTAAACCTCACAAAACCCCATGAGGTAAGTACTCTTATTTAAAAGATGAGAAAACTTGTCCAAAGTCTCAGTCTCAGCAGGAACTCCAGAACACAAACATAGGCAGTCTACTTCATCCTTTTAACATGATCCTGCATCAGTGGTACATGCTCTGAGTACACCAGAACAAATACCACATTTGGGCAACATTAAAAGAGTTAGCAACTAGTTACTTGATCTGATGATTCTATGTAGACCATAATTGTTTTTATAAAGTCTATCTGATTATCTCTTATATGTTCAATAAGCAGTTGAAATCACTGGGATAAGGATAATTTTCTTTTTAAAAAGTATAAATATTAATGGTAGATACCACATAGCCAAGTACAGGGCTTTGGTGGAGGGGGAACAGGAGTACTTTATTCCCGTTCTCATTATGTTACATCAGCTCATGAATAACTAGATAGAGTTTGTGGTTTTCTTTCCAAATCAATGAAGTGATTTTCAAGTTAGAAGGGTAATTTAAATTTACTGTCCATACATCCATGTCATTTCTACCCCTCCTCTAAACCTGATATATATGATTATTTAGGAATGCTTCAACTTTAAAGCCAGTGTCTACATGATGAATATGCAGTTCTTCATATCAAATACCTCGATTAATGATAATGTGATCATTTGTCAATGTTAAGTTATCAACATTCACAGAAGGCCAGGCATGCTGCTCCCCACCCACAATTCCAATCAAAGCTGGCTGAGTCTCCACCCACAAGAAAAACATCAGCCCTTTAAGGCTGCATGTCATCCTGCCTGCTGACAGACTCTAAATATAAGAAAAATAGCTGTGCATTTGTGTTTAAGTGCTGTCTTATTAAAATGGGGTTCCTTTGTTTTTTGGTATCAAGGGAGACACTCGTGAACAGTAGCTTCAATTAATAAAGGACTAATTTTTAAAAATTCTACTATTAATTTCTCTTCTATGTGATAATATTTTTATCAAATAATGTACTTTTGAGCCAGAGTAACTACACTAGTAGACAGAGTCTCTCCTTTCCCATCATGACTAGAATCTAGAAAAAAGAAAAAGTAGAACATAGTTATGCATGCACAAATCTTTGGACCGTTATGAGGGTAAAAATGGTCAAATATAGCTCTTTGGTAGAGAATGTAATTTTCTAAATTATGACTGACTGTTTCTAACTAATTTTCTGAGAACAATTATAATTCACTTTACTTTATCTCAGTAAATACTGCTTTGAAATTAAAAACTACATATAACTATAATGAACTTCATTATTGGCCTCTGAAATATCTAAGGACAATATATTTAACAATGTTGCCTAGGTACAAAGATGAAAAGTAACTGATCCACACTTGATGCCTACAGCTATGGATAAGATAGTTTTTTTCATTGAGCCTCAGTTTCCTCATCTGTAGGATGATTTAAACAATACCTAATACATGAGGTTATTGTAAGTTGTACATCAACATTTATGTAAATCACCTAGTGTAGTGATTAAGATCAGTAGACACCCCATAAGTTATAGCTATTGTTATAATTGATAATAATTCATGCCATTATCATAATTACTTATAACCCCTGTTAAAAAAAATAAAAGATTGCATCACTGACAGTAACGATTATTTAAAGTCAAAATTAGAAGTTGTCTTTGATAATAAGACATTTTTTTCAGCAGCAATCTCATCTATTCTTATTCTCATCTATATGAAATATTCAAATGATACTGTCCAGTCATAAATATATTCTACTATTTAAATATACACATAAATGTAAGTAGAATTAACCCTTACTTATGAATTATAGAAGATAAGAAAGTTATTATGTCAATATCCCCTAAGCAAACTTACAAAACTTTACATTTTCCATTGCTTTTCATGATTTTCTATAGGGAAAACATTTTTAAAAAGTATTGTTACGTTTAAGGGTTAACTTATGAAGTGTTGCCAAAAATCTCATGTGTGAAAAAAATGCAAGAGTTTTTAGAGGTGAATTATTAGATGATGAAATGTATAACCTAATCAGTGGATTAATCCACTGACATGTATTCACTGGAGGTAACTGTAGGGTGTGGCTGGAAGAGGTGAATCACTCAGGGGTTTGCCTTTGGGGTTTATATTTTGTCCCTGGTGAGCTGGTGAGCAGAGTGCTCTGCTTTTGTTTGCTGCCATGTCCTGATCTTCTGCCTTACCTTGGGCCCACAGTAATGGAATTGGCCAATGATGAACTGAGACCTTCAAATCCATAAACCAAAATAAACTTTTCCTCCTTTAAGTTGTTCTTGTCAGGTATTTTGGTCCCAGCAATGCAAAGCACGCTAATGCGATATTCAACATCCTCAACTTATCAGCAGAATAATTCTACTTTGACACTTTTTACATGTTTTATTTAGCTAATCAATATTGTTTGTTAGGGTTTATTAGCACATCAAATACATGACTTTTAACTCTGTAAGGAGAAAAGTTTTATGCTTATAACTTACTCTTTGTCCTACATAATTAACCGTTAGCAGAGGAAACACTGTTAGCTGTCCTAATTGGGGAGAATTAAGTCACAAATGAAAGAGAAATATTTACAATCTAGAATGTTGCCCTTGTCATTTCTTCAATTGCTTCTACCTTTGGAAATGCATCATGGAAATAGAAATTTTAAATTACCTATGAGGGCTCTCAAAACAAGTTCTGTTAGTTTATCGAGTTTTAAAAAGTCTTTGTAACCATAAAAAAAAGATTTGAAGCATCTTTACGAGGGCTGAGATGCAATGTTTAGAGCTAACAAACTAGACACTTGGGTAAAGTCTAACCATCCAAAACTTCTGTGAGACTTATGAAATCTGCATAACATAGGAATACCATCTGCATTCTTGTCCTGAAAGTTTCCACTGAGTGTCATTTAAACACCAGTAAGAGTTTCTTATGCTTCTCAAATGGTTTGTAAAGAATCATCACATGCAGTTTTCTTGGTATCAGGAGACAAACTTCTCCTGTTTTACCTTTCATCCCAGCTCAAACCAGGTCTCTTTGAAATCATTGTATGAGATAGTCGTTAATCACACCCCAAGTCTTTCTTGCAGCTAAGGTGGCCACTCTACTCAGGACCTGTGCCTTCCATTACTGTGGCACTTTACCAACTCGTTTTATACCTAGGAAGATGTCTAGAATATATAAATTCTCATAGTCTACTAATTAATTCTGTTCATTCCTCTTACCTTCACTTTTTTGGGGGTTGTGTGATTAATTTCCATTAGTTTTATTCATCACCATAAAATGACATGACCTGCTATATTTCCCAAAATAGAAAAGGACTCTGTAGATATGATCTTCTTCTCTTCATTAATGCCAGATTTTTACTTAAGTGCCAAAGTCTCAGAGAACACAGAACATGTGGTTTCTCAAACAAAACAAAAAAAATATTAATAAGGAATATTTTACCTCAGTGGAAAAGAAGAGTAAGGTTTTAAAGACCAATAATGCCTAACATTAAAAATCATAATATCACACACAACAGCAATGGCACCATTTTATTTCAGTGATGTCATTCTTCTTCAAGGGGGAAAAACAGAAGTGATAAACTGAGGGGTATAGACCAGTGGTAGAGAGGAGACCTAGCCCCCAGCATAAAAAGGAAGTGGGGGGGGTTAAAACTGCAACTTCTATTTTATTGCACTGCATTAGGAAATGAAAGTGTTTACCAAAAATGAGTCATTTTATTTATTTATTTTCATGAGCAAAGAGGAGGCAGATTTTCCAACAAGAAATATTTTCATTACCAAGTTAAAATCATGTCTTCCCTGAAATTGTATTACCATTAACCCTTTATAATCAGTTATTGACTTTTCAAGTATAGAAAAATTTTTCTCTGTAGCAGTAATATTTTCCCCATATTTAATTAATTTATTTGTTCTATTTAGGTTTACATGGTATCAGAGTGCAATTTGATTCATTGTACACAGATGGAGGATAACATTTCATTTCTCTGGTTGTAAGTGATATAGAATCACAATATTCATGCAGTCATACATAAAGCTAGGGCTATGATGCCCATCATATTCCACCACCTTTACTGTCTCCATGCCCCCGCCCCCCTTACACCCCTGTGAATCGAGTTCCTCCATTGTTCCCATGTCTTTCCCCACATTATGGATCAGCATCCACTTATCAACGAGTACATTCGACATTTTGGTTTTCTGAGATTGGCTTACTTCACTTAGCATGATATTCTCCAACTCCATCCATTTACCTGCAAATGCCATAATTTTATTCTCTCTTATTATGTAGCAGTAATATTGTACAAGAAATAAGCACTTTCTTTAATGAGGATAGGGTCACAGCCGGTATTCTAGCTGCTTTTCTATTTGTCCTTTCTTCACTCAAAATCCAGTGTCATTTTCAATAGACTTTTGTTTGAATTCCATGTAAATAATTCCATGTTTCCACTGTTAGGCAAAGATGTAAAAGCAAACTGCTCCTAATTCACAAGACTGATTTTTGTCAAATTATTAAGAAATGTTATGTTTTCATTTATAAAAGAACATCACTCATTTTTATTCTCAAAGTTTCCTTTCCCCAGTGACCAGCCTCAAAAACACTTTTAAGCCAAATCTCTACCTAATTGACCTGATGTAGAACAGAATCGTGGCTAAGGATTATCATGAAGGACAATCCAGACTAGGATTAATTTTGCTTTTACTCTGGTTCATAGCTGAGCCAGCAAATAAGTATTGTGAGGGATATATAAAGAGATTTTATATATATATATGTATATATATGTGCATATATATGTGTGTGTGGATATATGTATATATATGATCTCTTTATATCATATATATGATCTCTTTATATAACTATATATATATTTTATGTTTTTAACTATATATATATTTTATCTATACACACATATATCTATACATTTCACTAAATTAAAGAGATTTTCCACATGCTGTTGCATTTTATTGTACAATATCCAAAAGTCACATTTGACCGTGTCACTACCACTCTTATAAGAAAGTATGGAATTGTTAGAAAGACATTAAGCTTGTTGCAGAGGTTACAAAGTTTCCAAATCCCACAACAATCCCACAAGTGCTGTACTTTGAGACAGCCACTATGGTTTCATGTGAAACAGAAGTGCTTTCCTATATGTATATGTCCTATAGATTACTAAAAAAATCTACTGGAGGATGAATATTTACCAAAATTAACTATCTTTTTTTTTTGCTTTGCAGTACACTATTAAATGAAATATATGTATCTTACTTTATTTTACTGAATGTGCATGTTAGTGATGAATATAATTGTTACAAGTACAATTTGGTACCACTGCATCAATTCTTGCAAAGGTGTCAGCTGTTTTACCCAGCAATGTTTTTGTGCCATCCAAATGTCAGAAGGAAAAAAAAAAAGTTGATCCTATAAATCATGAGATCCAAAAATGATGCAATATTTGATGTATTGAATAACTTCTATACTTTGGAATATTTGAACCACTTCTTTGTTTGCCAAGCATTCTCAAAACACACACACACACACACACACACACACACACACACACACACACCCGTGCCTGGTCCCAAAGAATAAAACCAGAAGCAAGTCTAAGCAAAACCCTAAGTCCAGCCATGGCCATACTGTCATACTTTTGAAGGCAAAAATACAATGTGGCCCATGAGATATTAACTCAACCTTCAGGTTAACAGCTAAATCTGTAATTCAACAAGTCAGTTGGTACTGTCATGATTTTCCTTTTGTCCTGATTTTTCATCCGGCAGACATTCAACAATGTCAACTATATAAGCTATTGTACGAACTTCTCCAGTCATATTTCACTTCTGGTTTAAAAAACTGTAATAAACAATTCTGGTTTTTATGAGCTCATCATGTCTACATTTAATATCTCAAAATGATGCTACAACATAACTGGTGCATTAATACTATTCAAACATATTCTAGTGCAGAAGATACAATAATGTAGATTTCTAACATCTATAAAGCCAAGGATAGCTTTCATCATATTTTCTTTTTTATATTTTCCCAATTTCTTTGGAGTAAATTCTTTGTCCATAGCCTTTATCTTTTTCTGCAATGCTAGACAAAGCATGTAACTTCTCAACGCAACCATATCAAAAAATCTAATCTTATAATCTCCTCTTTTAAGCCAATAACCTAACTTTAAATACAAAAATTTATTTTTTAAAAAAATTGTAAAAAATGATTACCCTATCAAGCTAACTGACAAATGCATAACCTCATATAGCTAACCTTTTCAGTGGTAAGAATACTTAATGTCTGCTCTATTAACAAATTTCAAGTACATAATACTTATTAACTATAGTCACTGTGATGGATGTTAGATTTATAGAACTTATTCATCCTGCAAAACTGAAACTTTATGCCCTTTGATTAACATCTTAAGCTGACCATATTGTTTTAGAATAAGTGTTATTAAATACTAAATACAATTTAAATAAGATAAAAAATTTGAAAATCTTTTTCGTAATATTATTGCAAAATAAGTCACAAACTGTACTTCTTGTAACTTATACTTCTTGTGTCTCTGTAGAGGTAGAAAGAAAATTTTGGCATTTAAAAATAACATTAAGGAGTTACAGAGATTATAGAATACATAACCAAAAATAACAGGTAAAAGTACTATAGGAGAAACTGAGAACAAAGAGTTAATTTCTAAAACCATATGTGTATTTTTATCCTCAAACCACTACCTTGGCATAGTATATTTAACACAAGAATTCACCAACAAAAACAATTATTAGTTGTCAGATCACTAACACCAGCACAAGTCATGTGGCATCTGGAAAACGTTACTGTACACTCATGAGAAAATGAGAGTGAAAAGGCAACTAACATCTTAGTAGTAGTATGAAAATCGTTTTGTCCCTGCAGACATCTGAAAGGTCCTCGAGGACTCCTAAGAGTACCTGAGCCACACTTTGAGAACCACTGCATCTATGTTGTTATAGGCAGTTATCTTATCATTTGTATAGAGTTTCAAATTTTGAACAGTGAAGTAGCTTGAACTTCTTGGCTAGGCAAAATAAATTCTGGCACTATTACAAAGTTAGAGGTTAAAATCCTAATTATTTTCACCTGGGAGCTGGGAATCTTTTACAAACACATTATACTGCCAGTTATCAAGCAATTTTGTAAGTTCATATAAGTGACCATGAATTTGATTATGACTTCCCAAATTTTTCAAGTCTAAGGTCATATTTTAAGATAATAAATATTTGCAAATATTTCACATGAAAGCAAATGTGCTTTTTAAAATAACTTTCCATTCATTGAAAAAGAAAAAGGCTAGTATAACGACTACTTTGGGATGATGTATGTAAACTGCTTAGCACAACGCCAGACCCATAAGTATTAATTAGCAATCTATTTCTCTCTGCCCCAAGAATGCCTTTCTTCAGCCTAATAAGTAACACAAAATTTACCAAAAATTCCCAGCAAGAAATCAAGCTTTGAATCAATGCCACAAAAAGGTCTTGAATGCAAAATTTCAAGAAATTTGTATTTATTACAGCAGAAACTTTCAAATACTTTAGAAAGATTCAAGTTGGTTTTAGATGAGGAAGAGATAACCTTGGATTGGCATCACACTTCAAGATTATATAGCTGAGCAACAAATCTTAGAAATTCTACTTATAGAGACCTTTGTGGTCTTAAGACTCCAGTGTTTTCAGTATTGCAGAACCTTTGTGGTTGGTTATGTCTTCCATCAACTAAAACCCCCAAGGTATGGAATATTTGCTCCTATAGATGGATGTCATTTCTGGCATGTACATGGTACTAGTACAGTAAGACATTCTTGCAGCTCTTTTCCAAAGGGTAGTACAAAACAAAATTGCCCTGAATTTATTATTTTTTTATTTTTGTCTCTCAATGAACCCATCCCCAATGCCCTTAGGCAGACTTGAAGAAAAAGAAAAAGAAATTTTTAACACAATTAAATCAAAACATGCCACATAAGTGATCAGTGAGACAAACAAACAATAAAACAAATATCAATCCATTCTCAAAACTAACATCACCTTTGAAAACAAAATTCTGTGTCTCAGCATTGAGTTCCCTAGAGCATATGTTCTAGCAAAGTGATGGATCCTGACTATGAAATTAAAATGCCCAGAATCTGTTAAAACAATATGGGAAACTGGTTCCATAAAGGATTATCTTCTGCTTCAAATGGAATGTGCATCCTACATTCTAGATATTACATGGAAAGCAAGCATTTTGGTTTAGTGGATGGCTTCAGAGTCCCAAAACCTAAGTTTCTAGCTTGGCTCAATTACAAACAGTTTGGTTATTAATAAATATTTTTTAAATGAATAAAAAGTGATGTGATGCACTCAGACAAGTCCAACAAATAGTTAAGTAGCAAGCAATTTAAACTAAAATAACAGCACAAGAAAGAAAGAAGAAATCTTATACTATGGTAAATATGATCTAAATGGCTTTTAACTAAAGAGGCTATTCTAGAGAGTCCAGCTTTGTAAAGAAGGCAGGAATATATATAGCCCTTTCCACAGGAGCCACAAACAGAGATTGTATTTAAGGACAATCATAGTAGGCACATTTGCAGAAATTGGAGGATTTAACAGTTCCAAAGTTCCATTTTAACAGTTCTGAAGTCTCATTATCTGTAAATATTAGTGTAATAGCAAATTAGAACTAAAAGAAGTAACTTATAAAATTATAAGAAATTATAAGAAATAAATGCAAACACTTGAAATTATTGTGCTATAGACTATGACTTTGAGAAACTACAAAGATGGAAAATTCTATGTAATTGGTACATCATTGCAGATACAAAAGAATTCATGGAATTATATAGGTGATGATGGAGGGTGACTTCACTGTTCAAAGTCAAGTTATTCAGAGGAAGGAGACCACAGAGGGGCAAAACTTTGATGTTTTGTCACCTCCTGATGGCTCCTAGTTACAATTTTCATGTATATCTTCTTAGGGATCAGTCTGCTCTTTGCGAACATTGCTTATTTCAGTTATAATAAATCTTAACAAATGGAACTGTGACCCAGCTACTCTGAAATCCAAAGTACATCAGCAGTTCTTCATATAACATGTCCAATTTGGTCAAGTATCTCTAACATGTACTACTCTCTGTGACAATTTCTCTCCTTTGCAAAGCATCATCCTCTCAAGTTGGGTATCATTGTTTGTTCAGCCCCGCTTTGTTTTTTTGGTTTGGTTTTTGTTTTAAGCATTACTCTCAAGCTTTTTTTTTTTTTTGTAGAGAAAACATTTATGAATTTTTCAGATTGCTTACTGTTTCCAGTTTTGATTTCTGACAATTTTTCACTTCTTTAACTCTCCATTAAAACTCAAGGTGGGCTAAAATAAGATACATCTCAGACTGCTCTATTTGGTTTATTCATGGTTTGGTAAATATTCTGAAAAATCAGGATTATTAATTAAACTAGTTTTTAAAATTTTTATTGCATAATTATTTTTTTATCCCTCTTCTAAGTAAAAAATGATTCTGTGAATAACTACCTTTCTCTTTAATCTGTACAACCTTGATCATCTGTGGATGTTTATCTGCTTCGTGATTTTTTTTTTCCAAATATTTCAGCTCTCACCAATGTAACCTGAAATTGTAACAACCTGTGGTACTTCTGTCTTAATCTTTCTGATGAATTTTCATTATCTCTTCTAACTTAAGAAATAGCTTATAACCAGCCATGGCCTGCAACAGAACAGAGAAGTGTACAATAGCCTGGGAAATAACAACTGGAGCCTTCATCTCCCTTGAGTAATCTGTTCTGCCTCTACATAATTTTTTTTTCAAGAAATGTTCATTCCTTGAAAGTCTGTATTCCTAAATGTGAACTTCAGAAATAAACTATGCAGCTCTTTTTAAACTGGAGCTCAGTTTCCCAGACATTGGTCTACCCCAACATGAACTGGAACAAGGAAAGAAGTGAGATGGAGGGCAGGTAAGTGGAAAAACTGATGGTCTTTCTAGGCCCTGGTGAGTAGAGACAGGATGAGATCACCTTTAATTTTCTCAAGGGTACAACATATTTATATCCAAATGTAAATGAATGTAACCATGTCCCTCCAGGGACAACTACAAATGCCATGGAGATTGTCTCTTCAATTAGTACAGATATGGAAGAGTTGACAGTACCTGCTAGCTGGGGCTATCAACTCTGCAGTCCTTATCCATTCAGAAAACATAAGTCCAGAAACACTAGACTCTGCTCTAAACAGCACTGATGGTACAATTAGCAAACAAAATTCCCTAAAAACACTGTCTTGTTTAGAATTCTAAATCTTGAATGACATACATTTAAATATGGAATTGTTTCTAATCTATGGTTTTTTACTCTTTGCAAACAGAACAATTTATAGCATTTTTCCTATCTAAACACAAATCTTTGACATAAGTTGTAAAAATAAATTTGTCTTCTTTTGGAAGACATGGACTCAGAGAAAATGCTCAATTGTCAGCTTTCTTCTACTCTTTTAAAGATATCTTCAGTGGACCTAGTGGCTATATTTAATTTGTCTGAAAACCCTATCCCAATTGATTGGGAAAGCAAAATATAAGAGCTGGGCTAGATTATTTGGGGACCTTGTGTGTTGTTGTTTGTGTGTATGTGTACTTTTAAATTTATATTTCATGGGCAGCTGTGGAGAGGCATCGTAAGAAAGTCAATATTTATTCTCCTACATATTTCTAAGAACATTTGGCAGATTATTTGTTAATGAGTCAGAACAAAAGAGATAGAAGGTATTCTCAAAGCCATTTAGTATGTCCCGCCATTCCTGTACTTGAAGCGTCAAATGAATGGTTTGTGACTTCACAAAATTCTTCTTTTATTGGTTCTTTTTAGTTATATATGACAATAGAATCCATTTTGATATAATTATACAAACATGGAGCATATCTTCTTCTAATTAGGACCCCATTCTTGTGGATGTACATGATGGTAGGATTCACAGTGATGTTTTCATATATGTACATAGGAAAATTATGTCGGGTTCATTCTAATTTCAAAGTTGATCACTCTTAAAGGAGCCTGGATAACCCATACAAAATCTGGTTACTTTAAACCAAACTTTTATTCTCTACTGTTCAGAGTCAATCCAGCTCCCAGTATGCTTTTGTCATTAACAAAAACTCTGAGGGTGGTTTCACAGGGATTTTTATGCATTGTTCTATGTTCTTTGTTTGATTTATAAACTGCTGAGGGGAAATGGGGTTGTAAACCTAATCCAGGTTTATGATATAAAAGGGCAGCACATTTTAGAAACACCTTGTGGTCTTACAAATAGAGTTAACTTTAAGCAATTTATTTAGTTAAATTACTGACTCAACTATGTATTAAATTGCTGCCAGTTGGAAATAATGGAGCTTGGCAGTTTTACTGTCAAATATAGTGGGTATAGGAAAATATGTGGAGACGGGAGACTTGCAAAAGACTGGGCTGCTGCAGCATTCAGTGATGGAAAAATCTAGTAATTCACCTTGACTACACTCAAAAGGAAAAATTTGAAAAGCAAGCCTCCACTATTAAACAGTTAATTATAGTGTGTTTATGTGTATAGGGCTTGATTGTTAATTGCTTAAACTAAGTTGTTCTATAAAGACAAGTGCTTGTTGCCTGGATTCTTATGTGCTTAGAGATTGATCTGTGTGGTGAACTGGCCTGTTTTCCAGGGTGTGAATTGATTGACATAAATTTGAAGTCTGGATTTTAGAAAAGAGGTTTTATAGGATGTCATGAGCAAAAGATAAACTATGAAGAAAATCTACAACTTTAAAGGTAAAAGTAAAATACCACTTGCTCTGTTTAAACGTGACTTTTAAAGATGCATTTCTTAGTCTCTATTCCTAACCACCAAGAAAAGAAGAGAAAATAAATATATAGAAGACTCTGCTCATGAGATTTATATGGGTTCAGAGACTTTGTACTAGTTGTGAAAAATAAGATCCCTGGGAACAGCTGAAGAAACATGGAATTATTTGAGCTGGAGCATGGAAGCCAAGAACTGATATGACCTGGTCTCCAAGCCTATGAAAATTTTGATAGAAAATAGACACCTAGCTATTATATTTGCACAGGACCATGGAGCTTAATTGGCAAAAGTTGCAGTTGAAATAATTTGGGATGGAAATCAATAAATTTGTGTTCTTAAAGTTTTTTTTTTAATTAGGCACTTTAATTCTATAAAAGAGTACCATTTCATACAGAATACCAAACCATAACTAAAATTTTGTTTTAAAAATTTATGTAAATTTCTGTTATTCTTTGACTTTATTCAGAAAAGTAAACTTCAGGAAAACGATTACTATAATCTGTAACTTTTTGAATTGTGTTCATCAACTGTAGCATTAATCAAGCTGTAGGCTTAAAAAAAAAACAGAAAGTAAAAAAAAAATATTATAGCAAAAATTAAGCCCAGTACCAGGTAAGATCAATATGTCCTTTACATTTAGTTAAAGTTGTCTCAAGGTCTCTATTCTATGATTCATGGAAGGCCCATGCCCTCCAAAATTCCCAAGAATTTCCCAAAGGCTGTTAGGCTTTAAGTTCTTTTGAACTTGCAAGTCTATCTCCCACCTGGGTTTCACCTCCCAATTCAATAATAATAATAATAGCAACAATAATAATAACAATGGGCTGGGGCTGTAGCTCAGTGGTAAAATGCTTGCCTCACAGGTGAGGTACTGGGTTCAATCCTCAGCACCACATAAAAATAAATACATAAGAAGATATTGTGTCCATTTACAACTAAAAACATTTTTTAAAAATAATAATAACAATAAAATAGTGGTATAAGGCACTGTGCACACAGTGGACTTTTATATGAAACCATATTTCCCTTATTTTAGGATAACAGTGTACGTATATGTCAAACATAAAGTTCTGGTAAGCCAATTAGCCTTGACTACATTGATAAGGATGGTCCACAGAAAAGTATAGCCAATTTCTGTAATAAATTCTGGAAGAATAAACCAAGTCAATTCATAAAGCAAATCACCATACCTTTTTTTTTCCTGTTGCAGACTGTCTGTAGCTTGCAGAAAATGGGACATCTGATAGAATTCAAAGGGAAAGTAATTAACTGAAAGACAGCATGCAGTTTTGAAGTAGGTTGTGTCTGGTTCGAATCAGTAAAGAACAGAGCTTTTTGTTCTTTCCTTCTGTGAACTTCAAGCTCAATGGTGTAAAAATTGTTCAAAAAGAGAGGTAGTTCAGTTTGATGGATTAAGGTAAGAGATAAGTATGATCCTAAGATGATACATTACCTCAAGAAGTCATTTTTTCTTTCCTATTAGTAATGAAAGTAAACCAAGAGTGTTCCAACATTTCTTATCTGTAATAACCCCTGTTTACTTTCTTTTATCAAATTCGGGGTCTTCCCCCTATTATTCTCACTAGCTTTCCTGGAGTGAAAAGTATGGCTTCATAAAAAGGAATGAAAGCATCTGTTCATTAACTTTCAGCTTAATAAACTTTTTTCTTTATTTTCTTCAACTACAACTCTCATGATTTTTCTAGTCACCATTCTTTTCATTTATTTTCACATCCCTTAGTTTGCATGTCAGCTCCAAATGCCTCAACCCAACAGTTAAATTAGTTCTGTTTTTATAACAGCTCACAAAAGGGTTGACAGCTTAAACTCTTCCTCTAATCTAGCTCTTCTTGCTGCATGCACCATTTCTTTATTGACCTTAGCTTTGGAGAACTTTAAAAATAATACATATCAGCAAGGGTTGCATGCTTTCTAATCATATGTTTTCTCCTGCTAATCATTCAGTTACCTGATTAGAAACAGATGCAATCTATTTGAAATGTGAACTTAAGAGTGAACCGCTGGTAATGGTTGCATATTTTTTGTAGATAGTCTGTGTATATGTTATGAAATGCCCTAGAAGGTTTTCAATAGTAAGCCTTTAGATTATATTTTACAACTACATCTTTTCCTGCCAAATGGCCCTCTCCAACCAAAATCAGCTGACAAACAAAACAAAAAATAAGCAGCAACAACAAAAATGCAACCAACAGTGAAAGCCACAACATTTAAAAATAATCTGCAAACATGAGTCTTAGAATCCCGATAACACAGAGAAAGCCCTGCTCTTGATGAGTCTATGATGCATTGGAAGAAAGAAACACATCGACAGCTTTTTAAAACCTGAAGCAGAATATAATAATCAAAGCATATACAAAGTCTTAAGTAAAAAGAAAGGAGAGAAAAAATACTTTTGTGCAAGGAAAATCAGGCAGGACTTGGAAAAAGTTGTTTGTGTTGGATCTTAACAAAGGAGTAGAGTTTCAATGGGCAGATGGAGAGAAATTCTAGGCTACAGCCACAGCATCAGCAGCAACCTCTGAAAAATCCTTAGAATCTGTGTCCATGTAATCACCCCTGAATTTTACTAATAAAAGATTAAATTACTAAGTTGAAATAGCTTAGTATTTTATTGAAGCAATCCACTTATCAATTGTACTGTACCAAGTTAACTTGAACTGAACCATGTAACAAACTACTTTTTAGAACTCCTAATATAAATATACTCAAATATTTATTTAATCAGACTGCTGCCAAGTGAACTGAAATCTTCTTAAAAGAAAAATTTCCAAGGAACCACTTTAAATCAGAACTGGACCTATATGGGGTTTCTTGATTTTACTTTTATAAATATAACAAGATCAGAGCAACCAGCATATTCTCCAAATCAAATATAAATTAAACCAATATTCATTACATCTGGTTCATATCTGTGATTATCAATAAAAACCAATTAGATAACTAAAATTTGGGCACTAATTTGTAAGTCTTGCTAAACTTGAGACTTTCACAACAGCTATTTGACAATTTAGAGAGAGTTTTTATAACAATTCTCATTGAGGGCAAAATAAGCACAAAGAGTCCCTAAGCTTAAATTGCTAGTTCAGTATTTAAATTGTATTCTTTCTCTAGTTCAGTATTTAAATTGTATTCTTTCTTTGTAATAGATGGTTCATTCAGACACTTCAGGGTGGATGTGGAAGTAGCTGGGAGGAAGAGGGGTGCCTAATGAATATTTTTGCTGAGTGCTACTTAGTAATAAATAATAACCAGACACCTCAAATTTTGTTGCTTCTCATGAATAAACGTTCATCCAATGACCACCACCTTCATCCCAACACATACTCCTGTTAGTAACCAGAGAAGCAGAGACAGGGATCTGACAACTAAATGGCCCTTTTTTCCATTGCTTTGATCTAACACCAATTCTACGTAGTCATCGTTGCTCTGAAAACCGAGTTCCTCTGTAACTGAAGGCAGGTGATGGCTTGTTTTGGCACTAACTCTGTTAAGTTAAAACTGTGCTACAGAAGCAGAAAGATTTAAGAGCCTCTCACCTCACAAACTTGAGTTTCAGGTTGGGGCAGTGACAACCTGTCAGAATCTCGTTTGTGGCACCCAAGCAAACCAAGCACGTGGACAGCGGAAATGGCTAGAAAAATCCTCAGACCTTGGTTCTCTTGGTCATTAATTCTATTGATTATTTTGGTGTTTAAATACTGAGACAGGCCCTGGTGCCAGTCCCAAACATAACTAGTCAACTTACATTTCCCTTGGCCTTTTAGAAAATGCAGATGTGCCCAAATCCTAAAACATAACTGAGTTAAAAATTTTTTAAAAAATGGAGAAAAGAAAAAAGAAAAAAGAAAGAAGCAGGGGGGAAGTGTTCCAAACAAACGAAATGTTGATCTGCCTTTTATTAATTTCATTTTTTATCTTCTTGTGTACAGACATTTGACAGCTGTGACATTCATGGGCAATGCATTTGAAAAAGAAGACATAAATATTCAGAGACATATTAGAATGCTGTTCAATGTAAGCACCTGTCTACTTAGTGTTGACAGAAAATCATTTACTTTGCTTTATGCATGTTCCCTCCAGAGACCACAGAGGTCCTATTTTATTTAAAGAGCTGGTCCCAACATCAGTGCTTGCTCTTGAAACTGCAATATATATAGCTAATTATATTTATTGAGGAAACAATTTTGTTTTATATTTTCAATAATACTTAAACAATTTTGTCAATCTTGACCTCAGAAACAATTTTCCCTAAGGATTCAGTTAACGAAAGACATCATCTAAGGCCTGAAACCAATGTACTTGCCCTACACTGTTTCCATTATCACCTGGGGAAGTTTCTCAAGCATAACTTTCAGAAAGAAGTGTGTAAGACGAGACTGCAAGATCTCTGTGGATCTTATGAAAAACATCACAGTCAATAAAATCCATGCTAGGATCCGTATACATTATTCCTCCTTATCTACAGTTTTGTTTTCCTGGGTTTCAGTTGCTAGCAGTCCACCACGGTTAGAAAACACAAATGGAAAATTTCAAAAGAAAACAATTCATAAGCTTTAAATAACTTTCATTATGTGCATTATTATAATTGTTCTATCTTATTATTAGTTACTGTCATTAATTTCTTATTGTGCCTAATTTGTAAATTAAACTTTATCATAGTTGTATATACATAGGAAAAAACATAGCATATATAGGCTTCAGTACTGTCTGTAGTTTCAGGTACCCATGCAGAGGTCTTGGACCATATCCCACTCAGATAATACATGCATACAGTATATGGATGTATTATGTATTATACTGATATAATCTTAAATGATATTAGTATTGCATAAAGCAATACACTATCATAAGCCAAATAAATATTGACTTTCAAATCTGATATATCAACTTTTGTAAATCTTTGTTTCTTTCTACTTTGGCCAAAGCTGAAAAGTAATCATGTAATAACTAAACAGTTGACCATGCACAGAAACTGAAGGGTGGAAAGATGGAAGGAAGGAAGGGAGGGAGGGCAACCTTTGTAAGGACAGAGTCGCTGTGGGAAACTCAGGAAGTGATTTGACATGGACTCTCAAGCCTTATAACTCACTCCCAAGTGATTAAAATAAGAATGATTAAGTTAAATTAACTGTTCAGCCAAAGTGTACTTGCCTTCCTATACCTGGAAAAATGCCTATCTTAAAGGAGCACGGTTTGCAATGGGTTAACGCCTGACTACCGGAGAAGCCTCTCTTAGCTGAATCTCAAGTCAGAATTACAAATGTACCATATTATCAGAAATATAATGAAACACAGACCAAAGTGAACAAAGCCTAATTTTTTGGCTATGACATTTCTCCCCACTTTAGTTTTACCTGACATGAGTGTGTAATACTGTTAGCTCGGCCTGATGAGGTGGGGGTGGGGGTGAGGCGTGGGGGTGAGGCGGCTAGAGCAAGTCCTCAGAGCGCCGGCTTCCAAAACCTTACAATGCTGCCACCTTCAGGCCGAAGCTTTCAAAGCGGATTCCATCAATAATGGGGTTTTCCTAACCTTAACAATGAAAAACAAGATCGTGGTAGAAGACCAAAGCCCCAAACCCAGAATCCTGCAAAGAGTTAAGCCACTAGGTGATATGAAAGAACAGGCCCTTTAGCTTAGCTAGTTCAGTGCCGTTACATAATTTAATTAGGATCATCACACGGCAACCGAAGCTGTCTAGAGGAATTATGAGCCACAAGTTCAGATCACATGTGAATCCTTTTGCTCAATTAAAGCTAAGCAATTTTTAAGGTTTTTTTCCTCTCTTTGCAGTATATGCAAAGAGCAGTGAAGCGTGGCCTGCATATTTTTCACATTAAAATTATTACATAAAGCCTGTAGCATTTGAAATACTTATGGAAATCAAAATGTTACACTCTGACCTTGGGCATTTAAACTTCGTCATTTTTAAAGCTATTGTTGCTATGCTCTCCTTTGTTCTAAGAAAATTACTGTGGTTAGTTATAATAGCTGAATGAATAATTACTGGAGGAAGAAAAGAAATATGTAATAGTGCTGAAATGATTCTTGAGCCTACACACTACCAAACAGAATTTGAATTCTGTTTGAAGTCCCAGCATCGTGACTAAAGGCATTACCCTACTTCTCCCTCCCTACTGCACCTGTCAATAAAAGTGATTGCTTTCTTCCTCAGTAGACTATCCAGTGTACTTACCTTTATGTCAAGAAAAACTCTAAGAACTTGATGAGGGAAAAAACTTCTGGAGGAGTCTGACTCTAGGTTGATCTATTTTTCATGATGTAAGCACATGTAGCATCAAGCATGTGAAGCTATAATGTTCATTATTAGGCTTTTTCCTAAAGTTTTAAACTTCCTTCAGGCTTTTAACTTCCTTTCTCACTAATTACATCAGAAGACAGAAAAGACGGAAATACTTTCTATTTTTAACTATGCTTTAAACTTGTATAATCAAACAGAATTATAATTTTAGTAATTCAAAATTATGTTGATTGTATTTATTCTTTGTAATTACTAAAATTAGTATTTTGAAAATAAATCTACCTGAAAATTTTCAAAATTAATGGAATTTTAACTTAATTTAATTGGGGGAATAAGCATTACTCTTTTACAAAAGAGCATCTAATACAAATTATAAAATAGGAAGATACAAAGAAATGTTGGTGCTAGAAAAAATATTACATTAAGTTGAGCATCTCCACAACTTGGAATAGATTTGTTTGCCTGTTTATTTATAAAATTCCCACTACTCCAGTTGTCTTGCTTAAGACAATTGAAATTAAAATGGACAACAGAACTTCCAATGAATACTGTAGGAAATTCTTTACTAACTCATAGATCAAAAAGAATAGGCAAAACTAATTTTATAGTGTTACAGTCTACTTATTTGCAATAGAAGAAATCTGGATTTTTAAGGGCACACACAAATGTATCTGAGTCACATATTGTTTATTAGCTTCTTGGATGAGAAGTACACAAAAATGCAAAAATGATGCAATCTTTATTTTTAAAAAATCCACAAAGGTTAAATCTTCCTACGTTTGCAACCAGATATTTGCAGGATTAACAACTCCTTTAAACACTAGTCGGATTTAGCCATAATAAGAATATAAATACAATAAGACATTCCTAAGGGGAATACAATTTTTAAAAAATTTCCATATTTGCTACAATAAATGTTATGCCTAGAAATTTTATAGCTAACAGAAACACAGAAAATACTATACCCAGAGCTAGAAAACTGTTCCAGTACAAAGCAAGTCTGATATATTACCTTCCAAATACACAGCATATCCCTGGTAAAGTTGTAAATTATGGTTGCAAATGAGGCCACAAACAAAATTTTGCTCAAGGCATGAATCATAAATTCAAACAATAATCATCTCCTGCGTGAGGCACAACTACTTTGTTTACTTCTTAGGCACTGTTTCCTAAACATGAAGATGAAAGTAGGTCAAGGAAATTTAGCATCTTTTTCTCATGAAGCATGCTATGATATTGTGTAGCTCTGCCTTATTTAAAATTGTGAAACCTTTTAAATATAAAAATCTTTCTGCAGTGCTAGGTCCTTAAGCATATTGACACCTTAATTCATGATGACACCATAGCATCAAAACTATACATATTTAGTGAGGAAAAATAAATGACTCATAATAGCAACCTGCTATGTGGAATTCTGACATGTTTTTCACAGTGAAAGTAAAAGGATATTTAACAAATGTCGAATGCTACTTTTAATCTATTTAGTAGATCTGATTGTTTACTATTGCTTGTACATATTTGAAGAGTCAAATATTTTTCTCTTTTACATTTCTATAATTTCTGGAAGCCTAATTCCATTAAAACTTTTTTAAGTATGAAGCTTAGGAAAACTGGCCTTTAATTAAATCTACTCAAATCATAGCAAAGATCATGAAGTTAAATGCCAGTTCTGAAATTTCCTTGTAAAATACTGTTCAGAATGAAGATTTGGGATATTGACATAATGCTTTTTTTATTACGGACAGTTAAGGATGAATCACAGCCTGTTTGCTCATATGTAAGGTCCTTAGGTATCACAAATGTCCTATTCTTCCAACAATGAACATTACTAATAATAACAACAATAACAATAGTCATATTAATTATTTACAATATACTAGGAAATGTGCTATGTGCTTTATGTGGGTTATACTTTTTGTTATGAAAACTCTTTAAAGCAGAGGCTATATTTATATCTGTTTTACAGATTATGATACTGAGGCTTAGAAAAGTAAGCCTCAGCCTGGTCATTCTGAGTTGGTTAGTGGGCATTCAGAAGTGGTAGAAAGACAATCTATTTCCTAAGAAACCAATAGTCTACTTGTTAAAAACTTCCTATCAGTGAATAAAGCAATGGAGACACATAAAATTTTATCTGTCTTAAACCTATCCAATTGAAATCAAACAATTCATGGGCATTTACATGCAATTAATAAGCTCACACAATGATCGACATAGTGCAAGCTACATAATGTAGTAATTTACATAATGCAACTGAAAAAGTATTGATTGATTCCAAATTATATTCCATTCTCTACCAGATGGGTTGAATTTGGTAGTAAGCAAAATGGAGGTATTTTTGCCCTGAGGGTATTTTATGGTAGTGGGAAAATCAAGTAAAAAATTTTAACATCTGCAAATAAAATAATTAAAAAGCAAGCTGAATAGAGAATAATGAATTTGGGCAAGTGGTCAGAAGATATCTCTGAATAGGTGGCATTTCAACTGGATTCTGAAGAATGAGTAATTACCATGCCTACACATAAGAGGGATATTCTACTTGAAAGAAAATGCCATATGCAAAGAACCTGAAGCTGGAGAAACCAAAGTGTGTGCACACCAGAAACTGGTGCATGGTGAGCCCTCTCCATTTTCTCCAGCTCATTCTTCCACATCACCCTCACCCATCATCCAAGCCAAAAGGATAGGAGTTGTATTCACTTTCTCTTGGTCCTCACACCCCACATCTCACCAATTGACATGTCCTATTGGCTTGGACACTTACCTTGAATCTGTCCACCCTTTTTATTCACTATCCTAGACCAACTTATGATCATCTCTTGCCTGGACTACTGCTCTAGCTTCCTCACTGGACTTCCTGTTTTCACTCTGCTTTCTGCAATCTTACCTTCATAACAGCCAGAGTCATCTTTCAAAAATGCAAAATAGGTCTACATAAAACTCTCTAATAATTCCTTTTGCATTTCCTTCTGATATTCACAAGGTGGGTTTCATCTTTTCTTTGAGATTTTCACTTCAATGTCACCTTCTAAATGAGGCCTTTCTTCATGGCTCAATCCGAGTGGGATTCACTCTAGCATGTTATATTTACTCTTTTTACTCTGTTTATGATACATATCCATCTCCTGAAACATAAACTTTTTTGAGGGAGAATATATCTTGATCACTGAGTTTCCACCACTTAGAACAGTGCCTACCACATAGCAGACACTCAATAAAATTGAAAGGGTTGGAGAGGTATGTAGAAGTCAAATCATTCATGGATCTTTGGGCCACAGTAAGTTGGGATTTTTATGCCAAATTCAATAGGAAACTTTTGAGGAATTCTGGGAAAAGGGAAAAAAAATATCATGCTGGCTGTTTCCATGTGGAGAATAGATTGAAGAAGAGCAAGAGGAAAAGCAAGAAGAGGGTTTAAGAGGCCAATTCAGAAATGAAAGTGAGAGATGGTTTTGGCTTTGGATAGGATGGTGGTATTGGTGATAAAGGAGAAGTGAATGGATTTGTAATATCATTTCAACTTGCTGATGAATTCAACTGAATTTGAAGAAAAGGAAAATTGAGAAATTAAAACTTTTTTTTTTGCCTGTGGTGGAGGAGGAGGAGTTAAAGGAAGATAGACCTGGAGATAGGACAATAAATTCGAATTGTATGCATTTAATCACTCTGAGTCAGACCTAATTTTCTGGCAACACATTTGAGTCTGCTTCAGGTCTGGTATTTCTCCTTAGAGGGGCAATTCAAGGAAAGGTCAATCTATTAACAGAAACAAATATCTCTTCAGCAGATATCCTGCCTTGATTAGATGGCAGCACTATAAGAAGCAAATAACAGCCCATGAAGGATGATGAACATTTAGCTCTTCATTTTTTATGCCAGTTTTCTAAATAAGCCAAAAACAATTTTGTCAAGGAATTTCCAGCCCTAAATATATAACATAAGGAAGAACGTGCAGATTGATAAGACTTTTACACTGCATATAATTGAAAGATGATGATGCTGTAGGTTTTTGCTCTTCTATTCCCACTTCACAGTCCCTCTGTGCAATCTGTAGCACCAGGGGAATTCAGGACAGAAAGGAGGAGTAGAGGTTTCCTGATGCCATTAGCAGCTGTATGTTAGTCAGTATTTCCAAGGGAGGCCTGTGGAAGTGGAGCTGAAGAAAGTCAATATAGGAGTATTTCTTGAAATGAATTTTAGAAGTTTTCCTAGTTGATTTGAAGATTTTATTTTTGTGTAGATATAAAATTATTAGGAAAACTTGAAAATCACTTTTCAGTGATATTTTACCTTTATAACAATGGTAGCCTTTATATTCATCTTCATTCTTCTATTAGATAGTTTAATGTAATTTTAAATTTGTTATCTAAAAAGCATGGCAAAGATTAAGAATATAATTCAAAGTAGATAAAGACAACAAAGGCATTATTTTTATATCAATTATTCTTATCATCCTTGAAAAAAATAAAAATAAAGCAATCATGAGTTAACTTCTAAAGTTAAATAGAATATTATGATCAATGTTGTACTTGACATAGATGATTATGAGAACTGAATTATTAATTATATCCAAGAATAATCTAATGTAAAAATAGAAGAAAGAATATCAAAATTAGCATAATTTTTGTGAACAAAACTGAATTTCAGTAATGATTCAATACATAACCAAATAAAACATAGACAAAGGAAAAGCATATATTACCATGAAAATCAACAAAATATATAAGAAATTTAATTTAGAATATACCTATGTTGTTAATTAAGAAATACAACCAAAGATTTTCACATCTTGCTCACCCTAGCTATGATGGTTTAAACTGCTTGAGTCCAAGAGTAAGTACAAGGACAAGAGCTTCTCTCCTTCCACTAGTCCTATTAAGGATTCAAAGTCTCCCGGTGTGCAAATAAGCATATCATTCCAGGGTCCAAAGGTGTGCCAAGCATAGCCTTACCCCAAAAGGTACTGATTCCATTTCTGTGATGACAGGACAATATGCTGGCAGGATGGATCCTCCTTGGGTCTCCATTCTGGAGTAGGTTCTAGTTCCCTGGTATATAGAGACTCCAGGTGCTTGAGTATTTAGCCTCATAGTAGTTCTTCTCCTAGACTCATAGCCCACAGTAACTTTTGATCACAGGCTGCCTAGTAAGTAACATTCAGGGATGGAAGACGTGTGTCCTCATGTTCTACCCCCAACTCCTCCTTAGCCTTCTCAAGCCTGCTCTCTTCATTTCCACCTCCTCTATCCTTGTCCTTCATCCAGAAAATTCTTCATCCTACTCCTTTCTTCCACATAGGACTTAATTTCCCATTAGAATGAGACTATCAGCAAGGACCCCAGCATTTGACAACATGTAATTAATTTATTTGCTTTTTTGAAGTGGAAGGAGCCAAATCCTCAACGTGCAATCTTCTTTCCCTGGAGATACACAAAATTATTTTACTCATCCTAGTGTCTCGATCATTTTTAAGAATAGATTTGCTGAATTTTAAAAAACAATCTTACATAGGTAAACATACATAGAGGAGGACATATGCTTTCATACCCTATTATGAGTGCTGGAATTTAAACAACTCCATTGATCATATGACTTCCTAATCTACAGATTCTGTCTCCTTCATCTCCTGTACAGTAGATGAGTAATAACAAATCTCTTGATAGTGATGATTTGAAGCACCAGGAGGTCCTCCAAATCAATATCTCATTAGATTAGGCCAAAGTGTGATTTTTACCCTAAACCAAATAAAATTTAAAAATAAGTTCTACCAATACTAAGTTGACTCATTTTCAACTAGTACATAGTATTTTAGGGCATCTAGCTACTGTCCTTAAACCCTGCCAAGAAAGGAGACATAATTTCTAAAAATTGATTCTCTCCAAAAAAATAACATGAAGTAGTTCGTGTTCCCCAACACAGGTTAACATAGATTTATTTATAATGAAGCCATTTAGGCAAATGATAAAGCTGAAAATGGGAATATAACTGTATAATTGAATAAAGGCCTACATGGTTGAAAAGCCCAGCAGTCCCTCCTAATAAAAATGATGTTATCTCCCCATTAGAATATATTGTAAGAGATACTTACATAACATGTTATTTTTAAAGTGATTTCAAACTTGTCTTTACTGTGATTTAGACACCATTCATATTAAACACAGCTCTCTATTACTTTTGAAAATTTGTACTAAGTTCATACTTCAAGAATGACTGAGACCTATCAGCTGACCTTCAGTCTAGGAAAAAAAATGGTTATTTGTAAACCCCTAAATATGAAGAGTAGTGATGAAAAGCACAAGCTAGAGAGAGAGAGAGAGAGAGAGAGAGAATAGACTCAATAAATTGTTTTTCTAGTTTTGCCAAACTGCAGGTGAAAACTGTAAGCAAATAAATTCATGCCACATGTAAATAGGATGGGGGAATAAAAATCAATAGGAAATGAGCATCAGAAGCTGAAGCCTGAAGCACACAAGGCATGGTAAGCATGTCAAATGCCATTTCTCTGCCATGATTTCATTAATGCCTGCCATTTAGCTTTGCTAATGTTTCATGCTCCTTTTTCTTAATATTTTTTGTTTTATTAGTGCCTTATAATTGTATATAATAGTGGAGTTCATTGTGATGCACACAAACTTCACAGAAGAAGATATACAATCCATCAACAGACATATGAAAAAATGTTCAACATCTTTAGCAATCAGAGAAATGCAAATCAAAACTACCCTAAGATTCCATCTCACGCCAGTCAGAATGGCAAT
>CM053401.1:73562567-73620439 GCA_028644305.1 Xerus rutilus | reverse complement strand
AAAAAAAATAAAAAAAAAATAAAAATTTGCTTCAATTCATTCCCTTTTTCCTCCCTTCCCCCCGCCTTGATGCCCTTCTTCTACTTTTCTCATCTTCTTTCTATTTATTTACACATTTTTTCCATATTGGTGCATTATAATTTTACATAAAAGTGGGATTAAATGATGCATAAAGCATCATTTGGTCAATTTTATTTCCCTTTTCTTCCCTTTTCCCTGCCTTCTTCTCTCCCCCTTGAGCCCTTACCTCTACTCTACTGATCTACCTTCCATTTTCATGAGATCCCTCATTTTAAAAAAATTTCCTTTTCCTCTCTAGATTCCACATATTTAAGAAAACATTTGATCCTTGACTTTCTGGCTCATTTATTTCACTTGACATGATGTTCTCCAGTTCCATCCATTTACCAGTAAATGGCACAGCAATCAGAAATGCAAATCAAAATTATACTAAGATTTCATCTCAACCAAGTTAGAATAGCATCTATCAAGAATACAAATAATAAGCCAGGCACAGTGGCACATGCCTGTAATCCCAGCAGCTTGGGAGGCTGAGGCAAAAGGATCATGAGTTCAAAGGCAGCCTCAGCAAAAGCAAGGCACTAAGCAACTCAGTAAGACCCTGTCTCTAAATAAAATACAAAATAGGGCTGGGGATGTGGCTCAGTGATTGAGTGCTCTTGAGTTCAAGCCCCAGTACCAAACAAAACAAAACAAAACAAAAAACACAGAAAGAATGTAAATAATAAGAAAAGCTGGCGAGGATGTGGGGATAAAGGAACACTTCTCGTACATTATAGGTAGGACAGCAAACTAGTACAACCACTATGGAAATCAGTATGGAGATTCCTCAAGAATTAGGGAGGGAATCATCATATGACCCAGCTATTCCACTAATTGGTATTTATCCAAAAGAACTGAAATCAGAAAATTATAGTGATACATGCATTCCAATGTTCATAGTAGTGTTATTTATAATAGCCACATTATGGAACCAGCGTAGGTGCTCTTAATCTGATGAATGAATAAAGAAAATGTGGTGTGTATATACACAATGGAGTTTTACTCAGCCATAAGGAAGAATAAAATCACACTCTTTTTTTATTTTTAAAGCAGGCTATGAAACATCCTATGAGATGTGTTAGTATTTTTCCATTTTACAAATGAGATGCTGAGGGAAAGAATGGCCACGCAGCTAGGCAAAGTAGGTATGAAGACATTCCACACTTTGACTGTTTTGCACTTTAGGAATCAGCAAGCCATGGGGTTCACAGTTACAAAACAGCCAAAATTCATCACACTGCCCAAAGATCAGCTTCTGGATTCAGGAGAAAATGCTGACATAGACAAAATATGATTCTAGTAATCTCAGAGTTTTCTCTTTTTTTTTTTCTTTTCTTTTTTTTAAAGAAAAAATCCATCATTAGTCAGGCTATGTGATTTTTCTTCATCTTACTTTTGTCACTTTTCTACTGTGCTTTATTGAAGGGCCATGCCCACAAAAGGAACTGATTGGCAAGGCTACCTATGCATTTGTATTAAATGTATATGTACTTTTCAAATGCCTATGAAGACAATTCTTTTTATCCTTAGGCCACTTTCAAACTAACAGTCTCACAGACCAGAAGTTAATAGATTTGTGATAAAAAAGGTGGACAGTCACCCAATAAATGAGTATTGATTGACTAAAAAGGGAAATAGAGAAAGAATAAAGGAAAAAGTAGAGACAGCCGAGCCAACTAAAAACCTTGGCTAAACTCTTATGGGCAAGATATCATTTGCTATGAGAGATTTAAAGAAATGTAAAGCATTGCTCCTGCTCTGAAGAAGTATAAAATCCCATTGGGAGAAAAAATATGTACACTACTAAAGATAAAATTAATCTGAAGTCTTCCAAAGCAATGAAACTTTAAAAATGAAAAAGGATAAACAGTTCATCCCGGTAAAGTGATACCAAAACTGAAAAAGCAAGATCTAAAGTCAGAGAGGATCAGGGCTGCATCATTTGGTAACCAGATGACCTCAAGCAAGTTCTTAAATTCACTGATTTCCACTTCCCTTGTAGATGAAATGACAACAAAGCTAGCAATTTTTACCATTATTCATGTGGATTAGGTTATTATAATCCAAAATGAGGTGGGGGAGGGCTTTACCAGGAAACTAAGGTGTCAAGCTTAAATGCTAAATGTTTACCTTAAAGACTTTTCCTTATCTATATCCTGTTACCATAGGGTCTGGGAAATTCAAAGATGGTGAGTAGATAGGACTCAAGACCCTTTAAAATGGAATTTGGTAGCTAAAAAATAATTTATAATGTCAAGGAAATTAAAGCATAAAACAACTAGTTAGTTACCTAGATGTCTAAAATATTTTTAAACATATAGAAATATTTTAACCAAGAATCCATTCTAGCTCTTGACAACCCACAGTAACAGCAGGGACTTTATGTATAGAGTAGTTCTAAGGCAAGGCTTGACAGCCTGTCTTGTCACTGCGACAATCAACAATGTTTACTAAACATCTATGTGCCTTCCCAATGCCATGATATTACCAAGTGCTCTGAAGATTTGCACTTAACACAAATCACATGCCCCCGCCCCCCTTACCACACACACCCTTATTTGCTTCCAATTTAACATGCCTTGTAACAGCCTGAGGTCTGGAGGCCTGGCTCATATAAGGACTCACAACTGCTGGTTCTGTAGAGTCTCCAGGGTTTCAGCAGTAGCAACATTTACATTTTCATTACTAAAACTCTCCAACCAGATAATGTCACTCCATGCAATGTCATGCAGACCCTCTGAGTTTTCCAAATGCTTGGCATCTGATCCAACAAGCCTGTTCTCATTAAACAGTTTCCCTTCACTTGCCTTGTGCTGAGCAGCTTGCTAGGCCACACATTCACCTTACCTTACCTTGTGACCTATTTCTTTAAGATTTTCCTTTGGCAGCAAAATTTCTGGGGGAGTCTAAATATTGAATCCCTGAATGCTTTCAGTTGCACCTGTTTTATTCTTTATGGGGTCATTGGAATTTGGCTGAGAGGAATGACAGCAGGTAAGCACTGAGTTTCTAAAAGAGCAGCTCAGCATGACATTTTTTCCTAAAGTGCAATGGAGTGCATCCTGTAACAGAAAACTTAGCCACAACCAACCACCCCTTAGTTTCATAATTTGGTGCTCTCACAGAATCTAATCCTAAGATTTCTCCCTTTAGTCTTGATGCTTCAGGCAAACTCTGAATAATGAATGGGAGGAGCTGGAGTAAGGGGAGCTGGGGAGAAAGTGTCAAGAACCCTATACCAGGAAATAAAAAGGAAAAGGTCTTGTGCAGTCTGTATTGGATACAGATGTACTCGAGACAGCAACCTTGTCCTGTAAAGTTGCCAAGAACACACCAGCTAAATATGTCCTCCAAGTAGGATGGAGAACAGTGACAGGATAATCTAATAAGCATTCTTTTACTATTGGAAACAGTTATAAATTGAGCCATTGTCATGGATACGCCTGATACCTCAGCAGTTAATGATCACCTACTATGGGACGAGACTGTGGTAGGGTTTGAGACCATGTGTCCTCTTTCTGCCTTTCTTTTCCTACCCATCCCTACAACCATGAGTCAGTCCCTCATTAATTCTAGGCTGGATTCATATAGTCATTTTCTAAAAGACCTCTCTCCTTCCAAACCAGCTTTTGTACTACTGTGGGATGGACTTTTCTAAAATATAACTTTGATCATTTTATTCATCTGATCAAAAGCCTTCAGTGGCTCTCCACTGCATACCCAATTTGATCCAAAGGACTCTGCCCAGTGTTTAAGACTGTCACAAAATGACCCTTTGCTCCTTCCCTTTCCCTCTGGCTCCACTAGTCTGGTCTCTGAACAAAGCCTACAAGGTCAAAAATTATCCAGAATCTCAAAGGTGAACAAATATAAACCAACCAAGTGGGTAAGACATTCTGGAAATTTCCTCTAGGCTTAAGGACTGGGGAGATGCAGGAATATATCACCCTGTTCAAAGAATGGTTGGTGATAGCCAGCAGAGTATGCAGAAATAGATCCATGATGAAGCTAGGGGGAGCCTTCCAGCCTGCCTCACAATTTCAGAGGTTTCAGTCCATGATTGGTCCATGCCATTGCTCTGGACACACGATGAGGCAGAACATCATGTCAGAAGGATACTGAGGAGGAAGGCTGCTCAGCACAGAGCAACAGGAAATCAGAGGGGGTGGGAAGGAGAGGGAGGGAAAGAAAGGAAAGAGAGAAATGGTGGGGGAGAAGTTGGACAAGATCTAGTCCCCAAGTGCACTACTCCCAGTTACCTACCTACTTCCTCCAGCCAAGTCTACCTGTCTGTCTACAGTTACTACCTGATAGCCCCATTCAAATTATTAATCCATTAAATGGATTAATTTTCTGGTGATCTTACATCCCTATGATCCATCCAATCATCGCCTAAAATTCCCACTTCTGAACCTTGCTGCATTAGAGACCAGATTTTCAACACATGAATTCTGCAGGACATTCCATAGTAGAAAGTGAGAGTTCTCTGGGTTCCCTTTTATAAGAGAATTAATTCCATTTACATGGGCTCCACCATAAATACAGTTACCTCTAAGAGGCCCTGCCTCCTCATACCATCATACTGGGAGCTAATATTCAACATATGAATTTAGGGGGGAAACAAAGATGAAGTCCACTGCACAGGGTTACATTTGAGAGACTCAGAATATACCACTAGAGGAACTTTGTGAAGGTGAACTTATCAACATACATGAAGCAACTGGTTTTGACAAAAAGGATGAAGATGTCCCAGAGGAAATGAGGCCAGCAAACAACTTCACACTAAAAAAACTCTCAGAGATATTTTGTGACATTGCAAGCTTTAAGGATAAAATTTTGGAAGCTTATCAAAACTTTGAAAGGAGTATGACAATATGCCAATGCATAAGGAAAAAACCCTCACTCTCTGTGGCAAATCATACTAGAAGAAAAACACTCTAAAAACTACTTACAAGATTTTGACCCCAACATTAATGTACTTTTTAATGCTTAACATTTCTTATACATATTCATTTTTTTCATTTCAATCTATATCTGTAACTGACACTAAGACAACTTCTATTCTTTTGACAAAAATTTCTCTAAGTAACTAAACAATTGTAGCTTTTCTCATTGATTATTAAGATCACACTCAGCGTGGCCTTGGTTTGCCAGTCATTTTTAATACTGCAAGCCTCCATGGAAAGGTATGCCATACTACACTCTTCTTGATTGTCCATATTCCAATCAAATACTCACAATTATCACAAATTTAAAATATTTATATATCTCCCAGCAGTATCTTTGCCACATGTTACTGGTTTGAAACCAATGTTCCCACCACTCCTTCCTCATTCAGTGAGTCTGATCATGATTTTTCCTTACCCTCTTCTTCCACCTTACAATTTTAAAAGCACCTTCCTCCATGAAGACATTTCCTGATTTCCTATTTGCCAAATAAAGACGATTCTTCACTCCCTTCTTTGAAACTTCTACCTTCTAAATACTAAATATTCCTTTTAAATTAGCAACAATAACCTTTTACTATTATTTTGTTGTAAAGTTATATGTGTTTGGTTTGGTTTTTGTTTTGTTTTTGCAAGTAGATAATGATATGTTTAAAATGGGATACATCTAAACACATGTATATAATAATAAGGGCAGAATAGACAAAGGGAAAACTAGAATTTATCTTTTATTTTGAATAAATATCAAAATCCTAAAGCAATACATTGCTGAAGAGTTAACTCACATTATGACTTTTTATTTGAGCACTTATAAAATACTAAATGAGTCTAAAATGTGTACCTCAAGAACAAAGTTTATGTGAGTTTTATTCCTCAAGGGTGCCGGGAAAAGACAGTATTGTGCACTCTTAAGTATTTTAACAGTCACTCCAACAACCTCTCACTTGCTGTGTTCAATTGCACTTTTATACATTGCCCTTGAATAAATAGTTACTTGGCTCTGAAATTTCTTGAACCGACAGCTCTTTGCTGAAGACCTCACAAGACTTTTAATAAAGACAACTAAAAAGCAATTGATTTTACCCCCCGGTTGGAGTATGTATTCAAAAGATTGGTAAACAATATCTACCATGCTCTCCCTTAAGAATGCATCCTTTGATTTGTACTTTGAAGGAAAAAAAATACACAGTCAATATTTGTTTTCTTTTTAAATAACCATATACAAGGCTTTTCTGAGACAGCAGTACAATATAGCTACTTATGATAGATCTTTCATGTGAGACACTCTTGTAAATGAATAACAATCTCAAACTTCATAACAGAGTCTGTGTTGGTTTCCCTGGTGCCACAAGCTCCTTACTGAAGAAAATGTCTCTAAACCTGAGCACTGAAGATAATATTGCTTGTTTGCTTCCTGTTATTTAGGATTGGAACAAATAGTTTTCTGCTCATGTTTTCATTCTGTGTGATTTACTTGAAATGAGATCTAGCTAACATACACCTGGATCAATTTCTGTCCACATCACATACAACATACTACATTACATTGCCAGGCACCCTACATCCACAGCCATCTCATCTATGATGGCAGACATATCAGCAGCCATTTTATTTAAAATCTCATCCCCTTGGCCATGGTTGATTAGACCAGGAGTGTGTATTTGCTTCAATTTCAGCCAAATGAAGTCCCTTTCTTGGAAATTGGATTTTGAACTGATTTGTACTTCTTTTTAAGGTGTCTTGCCTTATGAGATGTGGGCTTACAAACTTGGGAAGAAAATTCCTACTTTTCATGCAGAAGAAACTAGTCCTCAGAGAGAAAAATATAACCCTCTAGTTCCTTGCCTCAACTTCTTTCTAAGCCCAAATTCCTTCCCACTACTGGGTTCCATTAGATGTCTTTTGTATTTTTATAATGAATTCCCCATGCCTACTTATGCTTACTAGAGTTGTTTTCTGTTACATCTTGTTGTGACTCATAACAAAAACAAAAGAATTATCTAATTGTTCAGAGACTTCATCTCTAAAATAAAAATAATGATGACATTATTATTATAAATCTCAATAGCACTCAAGCAAAGCAATGAATGCCCTTTTAAAATTTGAATCAATTATTAATTATTTTTACATAGGAAAATTTGCAAGCTCTTCCCAGGAAGGCTTTGTTATCTGTCCTAAGTTTGCTATGAAGATCTACATTGTTAATTTGCTACATATAAATTGATCTGCTACTCCACAAAAGCATATCAGACTTTCACATAACAATCAAGCCTTTTAGACCTGAAAGTAACACTCTACCTGAGTGGAATATGTGGTCTCAAACACTCCAGTAGATCTTTTATATGAGATACTCTCCTAAATGAAAAACAATCTCAAACATCTTAACAGAGACTATGTTGGTTTCCTTGGTGCCACAAGCTCCTTACTAGAGAAAATGTCTCTAATCTGACCACTGACTATAATGGTGCTTGTTGGCTTCCTGTCTGATTTTATTTACCTTTAGAAATGTCTTGTTATTGATGTTTCTGAAACTTAATATTTTCTAAAATGCACTTGGTAGCTTCTCCCAGAGGATTCTTTTCTTCATTCAATTTCTTGTGGGTTTTTAATCCCATTCTCATCACTAAACAGTACACAAGAACAGAGCATCTAAACTGACTATAAATTTGGGGAGCTGAGAAAACGGGACCTAAGTATAAAACTAGGAGAGAGCCAATTTCCTAAATTTAGCAGACAATCTGGCCCATCCTTCCCTCACCCATGGCCCATTCTTAATTTATTAAAAATAACACGATTACACAATCAAAAGACCCAAAATAAAGAACATTTCTCCTTTACTAATGAACAGGAGGATTTATTTCCAGTATTTTTGTACTTACTTCTGAAAAGTGCTTGAATATTACCAGATACTTTAAAAGGTATTTAGCCTCCAAATTTTTACTAGTCCCAACAACATAATTCCATCTAACACATTAAAAAATCAATTAGTTAATAAATTGTTGCATGCCTAGAGAACAATTAACAAAATGATTAATTTACTATTCTACTCTCAAGGTTACTGATTGCTTGCTTTTAATTATGATATTTTAAAAACTTCTGTCCCTACTATAAATTAAAAAGTATTTGATTTTCATTTATATATTTAGATGAAACAGAAAACTTCATAGCAGGGATATGGGCCCAGGTAATGTTTTTCAAAATTGACATTTCATTTCAAGAAACAGGATATTATTTAAACAAAAAATCATAAGAAAAGGATAAAAAGAACCAGAATTAATAAATTGTAATTTTTCTGACTAAAAACTATTAATCCATATGTAATTAACTATATAATATTGGCTAAATCATTACCTATTCTGCGTATTAGTTATCAATGCAATTCTATTTGGCATTTTTTAACACTAATTGCAACAGCATGATAAAAGTTTTGAATCAGAAAAAGTTTAATGGATACAGGAATGAGTAAATAGATTAAGCTAAATTAAACCAAATCATCCCATATAAAACCTGAAGCTTTTGTCTAAGATTATTTAATGTGGCAGAGTGAAAATTATAGCAAAGCACAGATAGGTTCATAGAAATAAAAGTTGTCAAATGTTAATTATAATTTATCCAGTTAGGAAAACATGCTTTAGTTGTTTTGGAATACAGTTTGAAAATTCCTTAAAAAGTTAAACATAGAGTTACCACATTATTACACTTCTAATGACACTTATAGTTATACACCCCAGATAGTTGAAAACGGGGACTTAAACAAAAACTTGTAAATTAGTATTCATAGCAACATTATTCACAATAGCCAAAAAGTGAAAACAATCCATCATCCATTATCTGATGAATAAATAAACAAAATATTCTCTACCTATATAATGGAATATTATTTAGTCTTCAAATGAATGTAATAGTGATACATGCTATAACGTGCATGGACCTTGAAAATATCATGCTACATGAAAGAAGAATTTTTATGCTACATGAAAATATCATGCTACATGAAAGAAATATGAATTTAGAGAGGTTTTCAGAAAATGAACTGAATTTGATGTTGAGTGCTAACCTCTGAGTTTAGTTAGTCCCAGTAGTCACCTTTGTGTGACTATTGGTGTACCCTGTGTTGTTGTTAATGCCAGTCTTTCCCAAATGTTTTTCTTTACCACAAAACATTTGATAAAGAAAAGAAAATGAACTTTGTGCCAGTGATGTAACTGAACACAATTGGGATTTTTGCAGTAGCAGCTAGAACATTTCACCTTTTCAGTGCAGTGGCTTGATAACACCAGCCCTCATTTTGTGCCCTCCCTAGGCATAGCTTTCTGTTTCCACAGTGCCTCAGAGAGTAAATTCCCAATTCCTTGGAGTACAAGTGTGATGTGTTGAAATTTATCTGTTGTCCCAGGCAATGTCAGTATACCAAAATGGATGCATTTAGTGTTAAGTACCTTACCAGCAATTTCCCTTTTGAGCATTGGAATGTGATAAAGCATTAGAGCTTTACTCTTCAAGTGAAATGTAATACTGCATGGGCTGCAAGAAAATAGATCGGAGAGAACGTCTTGCAGCCATTTGTCCTAGTAATTGACCAACAGAGAACAATAAAGCAGTATTCCTCAATACCAGCATCCTATTGGAAACGTCTTGCCCTTCCTCTCTTACACATTTTATAAATTGGAATGCTACTAGGACAAGCACACTTCTCCATTAAATGGATAAATTCGACCCCTTGAACATGAGCAACAGTAGTGTAGCACCTACAAACAACAATGAAGAGGTCCATTTCCATTGCTTTTCTAGAACTTGTGGGCCTCTTTTAGGGTGAAAGTAATCTTTCCATGTTTCATCTTAAGGCAATGGCCAGATAGCCTCTGAGGCTGATACCTGCATCACTCATATTCACACAGAAAGCATCTCCAGCTGACTTTTTTCTCCAGTAACTCACAGACTTTCTAAAATTAAATAATCTAATAGAAAATGTGAGTGAGTTCTAACACAGGAAGAGTACCATGACCAACACAGAAGTGAGGACTGCATCAAAGACTTCTTGCATGTTAAGCATGCATTATGAACGACTGTAATAATTAAGTGATGCTATCCATCTGAAAAGCTTAGTTTCATAACACATTATTCCAAAAATCATCTAACAGCCTACTCAGTTTTGACCTAAACCTATAGCTCAACTGGAATAGTTATACAGAAAAGAAACCATTCTTTTCCTAGGTAATAGTGTAGTAGGTTTTCCCACCTCAATTCCTCTTTTTTATGCTTTTTTTTTTTTTTAAATCTCTGGCCCTAGCAAGCTATTTTTTTAAGCATTGCAAAATGTCAATACACAAACAAAAGAAACCAGAAGCAACCCCCTGCTATCACAAAATCTTGTTTTATAAACTGAGAAACACTGACATGTAATGAAACCTTATTCCCTTTTTTCCCTTCTCTTTGTAAATGATTTGCTTCCCCCTCCCTCTTCATGTATAAATAAACAGAAAAGTGTCTGTATATTTGGTGTTTTTTCTCCTTTGGTCTTCATAATCAAGGGCTATTACAGCAATAGATCTTATCTGTGGAATGGCAGTCCCTCTGCACCTTCAGTTCAGGTTTTTGTTTATGCTTGGCTGCCATTGTGGCTGTTCCTGATAGTTTTAGGTCAGCCATGACAGACTATGGGTGACACTAAATAAACAAGCAGGGAGTCTGGGACCAGCCAGGAAGGAGTGGTACTAGGGCTCACAGTTTGATTTTCCTTGATTAATCACCCCCTTTATTTAGAAGAACTTATTGTGTACAGTACCTGCTTGTCTGGCTAAGCAAATTATACCATCAACCAGCAAGGACTTAGAAGTCCTCATAAACAAAGAGAAACAAGGAAGACAAGTACAGCTTACTCAACTGCAGAGTGAAGCTGCAGGCTTTAGGAGCATGATCAGGGCTGTTTATTTATTTTTTGTAATAGTGTATAGCTCTTTCTTCTGTTGCTTGTTATCCTTCTCTGACCTAAGTAACCTTGTCAAGCCACCTCCCAGGTTGCCCAGATCACCACAACCAGCAGACTAATCATTCTGAATGATAAGAAGGGGCACAATTTCCTAGTGATCAGTGTCTCCATATCCAACCTGGCTCCCCAAAATATGTGTGTGTGTGTGTGTGTGTGTGTGTTGCAGCTACTGGGCTTAGAGAAGAGGTTGCAGGATGGGGACATGCTTTATTATATTTTCTGCTCTGCAACTCAGTTCAGAATCATCCTTCTGTATATTAGGCACTATAGCACTCACTATAAAATCATCATTATCCACTAATTTGCTCAAATTGTGCTCATAAATTAAGCAAATACTATGACTTGTATAGCTGGCTATAACCATTTGGGAAGAAAACAATTTATTTTTCAAATCCTACATAGTAAAAAAGCATAGCTATCAGGAATATTGAGAATCCTGCAGTTCAAACTCAGTTAACAAAAGGTTCGAGCAGTTGTCTGTATTGAAATAACAAAGGAAAGAATAATGAAAAATTTTAAGGGTACTCAGAGGCAGAGTGCATGCCTCACACATGTGAGGCACTGAGTTCGATCCTCAGTACCACATAAAAATAAACAAAATAAAGATATTGTGTCCATCTATAACTAAAACATTTTAAAAAATACTACTGCTTAAAATTGAGAGTAATACTCTGCTATTGAGACTATGGTGAGTTGGGTTTTCTTTTAGTGTCCTGCTGCCAGTGGGAAAATAAATTGATATAATCTTTCTGGAAAGTTAGAAGAATTCCCATGGCCACCACAATATTCTAAGGTAGTACTTCTGAAACTTTAATTTGTATAAGAAGCACCTAGGGATCTATTTAAAAAAACGGATTCTGATTATATAAGTCCAAGTGGGGACTGCAAGTCTTCATTTCCAACAAGCTTCAAGGTAATAAGGATGCTGCAGGTTCAGGAACCACACTTTAACTTGCAAAGTGTTAGAAGGATCCTCAGCATTTTCCCCAAAATAGTTTTCCTTTGAAAGTGGGTATAAAAGGTAGGCAAGGCCACACAAGTGTTAACCAGTGTGAGGAACAGAGAGAGAAACAGATGAACCAAAGGTAAGTCAATAATTTAAGCCTAGAGGTTTCCTAAGAAGCTAGTAGTTTCTATTTTATATGTGTTATTTGAGAGGTTTCTGTGGTATAATCTTGTGGAAATGTGTTAAAGGGAGAGGGAGATACAGGTTCAGAGCTTCAGAGAAAAGTCAGAGCAGAAACATATTAGGTTGAAACAATATAAAATTGCCAATAGTTAATCACTTTTAACCTATTAAAAATAGCCTTTTGTTTTGTTTTGTTTTGTTTTTTTAGTACTGGGGATTAAACTCAGGGGTAGTCGACCACTGAGTTACATCCCCAGCCCTATTTTGTGTTTTAGTTAGAGGCAGGGTCTCACTGAGTTGCTTAGTGCCTCATCATTGCTGAGGCTGGCTTTGAACTCACAATTTTCCTGTCTCAGCCTCACAAAGTGCTGAAATTACAGGCTTGTATCACCGTGCCTGGCTAAAATAGCCATTTTATATGGTTGAGGATCACTTTCATGAAGATTATAATCATACATGTAGAGGTACCTAAGATTAACAAAGCTCAGTATGAAGACTAGGGGAGGGACTGAACTTTGGAAAATGTAGAAGACAAGCAAAGAAGGCAAAATGAAGCAAACTATTAGTCTTTTAGGGCTGCCAAAAGAATAGATATGAACAGAAATTTATTTTCTCACAGTTTTGGAGGTTACCAGATAAAATCAAAATGTCAGTAGGGTTGGTTTCTTATACAATTTCTCTCCTTAGCATGTAGGTAGCCTGTGTCTTTACATGGTCTTTCATATCTTCTCCCTGTGTCTTTACATGGTTTTCTCTCCATACACATCAGTGTCCTAATTTCCTCTTCTTATAAGGACATCAGTAAGATTATGTTAAGTCTCAACGCTGACGACCTCACTTTAATTTAATTGCCTTTTTAAGGATGCGGTCTCCAAATACGATCACATTGTAAGGAGGTAGGGCTGCAACACATGAATTTTGGAGGAACACACGCCCACAACAGACACTAACAAAGAATTTTTACAAAATATTAAAAAAAGCACTGTACTCTCAGAATCTTGAAGAAACAGAGTCTCAGCCATCCAAAAACCTCTAAAACAAGATACAATGTGAAAAAAATTGATGACTTCTTCAAAGAGACCAGTGAGTTTGGGATTTGGAGGTCTTTGCTGACATTCAGAAAAGCAAAGTGATAAAATTGGGGGTGGAACTCAGGAAATGAAGGGAAAAAACTGAAGATATTTTAGAAAAACTAAGTAGACATTGGACCAAAAAATATAACTCCATAGGAATTTCTTGGTCCAACCCCACTGAGAACTTAGGAACTTCATTTCTCTGGCATTGAGTTACCTTTCCACCTCCTCAGAAGGGAACTCAAATTTCAGTATCTTAAATGATGTGGAGTTCTATGTCCTAGGACAGTATCTATACTACTATTTCTTTTTCTAGTACCCTGGAGGTACAGTATACTATTAAAGTCATTGACAAATCACTCCTCTCTGGTAAATGGAGTTTAATAAAGACCATCAACTTAAAAAATGAAGGGAAGAATGTCTCTTTTGTCTCAAAATTCATCTAAGAATGAGGGTTGGCAGTGAGTCATCCAAGTGACTTTGCTAATTATATGATTGTCAATCTGCTTGAGTTGCCATAACAAAATTCCAAGGCTGGGTGGTTTAAACAAGTAATTATTTCTCTGGAGGCTGGTAGTCTGAGATCAGGATGTCAGAATGGTTAGATTCTTGGTAAAGACCTTTTTCCTCATGTGCAGATGGTTGTCTTCTCCTTTTGTTCTCATATGGTGAGAACAGAGACAGGAAGCAGGCTCTTTCACATCTCTTCTCAATCATGAAGGTTCCACCTGCATGACCAAGTAATTCTCAAAGATCCCAACTCCTAGTACTTTACATTGGGAGTTAGGATTCCAACATATGAATTGGTGGTGGGGGCACATAAATATTCATTCCACAGAAGTGAAATTATATCCATATGAATTTCCCACACTGCAATCTGGCAAAGGAAATGCAGTTCATATTCTCTATAGATGTTCTGTTTTCCCTTATGATTTCCTATCATCTCAGGGAAAAAGAAGTAATTTAATCTAAACAAAAATAATTCAGTTTCTCCAGTATAATGCTTCCTTTTAGTTTAAACATTCAGAGCCGGGCACGGTGGTGCATGCCTGTAATCCCAGCACTTTGGGAGGCTAAGACAGGAGAATCGCAAGTTCAAAGCCAGCCTCAGCAATGGCGAAGTGCTAAGCAACTCAGTGAGACCCTGCCTCTAACTAAAACACAAAATAGGGCTGGGGATGTGGCTCAGTAGTTGAGAACCTCTGAGTTCAATCCTCAGTACCAAAAAAACAAACAAAACAAAAAAACATTCAGTTCACAGATAATTTACTCTTCATCAGGATTGGTTCAAGTATTCTCTTTTGGAAATTCAGCACATGCAGATTTTTCTTCTTTATCCTTTTTCTTCATAAAATGATATATAGGTGTATGGTGGGGAAGAGGGTTTGCCAGGTCTCTGTGGGTGTTATTGTAGCCTCTCTGGTCTCTGCTGTCCAGTCTCTTTTTCACTTGGTTACTAGTCTTTTTACTGGCCTTCAAGTCTGAAGTCAGTACTGATGTGCTTGATGTGGTTCATTTCAACTTGATTGTGGCCTGGTGGTGATCCTTTAACTGTTTACCGGACTTAGGTGTCTAGTACTCTGCTTGTGTTTCAAGTACCTTACTAAAGCAAGCACTATAGTAAACCTGCTAGATCTCAGCTCTACCCAGTCAGCAATATCAGTCAATTTTATTCACTACTGCATTCCCAATGCCTAGAACAGTCTCTAATGCATAGTTGGCATTCAATAAATACTTGTGTATAGATGAATGTCTCAGGCTTGACTCTTTCCACACCAAAAGAAGAAAATCCTTTTATTCTCTCTCTTGTTAACTCTGTTTAAATTTGTGAAGGCTACAAAATCTTTATTCAAATATCAGAAATTGTGTAGTAATTTTTTCACTTTCTATCACTTTAATGAGTCTAAATGCTTCCGGTTTCCTCCTTTCTCACCCTTGCCTAGAGGCAGATAGTTCCTCACCCTATAGTTCCTTTTCCTTTCACCTGCAGGGAAGAGTGACTGAGGGGAAATGGTTTACTTAACAGATTAGAAAATCTGAGGTGGCCCTGTTCCGCCTGCCTTAGGGAGCAGGACTGCCTGCCATAGACCTTACCACCATAGGGTCCATGGTCCATAAATCAGTCATGGCTTGTGACTAGGGAATCTGTTGGATTTTGGGTGTCAGCCCAGCTAGCCCTCTTCAACATTTATACTGTGAAATATATTGCTTGAATGTTATCAGTAATAAAGTGATCTTTCAGTAACTCCATTAGCTTACACCTTATTTATTTCTTGATTAGTTCAGAATCTGGGCAGGACAGAGAAGAGTGATGTATTGCCTTGCTTCAGAAAACCCTCAAACTTGAATTTTCTCTATAACCTATATCTATCAACGTATACTTAGTTAATAGATAATACAAATCCAAAATGTGCATAGTGCAATGGAATAAATGCCTAGGGTAAACTGTTAAACATATTGGAAACTGTATAAAGTAAAATTCTAGCATTCTGATCTTATCCAGTCCCATCCATTGCCTCTTCTTGGTTAAATCCATTTAAAGCTTCTTGTAAAGAAGGAAATTTCAAGAACTTTCTTTGTTAAACTGTGTGTGTGTGTGTGTGTGTGTGTGTGTGTGTGTGTGTGTTAAGATGAGTGTTATGAAGTTCATCAGCTAAGTAATAGTAATGCAAAGCAGTGGAAGGCATCTCCACTGGGACCCAGAGAAACTTACTTAGTTCATATCCAGGGCACTTCTGCCTCAGCGACAAAAGGAACAGGCAGACTAGATAATCTCTAACATGTCATTCTATACTTTTACTAGACCATGTGTGCTCTTAATCTCATAAAATGAGAAGAAAATAGTCTCAACTGAAGGGCAGAGATAAGTGATCAGAGTTCTCCATTTAGTAAACTTTCATAAAGTCACCTCTAAATTAAAGTCATCTCTTAAACCCTATTTTTTTCTAAGGCAATAAAATTACCTTAGCATACCTTAACAGATACTATTTGCAGATCAACGTGAGAGGTAACTTGTTACTTCCAAAATACATTTTAAACAGTGATTTTTTTTTTCAAAGGAGATGTTGGCCAGAGTAGCTGACACCAAGATAGTTTAATTAGTTACGCATTTGCCTCCTATCCAGGTCCAATAAATATGCATTCGTCCGCACAGCTGCATCTCAGCATGCACATTTAAATTAAAGAGACTTCCTCAGAGGCTGGGGCAAGCCTGGCATCTCTTCACTTTGCCAGAAGCCACATCAAATCCTGAATCAGTTATTTCCTTAGAATTTCTTCATAGGTGTCTTCTTGTGACAATCACAAACGTTGCCAGATTAGATTTTCACATTCTTTCCTAAAAACCTAGGGATTATTTTAAAACTATAATAATAGCATTTGTTCTTTAACAAAATTAAACAGTTTGACTTTCTGTCTTTCTCTGTCTCATAAATGAATGTACATCAATGACACGGCATAAGAATTTCAGAATTTGGTACCCCCTCCCCAAAAAAAAGAATTTTAGGAACTATTCTTTTCCTTTTTATTCACTGTTGCAATATTAATTGAAAGTGAAATGAAATGAAACCCAAAGATTCTGGTTTTTGAACATTAGAATCCAAATGTAAGTTATCTCATCTAATAGGCATTGGTTTAACAGATATTTATTATTATATTTATATTTCAAATATGATGCTATTTCTTGAATGTTAACATTTTTAAATGAGGTAGATATTATTTTCTTTCCAGTCAAAAATCCCTAGCTAACAGAAAAGGGGCCTTGTTTATAGCGTGTGACCAGTGCTGTGTCAGTCTCTGAACATTTGTCCACAGTTTGCACCTGACATAAGCAATGATGGATGAGCCAAGTTGCTGTTTTCTCTTCCCTGCAGAGAGGGCAGGCTTCCTTCTTTTCTAGAAAGCAAGGAGGGGAAGGACAGCAAGGAGATGGATGGGCATTCATGAGGCACCTTCAGGAGCACTGTATGTATGACAGGCACAGTTGAACGTGGAATGAAGCCAAGAGGTGTCAGGACCAGCATCAAGTCCTCTTGGACTACACCTCTCAGGGTGGACCTAGAGCAGAAAAGACTTCACTTAACCATTTGTATGCACCATCCTATGGCTGTCTGCATTGAGGGTTTATAGACTGGCATCAAATAACAACTGTCACCAGGCCTACATGATGTCATGTTTATAGTGTGAGGAGGTCACTCCACATGTCTCAAAACAGCTGGCCATGGGACGAAGGAGACAGAGGGAAGTGACTCAGGGGAGAGATAAAGAAGGGAAAAGTGGAGATAGAAATGGAGAAGAAAATCTCAGTTTTTCCTCCTACTGTTCATTCCTGTAAATAATGAGAAGGTTAATGGTTTCTGCAGTCCTAAAATATACCTATTCCTGCCAGGTTCCTGAAGGTTAATTGCTGCTGCTGGGGGAGCTGCCCTAATTTGTGCTGCCTTTTAATGACCTTCCTGTAGGCAAATGCCAGAAAAGGCCTGCCTGCAGGTGTGCTGCATGCCCATGAGATGGATGGCCCTTCCTAGGGAGATGTGGCATATGAGCCTGAGTTATTGGAAAAGTTTAATAGTGATTGGCAGTGATTGATATTCAGGGGTAAATGTTGCTAGATGATTTCCCATTTTCATCTGTTTTCAGGATTTGTGTGTGTGTGTGTGTGTGTGTGTGTGTGTGTGTGTGTGTGCGTGTGTTTTCATTTATACTTCCACTGTTCTCTTTCTGTCACTTTGAAGTCTCTGTACTATCCATAGTATGCTCCTGTAATACAATTCATGCCTTTGAGAGGCTGACAAGAGAAGTGAATGGCATGAGGCAGCCAATTCCTAGTCCACAGCCACTCTACTCCCCTTTCCCCTGGTGACAGAGCTATGTGTTCAAATCCAAAAATCAAGATCACTGACACCCGTCTGGATCAGGCAATTCCAGAATATGGAATTACCATAATTTTTGCAACAAACTAGTTCCTAGAAAATTAGAAATTAAATTGACCTCCCCTAGGTCAATTTCCTAACCTGAAAATTTGATATTAAAAGTGCATGTCTTGATATTCTTTTGATATAAAGAGAGAAACTATTACTATGCATAGGAATTAGTTTAGTCTGTCATTTTTCTAGCAACATCAAAAGGATTCTTTGCTTTGCTTTAAAGCAGTTCTAATCCATGTGCCCTCCCTTATCTTTATAATCAGTTGACAATAAGATACATGCTATGTACTCCTGCCAACCTGCTTCAAGCTATTTACAGAAGTAGGTAGAAGAGTATGGGCCACCTTTGTGATGTATAAAAGGACAGGGGACAAAGCCTCGTTCACTAGACATAATCTGTTGGAGAGGTTGCCCTGATTATCATTATAGCTTCATTTCTTTGTTTATGAAAATAATGTATATCTTTTTGGAGACATCCCTTATAAGGTAATAATTGATAGGGGTCATATGCCTTATTTGCTAACTATACGACACACGCACACGCACACACACACACACACACACACACAACACAACAGGTGTAGTGCGGAAAGATATGATGCTTTAGTTCCAGCTCTATCATTGTAAAATTGAGTCTGGCACTTTGCTTTCTTATGCTCCAGTTTAGTTATTATACAAAGTGGAATTAATACTCTCTGCTCCACTTTTGTCCCTGGGTGGTTTGTGAGGGTCAAAAGAACTAGTTTATATAGAAATGCCATGTAAATTATAGAGACTCTATCAATTCAATGTGTCCTTACCAATTAATGTCTTGATGGGGGTCAAGTAATGGCTTATTACATCAAATATGACACCCAGAGAAAGTAGCTGGAAAGAAATAGGAAATTATAAGATGAGGAATGCTGGGCATAGTGATGGGAAGAGTATACAGATTAAAAGGAAGGTGTCTAGAATAGTCATTAGCATGTATAAACTATGTAAGCCTTTTCCAGGCAGATGGAAGAATTTTACTTCTCTGCCTTATTTAAAGGTAGTATGTCCATGTTATTTACTTTGCATTGAAATATAAGCAGAAATGTTGCTCATCAACAAGATGCCTCTACCAACATGAGTCTGTGAGAGATTATACTAAAGAAAATACCTGGGCTGGGGCTGCAGCTCAGTGGTAGAGCATGTGTGAGGCACTGGGTTCGATCCTCAGCATCACATATAAATAATAAATGAATAAAAGATCCGTCAACAACTAAAAAAAATTAAAAAAGAAAAAGAAAATACCTGCTAACCCATGGTAAAGAGGGAATCTGAGTAAGAAAGTAATTGTTATGTGAGATCACTACAATCATTTGCTAGCCTTTACTGGTAGTATGAATCAAAGAATAAATTTTGTGCACTAAACACTGCCTATATTTTGCTGTCCCTACTATGCTTTCTGAGCAGGAGGAAACTCTGGTAATTGTTTTCCTATTGATAATTTACATTTGATGGCAGTGATTCAGAATGGGTCTAACCAGTGAGTCGAATTGGTTTATGTTATTAAAAAGTGCAAGTGTGGATGCACTATGACTAAATTTCCACCTCTACCCCCCACCTTGCCCCTGTTCTGGGGGTTGATCCCAAGCCCTTGGGTATGCTAGGCAAGCACTCTACCACTAAGCTACATTGGTAACCCTTTTCTAAGGTGGTATTTTGAAACAGGTCTTGCTACATTGGTGAGGCTGACCTTGATTCTACTACCTCAGTTTCCCAAGTAGCTGAGGTTATGGATGTGTACCACCATGCCTAGCTCAAGTTTTTTATTGGCTCAACATTTGGCTGCTTATCTTGATGCAAAATCTGAGAGACCTCTGTGCAAGGATAGCCAGGGGATCTGGCAAATAGCATATGAGTGCTGTGCAAATTCTGAAGAGATGTTAATGTAGAGAGTTGAATGTTGGTTTCATGAACAACTTTGAAGAGGATGTGATGAAGAGGATCATATTTAGTAGATAAAAAGAAGGAAGAAATTTTAAGAAGATCAAAATGCACATTTATAGCCTCAAAAGTACCTGTCTTGTTCTTAAACAGAGGTAGGAACATAAACAAGACTGAAGGATATTTTTAGGCCAATTTCATGAGGTATCAATGAAAAGTGTTCAGTTGTACTTCTAAGGACCTTTAAGCAGAAAACAAAATTTATTTGAAGGATATTTAATAGATCACCTAATTATTAAGAAAGCTAAAGGAATAGTTTTGAGTGAGGGGTCAAAACATTGGGGAGTCCAGGGAACAGGAACAGGTGGATAGTCTCCTCAGGGATGAACAAGTCTCTACCATACTCAGGTTGTTTTTTGTTTCTGATTTTGTTTTATCACTCTTCTCATGTCAAATTCTAGGTAAAAGGTTTTGATAATGTGTTTTTGCCTAGGCCAGAAGGAGGCAAGACACCTCAACTGATAGTCCTAGTAGATTGTACGCAATAGAGCAAGTATTTTTTTCCCCAACCTGTATTGAGATGATATTACTAGAAGAAACAAATGTCAAACAGAAAAAAAAAAGTACCTACAGAAATGTAGTCCTAGAAGCATAAACTGAGTTAGATCCAACTTTAGAAATAACTAGAAAGTAAAGTAGGTAGATTGCACATGGAAAATGATATTTCCTAAATAGTATTTATAGAAGATGATTCTTTTACATATAATACACCAAAATAAGAAAATAAAAGCAATAGCCAGATAACTGGAATAACACTTAAACGCTTCTATTTGAACTAGTTAATTGACTACGAAGTGATAATTTTTCAAAAAAAGGGATAGTTCTGAACCCTCTCAAAAAATTGTTAGTAGGTAACTATGGACGTGATTTGAGGATAGAAAGGAAAGGGAAGTTAAGATGACTCATGCCACAGCAAGATAATCAAATGATGTAGAAAAGTTGAATACTGAGCAGAGAGTAGTAATTAAAAATGATTCTCATTTAACAACTTTGAAGGCAGCACACTGATTTCAAGATTTCTGCAAGTGATTAATCTTTTCTTTACATGACAAATTGAATTGAATTTCTATGTTTGGACTCGGAATGCTGATGGGTCCAAAATCTCCTTTTAAATCCATTTTTTAAAAATTTCTTTGCCTCTTTTCTTTCTATTCATCACTGTAAGAAATGTTCTTCAGACTGTGGTGAGTTCTAAATGGATTGATTGCTTGTTTTAAATAGCTCTCTCATTTCCTTTGGGGAAAGAACTGTACTTTTAAGAAGGTCTGCTCTGAAGCATAATGCAAGATTACAATTCTGGGCTCCTCTTATATTTTCAACCAGGAATATGAAATGAGACACCTACAGTACCTGAGAAGAGTTAGAATTTTTCTCAGAAGACAGATTTTGTTCTTTTGTCAGTGTTACATGTGTGAATGTGGGGTATGCACATGCACATTTGCAAGCCTTTAAAGACAAGCACAGAAGGGGCAATAATGTTGAGAAGCATGAGAAATGAAGCACTAAAGGAGCAGAATTTATCCTTATAGGGAAAGAGACTGTGACAAAGAGAAGGGAAGACTTAGGCTGACAGACAATGAAGTGGGAAGATGCAAGTTTTCAAAGGTTAATAACTGAATACATTTTAAATTTCCAAAAATAGAAAAAGGAAAGATATATGTTCTTATTTAAGAATTCTACACTCAGAGCTAAGAATGTTATTTTACTTAAGTAATACAATTCCTACAAAGAGAAGAGTCTGGACTCTTAAGTATCAGGTTTGAAATATACCTTCTCATAGGAATAATGCATTCAAAGTCCAGCTAGCTTTGCCTATTTCCCCCCAGCCCTACAGAGGGACAAACTGAAGAATGGACTGTGAGAAGAGATCTTTATTGGAGTCTTTCAGAAGAAGATATTCAGAACCAAAGTATTTGTGGTTTGAATGGATGTAAATGAGTCCCTGAGGCTCAAGACTCTAAAAGACTCTTGAGGCAGGATTGGAAGACTTTATATTTATAATGTTCACAAATTAAAAATGATGACCAGCTGTTCTGGTCTGGTCCTTTCCAAGACCAGAACAAAAAGAAAAGATCTAAATCACAAAAAGAGGATTATATAAACATAAGGAAAGACTTCCTGCTTTGGTTCAGCGGGAAAAAATACATTATACTATGATCTAAGAAATACAGATTCTAGGTAGATCTTTACCATGATTCAGCTGAAGAAGATAAGTTACAAAAGTGTATGAGCCTCACTTTTCTTTTGTGGAAAAATACTATTGAACTAGATTCTCATTCATTTCCCTTGAACCCATGCTTCTGGATTCTACCGCTTTAACCCACCATCCATCTCCAACCTGTGAATTTTTTCCAGGTGAAAGGTACCAGTTTCCACATCCTCAAGATTTTCATGAGCCATTTCCTCAACTTGGATTGACAGTGACAAGTAGGCTATACCTTCATATGCATAGTTGTAACCAGCTTGAACCAACTCTTTCCAAATAAATCCTCACTCCTCTTCTCCCCAGTCTGTATCAAGCCTTTTCTTAAGGATTTGTTTGAAAAGAGTTGGTTAGAGCTATGCATATGAAAGTACAGAGTGCTTCTTCACTATCAAGCCAAGTTGGAGAAATGGCTCAAGAAAACCTTGAGGATGTGGAAACTACCTGACTTTCACATGGAAAAGCTAAATGGTGAGCTGGCAAAATGCTTATTTCCCACAGGTGGCATATAGCAGCAGATCCTGAGTATGCTTGGAAAAATCCCTTCCAATATATTGGACACCCTGAAGGCTCTGTGAAGGCAGAAGCAGCAAACCAGAAGTGGGAGTTAGGACTCTTCCTTCATAAGGTACATCGCCTGTGCCTTGAAACGGTTCAGCAGGAGGTCCCTGCCATGAATCCCAAAGGAATCTATGACATGTTTAATGAAACAAAGAATCAATACCTTGTGATCCAAACTATATTAGAACTTATTCTTCTCTTCTTATCATCCTCATTTATGCACACAAATTTGTAGAAGCCAGAAATAGAAATGGAACCTAGAATTTAGACAGTAGTCAAAGAGAAGGAAGAAAAGAAAAAAGGAAGAAAGAAAGAGACAGAGGGAAAAAGAGAAGGTGAGGAGATGGGTCTATCCTGAGCTATAAGTGGGAAAGGACAAGTTTGGGATTAGACAAGAGATTAAATTCATTAAATATACACAACTGGACTTGGCTATATTTTTAAATAGTAAAATGCATTATTGTTCAGCATGATTCCCTCCCCTCTGCCTCTGGGAGGAGCACACTTCCCTGTTTATTTAAGCATATGACTTGGAAGGGAGAGGGTAAATGTTCCAAGTTTAGGCCTTTAGTTAGAAACATGAGTATTTTCTGTCATGCTGTGGAAACTCTTGATCTCATTGTGAGAAGAACATGCCCCAGAAATTCTCTGCCCCTCCAGATAGGGTACTGTAATGAAACAAATGGAATAGAGCTATATCTTAGTCTGAGCTTCCATAACAAAATGTCATAGACTAGGTAGCTTATAAACTACAGAAATTTATTTCTCACTGTGTAGAGGCTCAAAGTCTAAGGTCAGGGTGCCAGCATGACTGAAGGTGAGGATTCTTTTCCAGGTTGCAGACTGCTGTCTTCTCATTGTATCTTCACATGGCAGACAAAGGGTGAGAGAGTACTCTGGAGTTCCTTTAATAAAAGGATTAATCTCACTAATTAAAGGTCCATCTTCAGGACCTAACTACTTCCTAAAGGCCTCACCTCCGAATACCATTACACTGGAGGCTAGAACTTTTAACATAAACTTCAGGGGATACACAAAAATTCAGTCCATTGCAAGCTACCACAGTCAACTTACACTACGATAACCTGAACAGTGTCAATCAGAACACTTGCCTATGAGCATCAATGCTTATTGACCTGAATTTGGGGGTGATTGTTATTCACATTAGTTTCTAATACAATATCTAAAAAATGACCAGGAAAAGCTAGGAGATCTGCCCAATATGTTGTTGAGGGACCATCATGGAAAACTGAGGGAAAGAAACTGGAAGAGAATGAAATTGTTTTTTGCCTTGAACCCTACTTGGCCTAGCTCATTCAGTAAGCCAGTTATTAGAAGAGTTAAAACATAGAAGTCACTTAGAAAAGAATCTGGCATGTATATTTTTTAGTATTATAACTACCATCTTCATAATTCAATTTTGGTAGAGTTTTCACCCGTCCTGACTTTGGTGCACCTTGATTTGCCCTCCTTTCCTTCTCTTCATCTTTTGTAGCACTGGCCTAACACCATCAAGGATTCAAGGGGCTCTCCTTCAACCCCTCTGAGGACTCCTATTCATGGTCCTCATCTCTTTTCCTTATTGCATATGTTTCACATGTCTCTATCACTATGGGATTTGTGTCATGCAGATCTGAGAGTCAGGCAGATAGATTTAAACCCGAACTATGTGTCAACATTTGTATGATATTGGACCTTGCTGAGCATCGTTTTTCCAATATGTAAAACAGAGGGAATTACACTTCACTCACAAGATTTTTGTGAAGTTTAAATGAGATAAAATAAATAACATGTCTGACATATAGTAGCTTCTCAGTAAATGGTAAATCCCTTAACTGCAATTTTTTTTCCTTCCTTCCTTTGTTGATAATCTCCTCCATTTTATTGCTTTACCTACTATCTCTTTATAAGGGACCCCCAAATTGCTACATACCACCTCCTTCCTGTTTTACATATGAGAAGATGGAGTCTCATATTTTCCCAAGTGTCCAAGAACTCATGAGATATCATGAAGAGATGCCATTGGTATCTCTATTGCATCAATCCAAACCAACCCTTCCTTGGCCACTGCTTCCAAACCATTCTGCCCCCGTGACCCTTCTATTTCTACAGATGACACTATTCGCCCATTCTTTAAATCTCATTGTCATCATTGATTCTTTACTTATCCCATTTCTCATATTTTCATTCATTTGCCAATCCACAACTTCACAATGACTATTATGTATCAAAGATCATCAAAACTGAAAGGAACTCTGTTGTTCATGTGCGAAACCACCCTCATTCTACAGATGAAGAATTCTGAGGTCCAGATAAGTATGAGGAAGAGTAATTGGAAGAGAGGTAAAACTAAGATCTGAGACTTCTGTGGTGCAGGATGGTATTCTTTCCATAATACCCCACTAACAGACTTCTCTCTCAACATTTCTGCTGCCTTCACCATGGTCCAAGCCAGGGTTATGTCTGCCACATTATTGCAACTGACTTCTATCTCTTCTGTCTGCCCCATTTCATTTGCAGATGCCTTCCTGACCAATCTCATGATATAGCACAGTTCCACCATTATACAGAGAGGGGCATGTTATATTCACATTCACATACATCTTAACATTACATAATAGTTTGCTCAATTCAGCCTTACATGGACTCATTTATCCCCTTACCTTCATGCTAAGCCATAATAATCTGAGAAATCATGAGTTTGATTTAACATATCCTGAAATACATTAAATATTACATACAGCCAAAAGAAGCTATCTTGTGTATCACCTAAAAACATGTCAGGTACCACATTTGGGAGGAACTGAATCAGCAAATGAGTGAAAATTTAGGGACAACAGCATTGGTGTGAAGAAAAATTTTCAATTAGAATGTTCTGAACATTATATAGTTGACTTCCTTTTACATGAGATGCAAGCCAAGATTGGTCAATCACTTTTAAGAGCTGTTATAGAGAAAACATCTGCATTAGAAGCTTAGATTCTATTAAATGTTTTGACCAACCCTGAGATCTAATGATTTTAGGGCCAAACTCAGTACTTTTTAATTAGTTACTACTGAAACAATGTTTTGTAGAATATATTTTAACTCATACTTATCCTGAAAATGTTGTAGTTATTTCCTATTGCCTTCTAAATGAAGTAATTTGTGAAGTGAATAAATAACTCCTTCCTTTTAACTTAGCAAATTTTCTAATGAATAAAACCTACTCATCATTTTTTTTTCACTCCTACTCCTCCAGACTTTCATTTTAACTTCTTTCCAAAAAGAAAATACTTTCAACCCCAAATCTAAGGTTATTCCCCATGTGGGAACTTCACTGAAATCAAGAGAAGGCAAGAATGTTTCAAATATTTTGCAGTTAGAAACAGTTTACCTCATACTAAGTCACAAAATTAAACCTGGGCTGCTCATTTTTGAATTTACATTTTGTTTTTACTTCCCATTTCTTTAAAAAATAACAACTGCAACATTCCTCAAAAAAAGTGAGAAAGATCTAGACCATCTCTCTCTCTCTCTCTCTCTCTCTCTCTCTCTCTCTCTCGAAAAAAAAAAGGAAAATTTATAGCTTTCAGTGGTTGTGAAAACCAGGAAATAATAGAGAAATCATGCATTCTGCAGGAATTCTCCTGAGTGTATTAAATTAAACTGACAGCGTTGATATCGCTATTCATGTTGAAATAATTAGCAATTCTAAGGCTATTAATGGTGTATTGTATCACTCTTTTAGAATTGGTAGGATGAATGCAAAAACCTTTTGGTGACTTTTGCTCCTACTAAAATTTAATTAGCCTTAGTTACTGACCTCATGTTTTATGTAACAGTACACTCAAAAATGATCTCATAAAGAATTGAAATTTTGGAAGAAAGTCATCCTTGCTTTAAACACTAGCATCACATAAAAGTTCCTTGAGTGTTTTTTAACTACTTTTGCAAAGTATTCTTATAATTGCTAACATTACCTATGGGACTGACTGACTTTGAATTTAATTGAAGTAAAAATGCATCTCTTTGACAAGGTCACTTTTTAAAGTGGAGCTGAACTACTTTGCATTACAGTTCTGAATTTTTTCTCTCTAAATTAACTATGATCTATAAAATTATCGATAAAGAATAATACCTAGGCCATCAAATATTAATAATGATTACAAGAGAGGAAAACTATCTTTAATGCACATAAAATTTATGGATAGTAATGATCTCTACTAAATCTGGAAGATAGGGTCTGTGCAGTTGGGGGTAGGCAATGTAGTGGGAGTCAGTGGAAGGATCGGTGCCACAACAGTTATTCTTCATAAGAGATATAAGACTATGAATGCTCACCTAGCTAAAATCACCTGTGGGTTTAAAAACAAAACAAAATAGGAAGTACTACACATGGGATAGTGGTAATGGTGGCATTTAGGGCTAAATGGGAAGGAGTTAGTCTAACAAGAATCCCACATGGCTTAGTTGGAATATTTTTTTAATAGTTATGATTACATATAGCTCTGAAAGCACATTATGGTAATGATTATTTACCCTATATTACTATTCTATCTTTCTTTGACAATTACATAATGATTGGATTTTCTGCTTCTTCAAAAAGTTGCTACTAAATATACCCTCCCAATTCTGAGAAGAAAAAAAAAAAGATACTCTAATCTTCCCTCTATTAGGTCACTTGGTTCAGAAGCTTACACTAAACTTCCTCTTGAGCTAAGATATTCATCCTGGTCAAGTTAAAAAAAAAAAAGCTCAATATGCTCAGGGTGTAATACTTGAGCTACATGCATCTCTTTTTCATGCAACCTTCAGTTCTTTAAGATCTCTTATTTCAGTACACAATTTTATTATCTAGAAGGCACAGAGCATATAAATAGTGGTGGGACTTTCATGGTTAAGAGTATTTGCAAATATCACATTAGGCAGGCTACTAATCCAGGAGGAGTCACAATAAGTACTCTAGTGTTAGCTTTATGCAATGAGAGAACCAGAACAGTGGACTTGAAAGAGCATGAAACCCAGAGGTAAAAGAAACAAGCAAACAAATAAAGCACCAGGTTCTAGTCTTGGCCAATTCCAAGACGTATATAAGGACCAATCAATAGTAACCAATCAGTTTCCTTACCCATAATATGGAGTTAATATATATTGACTCACAAATCAAAAGAGAAAATAGGTGGTAAAAATATCTGAAGCCCAAGGAGCTATCCATAGATAACTTGCTATTATCAATAAAGGGAACTCAAATTTATTATGTCAGACCATGCTCCTCATTTGGGGTTCTCTGAGCTGAGACGTGTAGGCTACATAGACATATCCTGTTCTGGTTCCATCCCATCTCCACACAGAAGAGAACCTGTACTAATCCTACATTGTGGTCAAGTAATTTATTGTGCTCCTACCTCATACCAATTATAGCTAGTCAACAAAGTTGTATGGACTGCCTACTCTGTGTGAAGCAGAATGTTAGGCCTGTGGGATTTTATAGAAAAAAATAAGTGTATAATGTAATTAAAACTACTGAAAAGGCACATGAAAGCACTGAAGAGTGCATAGAAAAAAATGTTTCAAGTCAAAGGAAGTTTTCTAGACGTTCCTAGATGACTGAATTGTGTCAATCAAGGAGGAATGAACTTTTTTAAAAAGGTTCTAACCTAGAGTGGCAGCATGCAAGGGGGAAAGGTACTTTCAGGGATAAAGAATGGTGTAGTACAGCAAGGATCTGTCACATAGCCTTCTTCAAGGGACAGTTTAATCTCACAGTCATATACTCTCTTCTTGCTTCTCCTCCACACAATTGTCCAAATAACCATAGTTTGTATGCTGCAGAGATCAGATGTATAGTGCCTTCCTTAAGCATAAGCATATTTTATTCCTAAAATAAAATTAAAGCAAAAATTGACTCTATTAGGGAGATTTTAGAATATGTCCATCCAGTAAGAGGGCTTCTTGGAAAAGATGGATTTTTATGTAGAGAAATTGAAAGGATACACATATTCATTCCTAGTTTTCTGGATTTTGTTTTATTTTTCTGAGGTAGAGCGCAGTTTTGTTTTGTTTTTTAAATAGATACAACATACTACTAGAGGCTGATAACTTGAATTGTATATGCAACGAGATTTTCTGAGTGACCTTGGGCAATTCAGTTACCCTCCAGAATCCCAATTTTTCCATTTCAAAATTAGAATTCCATCTGCTCTCCATAGACTATCTTCATTGAATTATTCATGGGGAGAATATTATAAACATTGTTTCTGTTAATATTATCATTGAAACAAAATTTAAAATACTCCTGAGAAAACTTCTCAAACTTCCTTGAGGATAACATTTTCATACCAGTTACTCTTTTCTATATAAACTGGAATTGAGCCACGAGAATGTCTACTACATGTGAGAAAGGCTTAAGATGAGGCTGATTCCTTGTCAAACTAAAGTCTGGCCCGGAGACATACAAGGGAGTGCCCAACTGAAGAGGGAAGGATTTTCTACCTCATTCTGAATGACTGCTCTTCTACTTTCATAGGAAATTTTCTAGGTCCTCTAATTACTCCTAAAAATGTATGTATAAATGAGATCCTTAACTAGCCTGTTTAAAATTGACTTTCAACTATATTTTTGGACTTCAGCCTCTCAAGCTGCTCAAGAAAAACAAAGAATTCCTTCAAAGAAAGGCCAGTCTCTCTGAAATCATTCAGGTAGGATGACCAAGAAAGGTGTCTTCTTTAATGAAAGTTTGATGTGATACAGTATAACTCAAGAAAAATGTGGAGAAAGTCCTCTTTTCTGGAGGTCTACTTATAAAAAGTAACATTGTGAGGGAGAAGTCATGAAGATTCAATATCCTCAAAAATTCTACATGGGTTTTCAAAAATCAGAATTTACCTATCCTCAATGCCATAGAATGGAAGAAATGCTATTTTTCACTTCTACACAGAAATTTTAGACAACAACTTGAAAATGGGTGCTTTGAGTTGACAACAGCAGTAGTCAAATCCCATCTTCTAACCCTAACCCCAAACAAGGTCAAGGGAAGCTCTTAAAAGTGGCTTATTGTATATCATAGCCCCAGGTTAAGCCAAAATAATCCAGAAGGAGGAAAACAACAATCATAACAACAAAAAAATTCCCACAGTGAGCTGCACACCCCAGATGCCCAGACTTTCCATGGGAGCTTAATGAGGGTCAGAGGTCAGTGCTAAGGAGCCTGGTGAAACAGTGAGAACCAAGATCCTGTTTCCATTTTAATGCCCTTATGTTTATGTTTTGCTTCTGCAGGGGAAAAGCCCAGACAATTCCACTTCCAGGGAGGCCAAAGAAAAATGCACTGGATGTAGTAGTGTGACAGAAAAACAGGGGCGTTCATGGGGTTAAGGGTAGCTTCGGTTCAAAAAACACAGGACTGCCAAACAGCATACTGTTAGCTTAAGTTTTCATCCGAAAACACATAATGAAAATAAAGGCCATTGTTTCCAATCTGCTTCTTCACCTCTCCACCCATACACCTCCAGAGGAGGCTACTGGTGGTTAAATTTAGCAGCAATGTTAGTTACATAATAGTCATGAGCCAGCTCAAAATCCCAGTCTCCCAATTTGTCATGCCTGACCTTCCTATCACACTCTGATAAACTTCATCCTATTATAGCTGCTTATTATGGTTATGTTAGAGACTGGTATTATAGTTTATCACTAGTTTAAAGCTACCTGCTTTCTTGGCCAATTACTTCAGTAAAAACTTGTTTTTCTTTCTACAAGAGATTTTCTCCTCATCCACCCAACCCTTAAATTGCCATCTTTTTCTCAGCTTCTAAACTTTTGATGACCTTTAAAACTAGATCCAAATCAACATTTCATGTAGTTCCTGAGCTTGTCACTTTTTGATATCTTTAACTTCTTGTTTCCAGGCTGGGCCTAGCTGGAAATCCTGAAACAACATGAATATGTTCATCCTAGAAGGAAGCCCAACGTGGATCAGAAATGCTGCAGTCTCTCCTATCCTGACCTTGGCCAATGTCTACTTGTGGATGAACAGAAGAGGCACCCTCAGTTTGAAGAGATAGGGAATATGGTAGGTTGTTTGGTCGAGGTCTAGTGCTAAAAATGAAATAAGCCATGGGCCCTAATGGTTAGCAATCACTAACAAAGTTTATTGAGTGCAATTCCGAGATATGTACCTTAACATGGATATTCTCCTTGAATCTGTTCAACAGTCCTATGGGGGTAGCCACAGTTATTCTTCCATTTTATGGCTGAGAAAACTGAGACTTAAAGTTAAAAGGCTAGCAAGCTAGAGCCATGCTTCAAACCCAGTCTGACTGCAGAGCCTCTGGCAGTTCTCTTCACCAGGACACCTATTAGCATATATGTAGATGCCAGAATCTCCTGCTGAAACCTTTTTCCTCAGCTCTCTCTACCATTTCTCAACAAGAGTCCATCCTCTAAGGCAGGATGGACTGTAAACATCTACAAATAAAAAAGTATTCTGCCCCAGGTGGTTCTGCAACAAACCAGGATTGGAATTACTGACTGTTATAGATAATAATGTAGGTCAATAGATTTTGTGAACTATGAAGCACTCTGTGAATGCTTTTATAATTATTAGGCTCCTGTGGGGGCAGAGACTTCATCTTAGAGATCTTTACATTATTTTTTCCATCCTCTCATTGAGCAGATCTACTAAGCGCCTATATATTCCAGGAAGAACAAAGACCTTTGATAAACTTAGGCAAGGTCTCTGGGGTCATAGAGCTTAAAGACCAACTCTGTGACTATTCATGACAGTGTAGTGCTCACAGTGGGCACTGGAGCAGAAACTACTAAATTGTTAAAGTATGATAGAATACGGGGGGCACGTAATGAATAAAATATCTATAGGTCTTGTTTTGTTTTAACCTTGTAATTGTTGTTTAGACATGATTAAGAATCACACTTTTGGTTATTTATTACACACAAAAAAAAATGTATTCTGCATTCATCCATCCAGTACCTGCGTCACAGCCTCCTTACTTCAAACAATAAAACACTTGCTTCTGTGTGGTTTGAAGCAAAAACATAATACTACCTTCCCACCAAAGGAGAAGATGCTTTTTGTTTTCTTAAACTGGTAATGGGTCTGTGCTCTTAACCTATCCTTTTTGGGAGGCCATTGAAATCCACTAAAAGTAGCAGTTAAGGTTGGTTGTATCCCTGACTAAAGTCTCAAATTCCAGTTTGATTTACTTCCATATTCTTGGAGGAATGTAACCCCAAAAAACAAAAACAAAAAAACAAAAAACAAAGAAACAAGATTTAGTGTTTGTAATCCTGAATACATGGTTTATACACTTAAAATTTTTTACAAAATTTCATGGAATTTTATATTGGTTTCTATGCCTGTTAAACAGGAAGTACCTCAGCAGCAGAAATGAATTAATCCAAAATTTCAGACATGTAAATAGCTGATCTAAATAAAGTAACATATTCAAGAGTACACAGTTGAGATGAAAAAATACATTTTTCTTTCATCAGACAAAATATCACTATTTCAGTGCTGAGCTCTACTACCAGCTCACCTTCATACCATCCTAGATTCATTTTTTCTTAAATAACGATTTTAAAACATAGCCCTAAAATGAAACAAAATTTTAATCTTTCTTTATCCCTCTGTAAATTGCTTCCCTTTCAAAATATATGTACTTCATGAATTTGCCATGATTTTTTATAAAAGCAATAAAAATAAGCAACTATAGTATTTGAGAGTAATAATTCAAAAGTAACAAATATTTGATATTAAATATTACTTCAAAAGCCAAGTCCTCCTTTGAGTGCCTAAAATAGGTGATACTCAGTGGAATCTTATCTAGGATCTTTTGGGAACATGGCCATAACTTGTGGGAAAAAAAGAGATTATACAAAGCTTGACTTCATTTTGAGACACTGTCCTTTTTCAGAGTTGAAAATAAAAGTTACATCTACACAGAGCATGCTCCTGCATAAGGGCCCTCACAAGCAATAGAATGAGAGAAGAGCATTTTAAAGGGAAGGCAGAACCACATCATTTGGAGAGTGACCCTAACCTCAACAGCCTGAAAAACTGGCCACCAAGTGAGTTCTAGCACACTCCCAAGTCATCTTTTTGAACCAGAGAATTGGAAATTGGGCCTGAGAATTTATCACTTTGTTTTGCAGTCAGATTTTAAGCAATGATATTTTTATTACCTTCTCAACAATTTCCCTTTCCAAACACCATTTGTCAATCAAGTATGGGCACACAGAGCATGCTTATAGGTCTGTGAAGGAAAACATCTCTCTGTAGACTTGAGTAATGTTCTAAACACTGGAAATTCTATGGAAAATAAGGTAGGCAGGGTGAAAAGAAAGCAGCAGAAGAGCAGAGACAAATCTGGGAACTGTGTCTTAATAGAGTAACATTTGTTCAACAAACCATTTTATATTCTTCAATTACATTATGATTTCCACTTTCTGGGTTCTAGATCTGAAATTCAAATTCTAACAAAATAAAAGAGTGGAACTGGGCATGGTGGCACATGCCTGTAATGCCAGCAGCTCAAGAGGCTGACGTAGATGAATCACAAGTTCAAAGCCAGCAATGTAGCGAGAATCTGTCTCAAAATAAAAAAATAAAAATAAATTAAAAAGTGCTGTGGATGTGGCTCAGTGATCAAGTGCCTGTGGGTCAATCCCTTGTACCAAAAAAAAAAAAAGTAGAAAATCTACAAATTATTTTACATTGGGAATTCTATTTATTTCATTCTTTTTTAAAAGAGATGGTCAGAATGCACAACTTCTAGAGGAAGTAGCCACTAAAATCAAATTTTCATTATACTTATCCATGATCCCATTACAACCAGAAGTCTTAGAGTTGTTTTATAACATACAGACAGACACTTTAAAGTGCTATAAGTGAGCAAAGAGTAAACTTTTGGATGTGGGGCATAATCTTTAAAAATGAGCCAGTTCTACCTTAAGCAAATACATGTTTCAAATAAATTAAACTCTGATATCAGAAGCAATAAGGAATCTTTAAATCTTGCTCTTTCAAATAATATCGGTGTTTGGGGCACTATCTCTTTGTGATGCAAAGTGATCTACTAAAACCACCTCTTTTTCAATTCAGTTTAAAAATAATGTATCTTTTTCTTTTATAAAAAGCATCTTAATGAAGGGAAAAAATAACTTGTTTTCTCTCTTTTAAAGAAATACACTTCCTCTACTCCTAACCCCTTAGTCTATTAAAAAGTTGCCAAGTCTTTTTTTTAAAAAATGGTATTGAATCTGAGATCCCATGGAATTGACTAGATATAAACAGGGAAAATAGGATTTGACTCCATTGGGGAAGTTTTAGTACCAAATGTTTTTATTTGTGTTTGATTAATTGCTCTCTATGGTGGTCTTAACTGCAGAAATAAATTCCATCCCAAGGAAACAAAGTCACTTATTTCACAAGTACACACAAAGATTCATACTATTTTATCAAATTGAGTCAAATTATAGCCCTTTGGAAAGTGTGTTTTTCAAAAACGGTAAGGAAAGTGGGCTCCTGAAAGTCTCCAAGATAGATAGCACAGTGGGAGGGAAACAGAACACCCTTCTGTTTTCCATTAAACTTATGTTCTGCACCAGGTTTGATTGCTAAACATCTGGCAGTCTTTTCTCTGATAACGCAGTTCAGTAGGGTGGACAGTCCTAAGCCTTTGAAGATCCCCTGGTAGCTCTTAAGTAGGGTGAACAAGAAAAGAAGATAAAGACTCTAGATTTTTCTCTTCTATCAAAAGTTGCACAAGAGGTCTTATTATTATTATTATTTTAGTCTTAAGGGTTCCACTGTTTCCTTTGCCTCGAATAAATATAGAAGAATCCATGGAGAATGTCACCAAAATCCTTTGCCCACTTGTACTACCCAAAACAAAGCCTTCTGCCTTTCCCTTCACTGCTGGAAAGGAACCAAGAACTGGCTTAAACATTCATGATCATGTCTTTAAATGCTTTCATTGGTTGAGAGTGTGTGAGAAAAAGGAGAAATATCTAAAGTGAGACAGTATGAAAGGTTTTCTACATCCTCTAACTCTGATAATGAGTTTACACATCATTTGTTTTCTAAGGTATTTTGCCTTCCTTTAACCAGGCTATCATTATTGGCAACACAATAAAAATTCCTTTAAATTAAAAATTAGCATTTTGAAGCTGGAAGATACATACATGTCACAGGCTAACTTTGTATTGGGATAAAGATGAAGGAACTGTATCTCAAAGAAGGAAAGTGACTTGCTTAATGGCATATAGTTACATAAGAATATTTGAAGGGGTTCACAGGATGCAAACAGTGAAGAATTTCTTACAAATAAAGAAATGGGTGTTTATAAAAGGAAAGAGAAGAGAAACGAAAGCCTGCCACATCACCCCCAAATGCAGTAGAATCCTGTGTAAATAGAGATGCATTGGCTACATATTTGCCTCTGAGACTCCTGCAACCAATACAAAGGAAAATAATATGCCACATATTAACTGTCCAATTATAAAAACAAACCAGTTTTTACCTGAATTCCCATTATGAAGTCCAACATTACAGAGTGGATTACCTTAGAGGAGATAGATGTATGACTAAGATAGCAAGTTTCATGGGAATCATGTCCCTCAAAGAAATCCCAAAGTACAATAAGCTTACTAGACACTAAAACAATTCCATTTAGGTATATAGCTTTGAGGTAGGACTTTATCCAGATAGAAAATTTTCATAAAGGAATGGAAGGACTAGAGATCTTTCAATATACATGTCTTGAGTACTTATTCTTTGCTAGGCTGTATTCTTGATGTTTCATATGCATTAACCTATTTAATTCTTACAACAACCCTATGAGATATATACTATGTGTTCTCATTTTACAAATGCAGAAAGTAGATACATGACTTGCACAACTGCATGCAACTTGTGAGGGTCAGGGGCCCCCATCCCTGGCTCCAGAGTCTGGACCCTAAACCACTTTGTGTGCTAGGGGCTAGTCACTTGTACCAGTACTGTGACTCCTAGCAGACCATCTTTTCTGTGTGCTATGATTTTTCACCAATTCTTAACCTTCAGATCTACTAATTAGTAAATACTGATACTAAAAATGTGTTTTTGGTGAATAGATAGTGTTGTCTCTAAATCTGTACAACAAAAGTAGCTGAAAGTTAGTATTGGTAAGCCTTGGATCCACCCGAAGAGAAACCAGTTTTCCAAATTGATTTTTATCACAACCAATCCACCCATAGAAATGCTGAAAAGGACAATTTTTTCCTATCTCTAAAGGAAAACAGAACACGAAATGCAAGTTAAGTTCCAGAGCTCCCAGTGAAATAAGTCACCATAGAAAAGGCTCCTGACACCACAGGGAAAAGGCACTTCTGCTAACACTTCTAAATGTCCCTTAACCATGCTCTCCTACTTACTTTGTAATGATTGCATGTTTTCCCTTTGGGCCTACTAAAGTATTTAATTGCAATTACACTCATTTACATAGCAGATGAGGCTAATTGCTGGTATTAGTTACCAAATGTATGCTTGTATTGTGAGGGTGAAAAAAATGCCCTACAGAAAAGAAAACGACTGTGCCTCTAATTAAGGAGTTATGAAGTCAGAATGAGCTGGTTCCAAGATGTAAATATGAAATTGAGGGCTTTCAGAACTCTATAATGGTTTTTTATTACTCCATCTCACTTCCTTGATTACACACAATGTTTAGAGACTAAAGATAAATACAGTGCAATGCTCACAGTGCTGACCTGATTGCTAGGCACGTTCTCTCACACGTAGATTGAAATAAATGCAGTTGTCTTGCAAACCCATGATAAATGGTGGGTTATGAGTACCTGGTCTTCATTTACTTGGCTATTCAATTGCTAATCCTGGCTCCACTTATTACAAGAGCAGTACTGGCATCTTCAAACACACACAATTTGGTATTCAAGGCTTGTTTTGCACATGTAACGTAGAATCAAGACAGAAATCATGAAATGGGGAGCAAATTCTTTGGGAAAGACCAAAACTTAAAAACCTCTAGGTTGTTCTGATCTTCCCCAATTAATTTCTGTGTTGGTATAAAAAAAATGGAATTCTGTAGTAACTTACCTTGAGGAACCATACATATACACACACACACACACACACACACTCATACACATATGGGTGTTTATATACAGGTAGATAAATATATTCCCTATCCATTTCACACCAAGAAGAATTTCAGGCAGAACAGTAGCCAACAATAAAAGATGTTAGTCTGTAGCACGAACTTTACCCAGTTCAGGGAATTAGAAAAGTGAGCTGATAACATGATGTGGGAAAAAAATAAAATAAGAAAGTATCTTTGCTTAACAAAGATTTGCAGTAAACAAATAGATTGACTCATAGTGACAAACTCAGGTCTTTAAGAATTTCTGTCTCTCAGGATAATTTTCACCAGTAGCTTTGTTTCTAGTTCCTCATTGCTTTCTCTTCTTTGTTCTGGCTTCCCACAACTACCTCCTACACCTTCTCTTAAAGATATATTATTTGCTTGAAAAAAGAAACTTTTCTGGCCTTAAAATATACTTGCTCTGCTTATTTTCTCTTTACTGAATGCTTAGTATAATAATAGTACACTGTGCGGTGTTCAGTTACTCATACAGGTCATTTCATGAAATAAGCCTGGCTGTCAGCCAAACTTCTGCCTCTCTGCGTCTCCTTTTTCTCTTTAAACAAAAAAGAAAGAAAGAAAGAAAGAAAGAAAGAAAGAAAGAAAGAAAGAAAGAAAGAAAGAAAGAAAGAAAGAAAGAAAGAAAGAAAGAAAAGAAAGAAAGAGAAAGAAAGAAAGAAAAGAAAAGAGAAATGAAACCAAAAAGGTAAGTGTTGAGAATGGAAAAAAGAAGGGAAAGAGAAAAGGAAAGGATGAAGAAAATCCTTCAAGCAAAAAAAAAGCATTCCATGGATACCATGGCCTCACCCTTCTCACTAAGCATTCTTTAGAAAGAGGCTTTTGGTAAGCCAATCTCAGGTGGAATGATGACAGGGTCAGCTGAATGTTATTTTTTAAACTTGTGTGAAAATTCATTGAGTTTTATCCCACTCTCTGGGTGCTCAAGGAGTGCAATCATGGCTCTGGTGCCAGATGTAAACAGGACATCCTTTTAGATAGTGAGGTCCAGCTGGCAAGAACACACACCCTCTGCTTTTTGGCCTGTTCGGGAAATCAACCCAGTACTTTCATACAGAGATGCTGGAGCAGGGAAAACCTGCTCTCACATGTGGGATATAAACAGAATCCTTAAAAACATCTTTTTGTCACTATTGTTTGATGTGTCCCTCACCATCTCTTAATTTTTCTTACACTACAGCAACACCTGCAGGCTAAAACTGTCACAAACTCCCCATGGTTGTGATTTGTCAGAAAGTTTTCCATTCACTGGGAAGAGTTTTATATCTTAGACCATAGAATAAGAGAATGTTTGGGACAGAAGGCATCTGAGAGCTCATCCGGTACAATTTTCTCATCTTGCAGATAATAATAGACACTGAAGAGTGTAGGAAGGGTTTAGCCTTCAAGTAGTCCCATCTTCAGGTGAACAGTTACCCTAGGTACTTTTGCAAACAGATGTTTTTCACAAAGAAACAAAAACATGAAGTCTACCCTGAAGGAACATGAAACACACACACACACACACACACACATATATACACACACAAAATATATGTATATATACATATAAATATTCTTATCAAATCAGATAATTCTTATCAAATCAGATATATTTTACTTTCTCCTCATAATGCTTTAAAAAGATAGTATATTAGCAAGAGTTCAGTGAGGTCCAAGTTACAAGCAATGCAGAGGATTAGAGGTTAAAGGCATCAGTGAGAAATGATGTCAGGAAATGCTTTAGAGTGGAGGTGAAATCCTTACAGGGCTCCCCCTTGCATAATGGCCAAGCAGAGGAAGTACTCTCACTGAGGAGTTTAAGAATGGCTGACCCCAGTCCTCACTGATAAAACTTACTTTTGTCTCTACTGCCATTTCTTTGCCTTACTTTGCCCTTTTATTCCCCCCTATTGTGTTGCAGTTTATTTAACTGCATTTCAAACTCTGTAGAACTCTTGGGTATCTGCCCTATTCTGTTGACTTACCTCTCTTGGGAAATTGCTCACAGGAGTAGGTCCCCACTTGGATGATCTTCATTACTTCCCTTCTCCACTCACCCTACCCAACTCTACTGGCAAAAGGTGATTAGATCTGGATGAGCAGCTGATATAAGTGGGGTCCATCCCCTTCTCCCAGGAACTAAGAATTAGATGATTACAGAATTTGGTTTTTCTCCATGTTCAACGGAACACATAATGAATGCCTCTGAGGACTATGCACCAGCCATGTGTACCACACCAAAGAGTTGGGGATAGAGTACTTTGACTTTCCTAGTACCATTTCAAGCTCTTTCCAAAGACTGGCTGTGCTCTTGCAGGTACCCCGTCATGTCTCTGTATTCCCGTAAAAATGAATTCCCAATACCAGCTCAAATAACTAGAGTTGCTTTCTGTTACTAGAAACCAAAAGTCTCAAAACTCACATCCTAGGCTTGAATATTTTCCCATTATTTCCATCTAAAAGAAATCTCCTCTTCCTGATCATCTATCTAATTCTAGAACCAACTCACCCCTGAGCATTAAAAATAATCCAAACTGGTACATATTTCTTTTCATTACATAGATCTGTACAATAAATAACAAAGTCAAATTCAAATAGGATTTAGGACAAGGAAACTAAGATCCAATTTCTCCTAGCAGTTTTTCAAATATTAATTGAATTCAAGGAAGTATTCACTGGAGCCCCCAATGCAGCCTTATTTCTAGTATATTGGTTTATTAAAGCAGTCTCACTTTAAGTATGACTTGAAATAATATCACTTTACAATATTATTTCATCTTTTACATACTAATATTTATTTGTTTATAATATTTATTTATTTGTTTTAATATGGTAGTTTACTTTTTAAAAAATCAGAAAAGAAAACATATATTTATACAACTGCATGGCATAGTGATTTAAAAGAAAATATTTGTGAAATAATTTGGAATTGTAATCAGATTCCTAAGCAAACCAGAGCAGAGATAGAACTGGCTATGCTTTTTCACTGCTGTGACTAAAAGACCCCACCAGAACAAATGTAGAGGAAGAAAAGTTTACTTGAGAGCTTACAGTTTCAGAGGTCTCAGTCCATTGGCAGTTGGCTCCATTCCTCTGGGCTCAAGATGAGGCTGAACATCATGAGGGAAATGTGTTATAGAGGGAAGCAGCTTATATGATGATCAGAAAGAAGAGAGAGAAAGAGCTCTACTTGCCAGATACAAATACATACCATAAAGGCATACCCGCCATGTCCCACCTCCTCCAGCCACACCCTACCTGCCTTAGGTTACCACTCAGTTAATCCCATGAGGGATTAATTCAGTGATTGGGTGAAGGCTCTCAGAACCCAATCAGTTCTCCACCAAACCTTCTTGCATTATCTCACCCATGAGCTTTTGGTTAATACCTTACATCCAAACCACAACACAAGGGGAAAATTTTCATGGGATTATCAATATGCATTGTCAAATGTCAAGCAAACACCTTAAGAATAAAACTTTTAGAGATGTTAATTCTTGCAAACAGACTGATATTTTCTAAAGAATCACTATTTCCTGTTTTTTCAGAAAGGTCATAGGTACCCTGAAGCATCACATCCCGCCTCCCATGCCTCATTACTAGTCCTTCTACCAGTATCTCATCATCACCACAGAAAAGCTGAGGACCAGATCAAGAGAGTTGTATTTCAATATCCCCTCCCCTGAATCAATACCAGGGACCAGAGATTTTCCCAGTTATTCCTTCCACCTGTATCTCTTAGCACTTTTTCTTGGATAATGCCCAAAGCCCTTGACTTCACCATTCTCCACCATCATCATTTACCTTTCCTAGTCTTTGAACTTTCCTGATCTTTCCTAATGAAATGACTAGTGTTTAACTAGTGCTAATACAATTAATTTACTACTTCAAAAATCTAATACTGTTTGCACTTTAAAAAGGTTTCTAGAGACAATGTTTATATTCCAGAATGTCAGGAATATGTCTTAATCCTCTCCTACATATCCCATAAAAATGTACCATGAGGTAGATCTTGTAGTAGGTACCAAACATAAACCTGTATTGAATTCCTGAAGAGAATGAAATTAGATGAGTTATTTCAGGTTTTTCCTAATGTCTTTCCACTCATTTCTTTTCTTTTACACATGTCCATGTTCACACTAGAAAAGGCTACATTAGCGAAACTGTGTTCTCTAGCTAAAAACCATATAATACTTCAAGAATTTACTAACTCGTTTCTGTATTATGGCCCCATTAAAGTCACTTGGACACACTTAAGCACAACATCCATCTCAATTAAATGGGGTTATTATTGGTCTATTACTTCTAAAACTTGGCAACATTATTTTTGTAAAACACTTGGGGAAACTTCCAGGAAAATCGTTAGAGAAAACTAAGTAGTATGTAGTAATACATTATTAAAAATGTATTGAACACCTATTGTACATGAAGCACTGTTTCATCTGTTGTGATCTGACTAATATCTTCTGGCTTTTAAAAACCTACAGTCTAATATGGAATTTTATAATTTAGGTTTTTTTATGATAGAATTGCAACATGGGCAACAATATTTCTTAGGCTGTTATGAGAAAGAGGCAAATATAATTTTAATTTATCTTTCACAATTTTTACTATCAATAAATAAGGAAAATTATGAGGAACCTCACAAATTACTAAAAAAGTGTGGCCTAAAGAATGTAGGCAAGTATCTGAATAATTTCCTATGCTTGATTAGATGGCTAAGCAGAAACTGATATTTTATCTTCAGAATTGTCCTTTAGATGTCATTTGTCTCTGTGGACACCAGGAATTTGCTACAGTGCCTTGTTTCCAGAATGTTGACCTTGTTAACAATAACTGTGAACTTCAGGTCCCGCTGGATACACTCAAGGGGCAATATAACAGAATTTCAAAACCCAGGAGACAGCTAAGGAGAAATGAAGATAACAGTTAAGCTAGAGAGAGCTGGAGAACTTTGAGTGGCTCTGAGTAGAGTATCTCCACATACCCCTGAGCCAATAGCAGGCACATCAGGTCAGACATTTGGCTACATACTGACTCTATAAATGTATTTCTGGGGCAAATTTATCTTATTCCAAGAACTACAATCTCTACTGAGTATATTCAACTGGAAATGACACTGAGTTATAGAGAAATGCTGGAATGTTAGCATTTAAGACTCCTTCTGTTAATATTACCTTATGGAAAATCCCAGAAATCATAGGTCAAATATACCTAGGGATGTTGTGAACATTTATGAAAGATACTTGCTGTTGTTAACTTGACTCTAGGATAAGACATAATTTTTTTAAATTCCTGTTCATGTTTGAAGTAAAGAATGTTCTTTACTTCAAAAACAAGCAAGAAAATTTTAAAGTGAATCATATTCTCCCATTCTGGACTCAGAGGCTGACCTGTCAGCTTTTTACTCAACACACTAAGGAGAAAAGATTTTCTTTTCTAAGATTACAAATAAGAGCCTCTCTTCAAAACTTTCCTCTCTCTTAAAGTCAGAGTTTTTCAGTCAGGACATGAACTTGGTATAAAATGCAGCTGTCCAAGAAGTAGGTGTGTGCAGGAAATGTGAGAATGACAGGGGGCAGTGAAAGGGCATTTGTATCTGGTCTTTGGGAAGGCTTGTGGAAAATTTTTCCAAATACATTATAGACTGAGAGGAGGAGTCAAACGTCGGGAATTTAGGTAGAAACTTTAACCTTGGAGAACTACACAGAATTATTGAAGCACAGAATTTTCCAACTTGAGGTTTGGGGAGGTTAACAAATATGTGTGTGCTTGTGCCTGCACATCTATGTATAATGGTGTTTTAATTGGGGAGCACTAAAAATTATTCAAGTCTTGAATGCCACATTGTTTCTTTTTCATGCAGAAATTTCCGCCTATATTTAAATTACAGTTCTAGTTTTTTGTTGTTTTTTGTTTTTTGTTTTTTTTTGGTACCAGGGACTGAACTGAGAGGTACTGAGCCACCCGAGATGCTGGGATTATAGGTGTGCCCCATCACACCCGGCTAATGAATTTTAATTTTTATTTGAGTGTGACCTTACTATAAAAGTTAGAATGAATGAATGCATGATTGATTGAATAAAGGTTTTTCCTTATCTTCCTCCTTCCATACATTTCTATGAAAATCCTTCCTGAGTGCTACTCTCCATACTTTTCTCTGTGTCTACATTGTGAATTCAGGACACCAAGTTACACTATCAGGTTCTGAATACCAAATAAGTTGTCTTTTGTATTGCCTGCATGCTTGCAAAAAAATTCAAACTTATTTATTTAAAAATAAATTTACCTCAAGAAACACAACTCAGAACTTGGAGCAGAGAGATGATCTTACCTATCACTGTATCTCTACAGGCTACCCATTTTCAAACTGATCTTTGACCTGATCTGCTGACACATTTACAGTTTCAGAGAAGTCTAGAGTTTAACAAAAAAAGAGGGGAAAAAGCTGATATTCTCCTTGTATTATCTTCTCCTTATCCCTTCGTATCTTTTTTTTTTGCTAAAATAGCCAGCTTGTCAAGTGCTTTGGCCTTTCAGAGATGAGTACTAGAAATACAGGGATACATAGATGTCTTTTTATATAGAATTTTTTTCTAACCAAATTTAGCTGCAGGGGGATATAAAAGACAAATGTGTTGACAAATGACAAGATGTTACTTACTGTAAAAATATTATTGCATGCACACCATTTCCTGTTATGGTGCATGTATTGACTGCAACTTTGTTCAAAATGAACTGCATATTAAGAGAAACATCTTGCCTTCTGAGTTTTGCTAGCTTGATTTTGAATTCTCTGGAAGTAGCTGCTTAAAATACCCTTGCCCTGAACTTAATGATCACAAATAGACTTGAATTTCCCCATGAGAGACCACAAATTAAAAAATGGATTTTATTTGGATCAAAAGTGGTTTTGGCCAGAAATAGATAAAAATATTTCAGATAAAGTATGTGAAGGATACGGCTCTGGAGACACATTAAGGAGTGTAACTGCCAACCTCTGCTGAAATGAGTGTTCTTCAATAATGATGTACAGATAGGCATGTGGCTATTTGAATTTATTATCTATATTTCACTTAAGTGAATGTCTTTAAAGACAAATTTGGCATTGGAAATATCATTCATGTTTGTGAAGGCCTTGGAAACTCTAACTTCATAAGTGTTAATGTATAATTGATTCTGATATATTGATTACACAAAGAATATGTATTGTAGTTTCAGTATCTACAAGCAATACTAAAAGGATCATGTAGTCTAATTTCTTCTTTAGCTAAATTGGATTATCTTTTAATATAAGATATCAGATATTAAAATGATATAATCAGGAGTTCATATATAATAGTTCTTCATCAAACCTCAGCATATGTAAATCTATTTTAATATTATATCACATAATCATAATGGATTAATCAAAACTGGAGCCAGTAACTGAAATAAGTTATGCCTAAAGAGAACAAACCTGAATTCACTCTTCTTAAGAAATCCAAGATTCCTAGACATAGAACATTATCAGTTGGGAAAAAAAATTATGCCGCTGAGGATATCAGAACTCAGCTAAGGTTATGAACTTAGATGTCTTATTCCACAGAACTCAAATGGATGGGCCAAAATTGCTCTAGCCAAAGGTTATTCTGTATTTTTAATTTTAATTACAGTTGTCCTGGCATTTTATGTTATGTCTGAAAGGAGCATGATGAGCAAGCTCATTCTGGATTAACAATGCACATGGTAGACACAACACTGAACTCAAGGTCTATATTTGGGCATCAGCCTGGGCAAATCCTAACTGAGTTTGGCAGAAATGAAGGTCTAATGATCCTTCCCAAGACTAATCCAAACACAACCACATGGCTTGGTAAATTTTTCAGTATATTGCACTTCATACATAAATAAGTCCACTACTTTACCCGGTCTTCTATTTGAAATCAGTTTTTAACTCCAATTTTTTTCCTTGATGCCTGCCTTAGCTTTCATATCTTCCAGAACTACTACACAAAAGAGGCAAATCATTTTCTGTTAGATCTTCAGGGTGGGGATTTTTCTGAGGTCAGTGTTTCAGAGCTTGGTACAGGATGTCCCTTCAGCCTTCTGAATCCTGGCTCAGTGAAATCACTGATAAGCCAAGCCTGTACTCTTGATTTCCCACAGAGCTTAAAAAAAGTATAGCCATAGTGACTCAGGAGAAATGGGTAAAATATGTTTTCCCAGCCCAGCAATCTCCTCCTGCCTGCCCCCAGCCCCCGCCCACTACATACTCCTACACACCAACTCTGTCTCTTTCTTATTTTTTCTTCCTCTTTGGCTTATGCTGTTCTTTTTTGGTCTCTGGCCCTAGTTATGACAGCTGATTGACATAGCTGGCAGTTCCCCTGGTGTCTGGTTAGGCAGAATTCCCCCTGCAAAACTAGGATACAAAACAAAGAACAGACAACAGTGTAGAAAGAAAGACTGAATAAAACAGAACCAGGAGAGAAGCAATATTGTTTGCTGAAAATATTTTTAAATTTTTCAAAAAGAGGGAGCAAACCTTTAAAAAAGATTGTTTTAATCGTCTGTGTTGATTTTTTCTTCCCTATTCTCTTTCTTCCCTAGCCATCTCTTTCCCCCACCCCATACACACCAGTTTTTGGCTTCCATTTCTCCATCTGCTTTCTTCCTTGTATTTTTTTCCTGAGTCATAAACATTTTATCAGTAAGATTCCTATTTCTGATACTTTTTCAGAGCCAAGCATTTATCTCATTTATTTTTCCACCTGACTGGTAGAATCACCATCACATCAAGTTATTGTTCTGTGTCCTTCTATTTAAGATCCTTCTTCCATCGATTCGGTGGGTCATTTCCCTGAGAAGTTATTCTAAGTTGTCTATCATATCACAAAAGAGTACATAAAATTATGTTTAGTGAATTGCTGGTAACTTAATATGTCATCTTCGTATAAATGCCTTTTAATATTATTAAGGTAAAAAATATTTAAGGACAAATTCAAGCTTTAGCAATAGGCCTTTTGAGTTATTTTCTGATTTTATTTATTAAAGGCAACAATCCACATTATTAAGGCAGAGGTTTGTCTCATGTATAAGGCAGGGTTCTAGCAACTCCTTCATTCTTTTTCTTACAGTAACATTGTATGATATGAGAACTCAATATCTTTCTGTTCCTCATATGTATGTACTTAGTTTTTCTGGACTTTTAGGAAAGTTGGCTTCCACAGCCTTTCTACCTTTACAGATTATTCTCCTGTATTAGTTTTTAGTATGGTAAAAATTATAAGGTGTATCTAATAAGACTTGTATCAAGAATATATAAATAACTCTTAAAAACTCAAAACTAAGAAAACAAGTAACCCAATTTTAATATGGCAGAAGATTGAACAAACACTTCACCAAAAAAGATATAGATGGCAAATTAGCATATGAAAAGATGCTCGATATCACTAGTCATTAGAGAAATACAAATTGAAAACCATGAGATATTATCACACATCTATTAGAATAACTAAAATTAAAAACACTGACAATGTCAAGTGCTGCTGAAGATGTAGATGGACTAGAACTTTCATAAACTGCTGGTGGGAATGTAAAATAGTACAACCACTTCAGAACATAGTTTGGCATTTTCTTACTTATGATCAAGCCATTCCACTTCTTGGTATTTACCAAAAAGAAATGAAAGAGTATGTCCATACAAAGACTCAGACATCAATATTCATATCTCCTGTATTTGTAATAACCCCAAACTGGATGAACTCAAATGTCCTTCAGCAGGTGAATGGATAACTTAATTGTCATGTATCTGCACAACAGACTATTACTTAGTCTTTAAAAGAATGAACTAATGCTATGTGTATGTAACAACACAGATAAAACTCAAAACAATTATACCATGTGGAGGAAAAAAAACAAAAAAGAGTAGAACCTTGATGACTCAATTTATATAAAACACTAGAAAACTGTAAACTCATCTGCAGTGACAGAAAGAAGATAATTTATTGCCTAGAGGGGAACACAGATGGTCAGGAGGGAGAGATCACAAAGAGACACCAGGGAATTTCATGAAGTAATGGATATCACCTCTTGAATATGGTGATGGTTTCACATGTCAAAACTCATCATCATACAATTTAAATATGTAGGGTTTAAAGCATGTCAATTGTACCTCAATAACACCATTTAAATAAATACAGTGGCTTGACTTCTGAGATTTCTTTGCTCTGCTTTCCACCTCCTTAACTTTTTCTATTCAATTTTGATTTTACTTGCATCCCTTTTCATGGGGGTGGGGCGAGCTGTCTTGGAAGACAACATTGGCATCTGTTTTGAGAGTTTGTGGGAACTAGACAAGGGCATGGAACCTTTTAAATTTTCCATTCTTGAGGTAAGTAAAACTTCTCCCAAGTTTTATTCACCACTTTTAAATCAGCCCTCCACTTTTTTCTAGGAAACACTATTGGTTATTTTGGGTTCTCTGCTTCTCACACCGTTGCTTCTCTCCACCTTTCCATCACTGATGTCAACAGCATGCAATTTCTGTATCTATAAGTGGTTTGTCCCAATCTACTTGTCATCTGGAGTATTTGGAGATTCCTTGTCACCTAGTTTTATCTTAAAAATTGTCTATCGGTTTTTAATATTCCTATATACTTTTTCTGTCTATTTTTATATAAACTTGGGACATCCAAAAGTCTTAAATTTAGGAAAGAAAACAGATTAACAAATAAAATGCATAATTTTGGTTTTGAAACTTATGAGCACAAAGGAGTAACTGAAGTCCAGAATACAGATGATGTGAGTCAGGAAGATAATGTAAAATCAGAAGAAACAGAACTCAATGATTTTGATATTTTAGGTGCAGAAGTAGCAGAGAAGCCATGAAATGGTTTGAGAAAAAAAATCCAGAGAGATGGAAGTAAGCCAGGAAAGCTCAGGTTTATGAATAAAAATGGAGAAGAGTATGGAAGTAGAGGAATATGCAAAATTATTATTTCACAGAACTTGTACAGGAAGAAAGGAGAAAAATAGGATAATAGCAGAAAGGATGAACACTTTGACAATGTGTTTGATTAGAAAGAGAAAAACTTAGTGTTTTGGGTTGTGGTGAAGGAGCAACTAGAGAGTATAAAGAAATAGTGATTTTGCATCACAAGGTTAGAGCACTTCCAAAAATTTTTCAGCATGCTTTGCTAGAAGTCGAGCCAGAGCCAACTCCTGAGTACATGTACAAAACTCTATCCTGTCCTGCACCATGAGATATTGTCTAGTGAAGAAGGTAGGCCAATAGATTTATTTAATTTATTAATTGTGCTAACCAACTTAAATTGGCTATATCAGCATTGTATGCTAGATTATAAACTAGTTGGTAAAAATTTATTCCTGTAAGGGACCTTAGGAAATACCTACTCTCTCTTCTATATGATTAAAGTGAGTCATAAAAGCTTAAATAGTTTGTCCAAGGCATAGCTCATAGATTCCCTATTAAGAAGGAGCATCATCTGGACTCCCAGGAATCTTTTTACTGAAACAGTATAACACCATTGTTATGGTTTAAATATGGTGTCCCCCCAAAGCTTGTCTGTGAGAAAATGCAAGAAAGGGGTGAAATGATTGCATTATGAGCCTTAACATAAGCAGTGCATTCATCCCCTGGTAGAGATTAACTGGGTGGTAACCATAAGTAGGTAGGTGTGGCTAGAGGAGGTAGGTCCTTAGGGACATGCCTGTAGGGTTTATATTTTGTTTGTGGTGGGGAACTCTCCCTGCTTCCTGGTGCCATGATCTGAGCCACTTTCTTCCATCTCACTCTACCAGCATGATGATCTACCTCCCCTCCAGCCCAAAGCAACAGATTTGGTCTGAGACCTCTGAAACTGTGAGCCCCTAAATAAAGTTTTCTTCCTTAAAATTGTTCTTCTGAGGTCACTTGGGCACAGCAACAAAAAAGCTGACTAAAACAACCATACTAAAAGCATGAACATTTACAATTTTAGATACTTCAGCATGTTTAAAGTACTTAAAAAATCTATATGGTCAATTCCAACAAACAAATGCAGACATACAAAAAGCTGAAGACATCCTGCTACTAACATCTAGAAGAAATAATGGGAAAACACAACAAATTTTTCAATGCATATGTAAAACTGCATACGTAAAAAAAGAAGAGAATAGTGGCAGAGATAAGGAAACTGAAAGCCCTAATTGTAAGTACGTCAGCTGACTCTGCAGCAGCCTTGGGGTAGGGTTCTCAAATTTGGCAGCAGCCGGGGGCTTAGAGTTACAAAGGCTACTCAAGGACAGGAGACAAGAACTTGGGCCTATGTGACACAAAGATTTAGAACTGAAACTGAGCATAAAGCCAGGACCTTCAAAGCCACACTCTCAAAGATAAGGAAAATAGAAAGAAAATAGACCACTACTCAAGGAATATGATAAATAAGCTTGTCTATGGGCTCTGGGGAACAGAAAATTTTTAATGAAAAACTTAAGCCTGCAACATGCATGGAATAAATACTAGACTGAATTTATACTTCCTCCATAGTTCAAGATACCCTCCAAAGGATAAATTCATAAGAAAAAAAGGCCCTAGGGAAACAAGGTAGAAGTAAAAGTCAAATCACTAGAGAAACATATTTCATTAAGTTCATAGGGCAGATAAAACACACACACACACACAAAACCATTAAAGATGAGCTCATAGTTAAAATTTACAAAGCACATATAAGCAAGAATAAGCAACAAACCCAACAGGAGGATTAACTTGCTATAGCAAATATTGATGCACTCTTGATATGCCTTAAAACTTAGACCTTACCACTTCGTGTTCATTGTCAACTCTCAATTTTGGGTATCTTTATGTCTTTGCCAGAGGACTTCCTCTAAAGCAGCACTAAAAGACTTGCAGATAGTGGGCTAGGTATTCAATGGAATTAACTCCCCCAACAAAGCCCTCAACTAGTGACTAATATACATCCCAGCTCCCTTATTCCTGGGCAAGGAGGAACAGGTGATAACTCTGAAGCACGTATCCTATGCTGTTCCCCACGTGCTTCCTTCACCTCCCAAATAAGACACAAATGAATCTCCTCAAGACTGACTTCTGGGAGTACCAAATCTAAGAAAATAACAGAACAGTAATTGAACAGATATATAAAATGAGTATAATTAGAAGTGTTAAAGACGAAAAAGATGGAACCAAATATAGAAGAATTGAACCTATGGCAAAAGAAGAAGCAGATTTACAAAAGAAATGAGTGAAAGTCCTGGAAAAAAATTATCATTGAAGCTTCAATCAGTGGGTAAAGTAAAAGATGAGACACAACCGAGTCAATTAGTGCACAAATGCATTGGTCCTGGAAAAGTATAAAGAACACAATAAAAGCTATGGGAGATGACTAAGAAAAAGCTAATTATACCTCTAACAATGACTTAAAAGAAATAAAGACAGTATTCAAAGGTAGAAATATCCTACAGTATCTAGATTTTAAGAAAAAAAAAGGAATAACCAATTCAAGAAACATGTCCTGATAAGTCTATATACAAATAAATTTACACTTTGACATATTCCTAGTAAAACTACAAAAATCAACAAAATGTGAAAACTTGTAAAGCAACCAAATAAAGCAAATACCTATATTAGACTAACCAGAATAACCACCATAGACTTCTCCCTATGGAAACAATATACATTAAATAATATCTCCAAAATGTTACCAGAAAGCAATTGCCAACCCAGAATTCTATGTGCAACTGACTATCAGTTAGAAGTAAGGGCGAGATACAAATGTTCTTCAGGTTAATAAAAACAAGAGTCTGCCACTTACAGATCCTTCTTAAAAGAACTACAAAAAAATTGGACTCCAGAAAGAAGAAAATTATGAAAGAAACAAATGGAAACAATAATGATCAAGGTAATGGATAAGTATGTAAGAAATCCTGAATAAACATTGACTGTAGAAAGTAGTAACCATTTTTTAGAAGGAGGATCTAAAACTAAAATTTATACTAGAATACTAGGTAGTTATAGCATATAACAGAGATGGTAGTAGAAGTTAAAATATTCTAATGATCTTAATATTGTATTTCTTTCAAGAGGATAGATTTACTATGTTGATCATTTTGCCTTTTCTTAAATCAAACATGCACTTTTTAAATGTCAGGATAACTACTTTCTTAGTACTTTCTACCAAAAGTTTTTCTACTTCCTCTTTATAGGAAGAAAAACAAAACAAAACAAAACAAAACTTTGGGGTAGCCAATAATAAACAAGGAAGGAGAAACAGTAATTAACATCAACAAAAAAGGTATGCAGTAATCAAAAAAGAAATCTTTTAGGTTTCTTTTCTCCTTTAAAGTCCTGCAACTTCTCAGCTATCCTGCTAGATAATAAGAGATATGTAACCCATACAACCCTTCCCTTGCCTCAGCCAAGGGGTTGCATGCATATAGAAACATATTAGACTAGCAGCCCCCAACCAAACCTCTAGCTGAATTACATATGTGTGGTACACACACCCCAATAATCACAATAAAAGTAAATAAACTAAAAAAACTCTCATATTGGAATTTTAAAATCTATTTATTATGATGTTTTAAACAGACTCAAAAACATAGGGGAAATGAATGCAAAACTAATAGTAAATGTTACATTTAAAAATATTATCAGTAATTAAAAATATGAGACCATCATCGAGAAGTTAGAAAAATTTATAGTTTGTATCAGATAACTATTGCAATGTAACAAAGCAATCCAAAATTCAGTGGCTTAAAACTATAAATATTTATCATTTCTCTGTAATCTCAGGACAACTGGGAATTTATGCTCACACGGGCCAGGACCAGTTAATCTTCTCTGGACTCCTATATTTACCTACATCAGCTAGAAGGTAGATTGGGGGTACTCATCTAGTATGGTTACATATACATGCTACTTCTTGGCTCAGACAATGGAAGGGTTGTCTGATGGGTCACATGTCTTTCATTATCCAGCAGGGTAACTTGAGCAGTTGCAGGAGAAAAGTAACTCAAAGGCTTCTCAAGGCCTAAATTTAGAAGAGCCACACTGCCATTTCTGCTTCATTGTATCAGACAAAGCAAGTTACAAGAACAACCCAGATTTAAGTGGTGACAAAAAATATTCTACCTTTTCATGAGAGGAGTTACAGTTATATCCATAGGGATGTCTATGGAGGCTATTGATTAGAGTAATCAACATAATCAAACTCCTACAATCAATAACTGCTAACAAAACTAAAGCTAATATTATTCTAATATCAGAGAAAATATATTTTAAGCATAAGAAAAATAATAGGGATAATCAGAGTCAACATATATTATAAAAAATAAACCTGGTATCAGAAAGCTAAAATAATATCAAATCTCTATTTATCCAACAAAAATAACCCTGAAAATTTGAGTGAATTACACGGAAAAATTTACAAATTCACAATTACAATGAGAGATATTAAGGAACCATGCAAGTTGATAAAAAAAAACTAAAAAGTAGTAAGTATATATACAATGTGGATAACAAAATAATCACAATTAATCTAGTGAACATATAAAACCTGCATCTGAAAATTAACGTATATATATTTATTTTAAGATAATATTGGAACTTATACAAAACTGAGCGAGTATTTGGCCCAAAATAATTCCTGATAAATAGCAAAGAATTTTATCATATTTGTCATATCATGTCTCTGCCCCTACTTCACAAGTGGAAAAAAGTCATAAAGATATATAAAAAAGAAAGCTAGTCCCTCAATAAAAAGGATGCTACCCATTCCCACCACCCACTCCAAATAAAAAGGTCCTCAGCTTGAAAATTTAAAACCACAAAAGATACATAAAAAATTGGAATGGTAATAGAAATTAGCAAAATATTTATACCTAAAAACAATGAATATGCTATACTTTAACATTTAAGAGTATACTTAAAACAGTATTTAGAATAAACTTCTAGAATACCAACTAGCAATAAAAGAATGAGAAAAGATATGTTAGTGTTAATTCAGCATTAGTAGTCTGTATAATTTTTATTTAATCTCAATAATCCATTGAGTTAATATTACTATCATTGTCTTTATTTTAAAGATAAGGAAAATGAACCTTAGAACTTCATTAATTTGCCCAAGTTTTCACAGGGATAGGATTTAGAAACAGGGCTTCTTATACCAGAGCCCATAAGCTTAGCTGGTAAGTATATTCATTCACCCCTCAGTATTTGCTGGTTTGGTTCCAACCCCTGCACACCCTGTGGATATCAAAATCTGCAGACTCTCAGGTCCCTTACGTAAAATGGTGTAATACAGTTACAGATTCTGTACGCATAAATTCAAACAACTGTGGATTGAAAATATACCTCCCTCAAAAAAAAAAACCTTTCATCTGTACTGAACCTGTACAAACTTTTTTCTTGTCATTAATTCCTAAGCTACATAAAATAACAATTATTCACACAGTATTTACATTGTATGTAGGTATTATAAATGATCTAGAGGTGATTTCAAGTGTAAGGGAGAATGTTCACAGGTTATATGCAAATAGTCATGCACAGGGAATTATTCCCCAGATCCACCTAGCCCTCACGCTATAGATCCTATAGATGCATGCTCAAGTTCCTTATACAAAGTGGCACAGTATTTGCTTATAATTTACCCACATTCTCCCAAATACAAAATCATCTCTAGCTTACTTATAGTACCTAGTACAATATGAATGTTATATAAATAGTTGTTATACTATATTGTTTGAAGAATAATAAGAAAAAAGTTTATAAGTGTTCTATACAGATTTTTTTCCTCAAATATGTTCAAACTGAAGTTGGTTGGATATGCAGATACGGAACCTGCAGATGTAGAGTTAATTCTATGTAATGACATGGAAAGATTTTTAAGACATAAATAAAACAGCAAGATTTCCAATAAATTTATATTTAAACTCACTTATGTAATATCAAATTTCAAGATTATACATTTGTACATAAACCTAGATTTATATAAATTATAATTTTACTTGTTAAATATAGGGAATGGAAGCAAGGCAAACACAGGATGGAAAGGGATGTTCAATATATAGTGTATATTCAATATACACTGTTTGCATGTGTTTACATTGTTAATATATACACTTTTACCATGACATAATACCTCATGAAAGTCTCAAAGCAACAGGGTCAAGTGATCATAGACTGAGTTCCCTGAAACCATAAATCAAAATAAACCTCTCCTACTTTGAAGTTGATCTACTCAGGTATTTTTTCACATTGACAGAAATCTGACTAACATAGAATGTGGGTACTAAGAAATGGGGTCACTGCTATGATTATAACTAACAGTATGGTTCAGAACCTTTAGAATTGGTGTGCAGGGTGAATTTGGAAAAGTTTGAAGAAGTCTGAGTGAAAGCCTAGAATATTGTGAGCATAGTTTAATGAACAATTCTGGTAAGGGCTCAAAAGACCAGAATACTAGACAGTAACGTGAACAGTAAGGTGAAGAGTAAAGGCTGTGTTGGTGAGGTTTCAGAAGAAAATGAGGGCTTCATGGGGAATTGGACCAAAGATCCTTTATACTGTAGCAAAGGACTTGAATGAATTTTATCTATGTCCTGAGACTTTGTGAAAGGCTGAGTTTAAAGGTGACAGATTAATTCATTTGGTAGAGGAAATTTCAAAGTCACATCCTTCAAGCAGTGGCATGGATATTGCTGGTGGTTTTTAGCCATATTTTCAGTGAGAATTGGAAGCAAAATGCAAAACAAATTTTGAAAACTTGCAGTTTGGTCAGAAAGGAGTGTAGTGCAACTAAGGTTGCAACCAAGAAAGGTCAGAGTTCAGCAACATCAAAAAGAAGCCAAGTACTTTGTACCAAGATGTGGGAAAGATCCCCTCAATGTATTGTTAAGACCCTGTCTATCCCATCACAGTCTTAAAGGTGTAAAATTGTAAACTTTTCATTTGAAAAGAAAGCCCCAGGCACCCTGCTAGCATAGGGATGCCTAGGGAATTGTTTCTCCAGGTTTCTTTCTCTATGTTCAGCCAGCAAGGCACTTGAAGACTTATTGTAGCCACAGTTCAAATGGACTTTGGTACAGTTTGCACTTGTGGCAGAACTTGGTAATATTCGTATGATGCTGGTTTTGTAATCATGCAGGATGTAAGAGCTATGAGGTCATAGAAGTTTCCATTAAAATTTCAAAGGAAAGCCTATAAGTCCCTGCAAGCAGTTCCTGAAGGAGCAATGCATGTAAAAGTGAAGCTGAAGCTAAACGGAGAACCCAGGAAGTTGGAAATAGCAGGAATAAGGAATGCCTGCCCAGTGAGAGAAAGGTCATAGGAACAGGGGATGTAAAACCTTTTGGAACTCACATTAGGCCATTGTGTGACCCAGGTGCCATATACAGAGCTGTAGGATTTAATGTTTGCTGGGTTTTGTTCTTGCTTTAGGCCGATTCCTCATTAGTTTCCTGCTCCTCCCTTTTGGAATGGGAATTTTTGTCCTGTGCTATTTTATCTTGGATGTATGTAACTTTGTTTTATTTTAACAGGAGCTCACAACTGAGTTTGCCATGACTCTCAGGGGAGACTTTGAACATTGACTTTTGAGCAATGCTGGAACAGCTAAAACTTTGGGGACTCTTGGAGATGAACTAAATTTATTTTGCATTATGAGATAGATATAAGCTCTTAGGGGCCAGGGTGGAATATTATGTTTTGGATAGTATATATTCCTCCAATGGCCTATATGCTAAAGGCTTCTCTGTTAGCCTATGGTACTATTGGGGGCATGGTTAAATTTTTAAGAGATAGAGTCTAGTGGAAAGAAGTTAGGTCATTGAGGACCTGACGTTGCAAGGCATATTAGGACCCTAGCCCCTTTTTCTCACTTTTGCTTCCCGGATGCCAGGGGTAAACAGACCTCTGCCACCTGTTCTCACCATATGTTGCCTCACCACAGGCACAAAGTGACAGGGCCAAGTGACCATGAGCTGAAACCTTTGAAACTATGAGCCAAAACAAATCTTTCCACCTTTTTAAAGTTGTTTTTTTCCATGTATTTTGTCATAGTGATGGAAATCTGACTAACAGAGCATCAGAAGTTTCAAAGCAAATACAGATGAAGCATAAGTGGATACCTTTTTTGTTCTTCCTGAAGTAGCCTGCATATATTCATTCTAGACTATGAAAATATCCTTTTCCACTGCCACCATGTAATCACAACTGGCTGTAAAATATCCATTTTGTAATATGTGTTCTACCTTTGCTTTATATTCTAAGCAGCAGTAGCAGCACATGCATTCCAAAGGTATGATGTGTTTTCCTCCATCAAAACAGTTTTCAAAATCAGGAGCACTTCAACTTATTCTGAGCTTATTATCATTCTTTCTGCTTTTGAATTTAATCTTCCTAATTTAGCTGACAATTACAGAGTAGGAATTCAGATTCTCCAAATAGTTATGCCTAGGGAATTCCATACAAGAATAACGCTCTTACGGACCATCAGAACATTGGACTGACAAAAAAGTTTCTGAGAAAAAGGTCAAAAACAGCCAAGTATGTCAGAAAGATTGAAATCCTAAATATTTAACCAACTGAATATAAAATAATAACCTGTAGACCACCAAAAATAAAACAAACAACTCCTAAAAAACCTAACCAAAGATCTTAATCTTCATTAATCTCTAAAAATTTAGGCAATCTGTTTGGGCTGTAGGAAATAATCTGAAAGAATATAAAAGGCAAACACTTCAAGAATTATAGAGGTCTGAGATTTTTAAAAAAGTGATTTCAAAGTATTTTACTGTTAAAACAAATTTGTACTTTTATTTTCTTAATAGACTTTTGGAATAGCATAGAAACTACAACTATCCCATGTTAGTAGGATATTTAAGACCTCTCAAAATAAATTGACTTAACCAAGGTCAAACTTAGGATTTAATGCCTCTATAACTAACAAAAATATAAAAAACAAACCTCTTCCTTGTAACCACTTTGACCTGAGGATCTTTATATTACAAATTTAACTCCATCCCTTAGGATTCCCTCCAAGTCACCTAAATTTGATTGGTGAACTTAAAAGTATGAGATACACTTGAAGCTAGGTTTCTTGAATATACTTCCAAAGCCTGAGGCAAAGAAAGAAGGAAAACTGGTTATCTATTTGAATATTTGTGTATTCTCTGAAAATTATTGATTTTAGTTTCTTAGTAACAATGGATCATGTGGCTAGAGACAAAAGAACATGCTGAGTAAAAGCTGTTACAATGATGCTATTCAGTTGAATTATTACTATTATTTTTTTAAATTTAGCTCCTAAAAAGGGAATGATATATGCTGAAGGAATACAAGGCAATAAGTGTCAATGCATTGACTTGAATCTCTGGCAATAAATCATGTCTTTTAGGCTGGTTAGTTGTGAATAGCTAATCACCTCAATATCCTCTTTTACTGCATAAAGGAGATGAGACCCTGCTAAATATTTATAAATGGCAATTGTCTATACAAAGTCTGCTATTTTCTGGTGTTGAGGAATGCAAATGAGACTAAAGAAAAACAAAGTGCCAGCTTGCTTTTCCCAGGAAAGTATATCCTGGGACCTTCAGTACTTTTCTATTTGCTATTTCTCTATTAAGCTTTAGGCTGAAGTAGTGTGAGACAAGGATAGAATGAAAAGCAAGAGCCGGGTGCGGTGGCTCAAGCCTGTAATCCCAGCACTTAGGGAGGCTGAGACAGGAGGATCGCGAGTTCAAAGCCAGCCTCAGCAACAGCAAGGCGCTAAGCAAGCAACTCAGTGAGACCCTGTCTCTACATAAAACACAAAATAGGGCTGAGGATGTGGCTCAGTGGTCTAGTGCCCCTGAGTTCAATCCCCAGTACCAAAAAAA
>CM053401.1:73504906-73562067 GCA_028644305.1 Xerus rutilus | reverse complement strand
GCGGTGGCTCAAGCCTGTAATCCCAGCACTTAGGGAGGCTGAGACAGGAGGATCGCGAGTTCAAAGCCAGCCTCAGCAACAGCAAGGCGCTAAGCAAGCAACTCAGTGAGACCCTGTCTCTACATAAAACACAAAATAGGGCTGAGGATGTGGCTCAGTGGTCTAGTGCCCCTGAGTTCAATCCCCAGTACCAAAAAAAAAAAAAGAATGAAGAGCAAGAACCATGTGGATGGTTAAGAAAGGCCAGAATCCTTGGTCAAGAATGTGTAGGAGTGAAAGAAGAGAGAATCACAAAGTTCATAATCCAGTTGGGAAGGGAACACCTACACATGTGAAGTAACTTATCAGGCATGACAGATTATCAGCAAATGTAGATTATAATGCACGAAACTTCATTAACTAGCACCATTAGATGATCAGCATGGGTTGCAATTAATTTTATTTTTTATTCATATGTGTTTAGCTTGATGGAGGAGGGGATAGAAAAGCAATGCACATCTTCTATTGTTTAAATGATTTCCAAAATATGCCTTTGGGCCTTTGCTACACTAATAAGTGTAATTATACTAACCATGGATATTAAACTTTCTGGAATAACTCTCATTTCAAATATTTGGCCTCACTGTTTCCATAGTACATTTTCACATGTCATGCTATGTTTCCAGATTTGAGGTAGATGATCTACATTAAAGCTTTCGTTCAGGACTTTGTAAAGAATTGAGACTATAAGACTAAGCATCAGCAATCTCAAATATATAAGAAGTTACAAAAGTTTGCCCCAATACATGTACTTAGTTTCTTTTTTTTACTTTTGAAAAATGAGTTCATTTTACTGACATTTTACTTATAAATAAAGTATATCAAAATAATTACAATTTCTCTAAGATTTCAGATCACTCATCTAACAAATAGTTTAAAAATACAAAGGAAAAACTATAGGTATCTTATTAGAGCTGTATGCAGCTGAAGTTTATCTAGACATTGGACTTGAATAAGCCTATGAAAATATAAACTGGCATTTCTGATACATCACAATATTAATTATACATCATTTCAGACAATGTAGGTTAATCTACTCAAAACTTTTCCCCAAAAGTTTCTTCTTGACTCCCTCTACTATAAAAATTGGTAAGTTAAATATTTAATTTCCTGACCTTTCTTGTAACTAAGGTGGCTATATAACAGTTTTCCACAATGAGAAGTAGGACAAATTCTGCTTAAAAGAATTCCCTTCCAAAATAAAAAGGCTAAGGATCACAGGAAAACGCTTTCCCCTTTTTTCTTCCTATACAAAATGCAGAATGCCTGTCAATCCAATGGCATCCTCATAGTAATGAGCCAACACAGAAAGAAAAAGAAAAAGACGACCCCAGAGACATGGGCCCTGACATTGTTAGGCCCAAAATGTTTGCTTTTGGCAATGACATGGTAGCCTGTTTTGTTTACAGGACCAAAAAACCAATAAGAATCTTTGTTGCAGCTATTGTTCATTCTAGTTTTTATAGCTAAAAGCAATCTTAATTAATGCAAATTAATAACAGCTTAACAGTGGTGTTTTTCCATTTACTATTATCTGATTGTAACCACAATCTTATCAAGTAGGCTAAGTAATAAGTCCTAGAAGTAGTGACAATAATAACAATTATAGTAATAGTAATAGCAACTTAGATTAATAGAATTTACTATGTGCTGCCAATATGCTAAGGGTTTTGCAAGCATTACTTTATAAAATGCCTAATCTTTTAAAGCATCTTCAAGATTTTTTTAGAAGAACTATAAGTTTCTAAAACACATGGCAAATAATTCTTAGACATTTTTAAATAAGTTCTTTTTTTTTTTGCAGGAAACATTAAGAGACATTCAGCTGTACTTTAGCTCTATATATTTGCAAGAGAAGACAGTCTTCCTTCCCACCAACCCAGAACAAGGTTAAGAACTATTCCTCTGCTCCTAATCTACCAGTGGAACATCTCTACCATGACATCTGCAGATTCTATTAGAATTATCTGTCTGTGTCTCAGCAAGATTTTCTCATGCAGCTTTGTGTTGAGTACACCTAGCACATTTTATGAAACATTGTCACCCTTCAATGCATATTTGTCCAGTAAGCAAAGAAACCTTTTAAAAATTGCTTAAACTTTTTAAAAAGAACTGCTTTTCTTTTTCAATTATTTCATTGGGTTCTATACTTCTCTGCATTTCTACCTTTGACAAATATTTTGAAAAAATCTGGAAAGGGCTACAGCAATGTGACTTTGTGATTACGAAGACTGTTATACTTGCAGAACTGTGAGTTTATTTTGTTTAATATGTAAGGATAGTGAGCCGCTGATGCTCCTTCCTCTGAACAAAAAGAGCCACAATGGTAAATTTTAATGTTGAGTCAAATTACTTGTTTCACTTCCAATTCAAACATAATAGTAAATGGTGTCTGTACTCCGTAACAGTTTAAGTCCAGACTATATGTCCAAAATGTGGAAACTATTTCATCATTGGCTAAGACTTACCTACATCATTTGATTTTTTTTCCCCATAATCAAAACAATGGTAGTCGTTTTTCTTTTAAAAAGTATGTAAACATGCACACAAAACACCTACATGAATACACATTTCTATGAAAATATTTGACTCACTATATATGCGCTAGAATTGATGAAACTGTGAAGTTTCAACCTCAGGACCCCTTAAATATAGTAACAAGGTCAATAAAACCCCAAAGTTGATAGAAAAAACCAAGTGTTTTGTTTCTGAATCCTTTAAAAAAATTATCTGCATTCAATTCACAAAGTCTGCCAAAATTGGTTTTTATATTTACTATCCTAGTATACTTTTATGCTGGGAAAACAACGAAATTATTCAAAACTCAAAGAATAGCATTTGTGTCTTCAATTACTATATTCTTGGAAATTATCTCATATTCTAGCTATCAATACACAAGGCCTTACGCAAAGCATTATGTAAATGTTATTGGTCTGTCTTGTTTTGACCAATATCACTTTGCAATTATATGCTTTTTAAAATGCATTGAGTCATTAGATCAATAAACATAAAGGAAACTAAAGAAAGAAAATTGTAACTGCTGTAATTGTTTCGTGGGTCTGAAAAACTATCTATGAACAGATTTTTTAACTGAAAAAAATTTAGTTATAAAATTATGGTTGCATGTGGTTAAATTGCACATGTTTGGGATTATATTATATAAGGCAACAAAATTGTGAGCATCATCTTTCCTTTCTTCCTTCTGAGCAAGCAAGATCCCCAAAGTAGCTTTGAGGATACTTTATTTATGGGCCTGCTAGTTCAGGAGCCACACACCAATTCATCATGCTCCTGCTTTGTGCCATCTGTTATAAATAAATATCCCTGCCTGCAACTTTCTGTCGGGGCATGTGTTTACTGTTATGCAGATGAATGCAATATGGGAAGACATTAAAGTTAAAAAAGAGAAAAATTGCTTATGAAAATGTCTATTGAACGTATATATTCCTACTGCTTGTGTACAAAGGTTCAGATCACAAGAAGGTCTCTAGCCCAAGCATGCATTAACTCAGAGCTCCTCGTTTACCTTGCAAGTACCTGGGGGGGTAGTTGAAAACAAGCTGGGCCAACATAGCCAGGTTAACAAAGAAGTGCACAGCAAGCACCTTCTTCCTCTATCCTTTTAACCATTTCACACAACATATTGCTCTAACCTTGGGGAGAGAAGGACGGGTAGGTCATATGGGAACAGTGTTAGAGAGTTTTGAAGGCAGCAGTCAGTATTCAAGCTAAAGAGTGAGGAGATGCCTCAGAGGGCCTGTGAGAAGCAGAGAAACATGGTCAGAGTTTTCAGAAAGCAAAATGATTCTGAGAAGTGTCCAGAAAATATTTGACGTAGAGAGAGCTAGGGAGGTTAGAAACCATGCCAAACCAAAAAAAAAAAAAAAAAAAAAATGACAGCATCTGCAAACATAAAAACCCTTAGACAATCTCTGGAACCAGTTACTGAAGGTTCACAAACACTTCGGACAGAAGAAGCCCCTATCTTCTTGAAGCAGCTTATGCCTCTTCTTTAGCATCCTTATAAATTTAGAATAAATAATCCCTTTATTTGACTTTTGTCAAATTTAGTCCAATTTGGTCATTTGACCAAAGTTAGGACAAGATGTTCATTTTACTGCACTGCTTTGACTGATCAATTTTTATACTGATTCAGTTTCTATGCTAATTATTGTTAAATTTGTAAGTGATTAGGGATATATACAAATATATGACAAAATATCATAATATGATTATTTTTATACTAATAGTACATATCAAAAAATATACAGAGAAATTTGGTACTTAATACAGTAATTTCACTTTAAAAATCTATTTAAAATCACAATTTGTTCTTCATGCTATACATTTTTTTAAAATTTGTACAACTTGGTTGTGAATTTATTATGGGTACTGATGGCCTAGGAAGAATGTTTTACTCTATAAATCTATATGAGGAAAGGGTACCTCCAAATTAACATAAAAGAATAAATGATTTTCTGACTTCAAGATAAACTACAACCCTCATCCCCAGGGTGTCATTAAAGACTTGATGTATTTTCCAAAAAATACTTTTGAAAGTCTCTTCTATCAGCATTTTAATATTCTGCCATGTTTTGTTAGTCATTTTATTATTGCCTTTAAATATTTAATTCAGTGATCTTTGTGTTTATTAGAAGATTAATTGTTCTCATTTTACTTACCTTTAGTATAAGACTTATTGAGAACATGCTCTGATCACTTTTCTATTGAACTTAAATATTTTTAGTTGGAAATCATGGAGTTTTCAGCTGAATTTAAATAAGAAAACAAAATGCTTTTTATTAAATGTGGATAATAAAACAATTTAAACAATGTGTTTTGCTCATGGTATTTTCCAATTCTGAACATTTAAGCCACTTATTATAAAATGTAAGTTGCTGAAAAGAAAGCATCTTCAATTACTCATTATTTACCAAATTGTTCAATTCTGGGTTATAATCATTATTAAAAGTATACACAAATTAATTGTAGGCCAAATACATAAATGTCCAATTACACTTCTCAATCTAATAAAAATTTAAATAGATTTACAGTTCAGGAGTATAGGCATTACCTGCATATGCCTCCAACTGAAAGTGTTAGAAGCTAAGAAATCGTCTATATTTGGAACCTTTAAATCAGTAGAGTGAATTGCACTTTTAATTCTAACATTCATTTAAACTATTGCACTGGGAGTTATTGGAAATGGGATTTGCACTAGGCTATCCACATTTGAATAAATAAAGTCAAGTCTGCAGCTTGAATATCTTTGGCTAAACCTAAGAAGGCTGTTATGGAAAGAGATTATAACTTTCAGGTCTTTATATCTTCTACTTTGCCAATCAGGCTGAGTGTTTCTAATTTTTTTCCCCTATCTCAACTGTTTGCCAGATAGGAGATGGCAAATACTGGAACTGACAGTAACTTTCCAGTGAGTAAGAACAGTCCCTTCTATCTCAAAGAAAGAATGTCAGGTCTGTTAAAGCCAAACTTGGATGCAAAGGGCCCAACATGAAAAACGACCCAAGCAACTGCAGCACCTTGGGTCTCCTCCCCAAACAAGTCCTCTGTGCTATCAGTTTTGATAAGCAGCCTTTCCTCACCCATGAGGCTATAACATGATAATGTCATTCAATAACTCTCACACCCTTTCCTGCTATTTGTCCAGCACAGGAAACTGAGGATTTTCTTGTCGTGTGGACACAGCGGAAATATCTAGCTAGCAAATAGTGACCTTTGCATGCAAACAGACCCGTATCCTTTTTCCGCCTGACAACTTCCTTCCTGCATGCTAAGAACAATCTACTGTTCTTTTTTTTTTTTTTTTTTTTCCGGACTTTATACTGACTGCTCTGGAAGCCTTTGGGTGGGGGGAGGCCAATGTAAACTTCCACTTAACAGCTGGATTTACAGACAAATAGGCTAACATTGAGCATGGGCGAAGTTATTGGAGATGCCCTCCAAATATGTCAACACTGCATTGGACACTGCCCACATACCATAAGGAGAACCTGTACTTGGCAATGACCTGAAGAATTTGACCATACTAAACCTTTCAAACCAAATCTAAAATATTTAAAGCTATATCATAGGCTAGAAAAGTCTCATCCCTAGCTAGACTACAGAACTGGGTGTTATTGAGGTAGCATAGAAGAAATAATAATAAGTAAAGGAGACAAACAGGAAGGAAAAAGAGAATATAGCTGTAAATCTAAAAGCCCCATAATCAGATCTACTCCCCAGACTTGATTTTCCTCCAGGCTGGAGGCCAGTCATACCCAAATTTCTGAGAAATATACAAATGTTACAGTTACTATAAACTCTCTCATTTATGAAAATCACCTTATTTTGACTAACATTTGCATGCACTGTTAGCCCATACAATATATTTTCAGACTAGGTAAAACAAAAGATATATTTCAAGAAACCTATATTATAGGCACACTACAAATACTATCTACATAGAGAAGAAATGCCAACCTGAAGATTCTAGGGAGGACCAGATCATCATAAACATCTTGTGATCCAAATCAAAGAACTGAGTTCACCAGGCTGACATGGATCCCACAAGCCCACTCTCATCAAGTTTTCTTTAAAAGAAGAGCTTGAAGCTGAGCACCATGGCACACACCTGCAATCCCAGGTACTTAAGCTGAGAAAGGAGGATCTCAAATTTGAGGCCAGTCTGGGCAATTTAGCAAGACCCTGTCTCAAAATAAAAAATAAATGGGCTGTGGGTTGAGCTTAGTGGTAGAGCACAACAAGCTCTGATCTTTAGTACTGGGAGTCGGGAGGAGAAAAGCCCAAGACTTGAAAATTGCTTGAAAGCCTGCATTCTGCTCTAAGAATGTATATTTTCACCTTTCACTTTCTAATAAAGCTCTCCTCTGCTAAAACCTAACATGCCCTTAAATTCTCTTGGAAGTTCTCATAGAGGTCTCCTCTGCCTCTGGAGAGGCCTGCTTAAAATCCCTTAAGGTAACATCATTATACTATGCTTTTCAAACATAAGAATTTAAAGATTTGGAAGTTTAGATCTAGAGAAGCAGAGGATCTTATGGGTGCATATTCAAATTAGCAGTTAAGTCTCCTTTGCTAATCCAAGCAATTTAGGGGTACAAGGGACATTGGAAATAAATTCATCTTTGAGCTAGGTAGTAAAAGCTACCTAACTCATCAGAATGACTTCTTGATATTGAATAGACAAAGAACCCAAGTACTGAAAATCTAATCCAAATATAATAAAAATAAAAACGTTTCTAGGCAGCATTGCATCCTTTTATAAAAGCAGTTTCTTAGAATGCAGTGGTTTACAAAAGACAAAATTTACAAACTCATTTAATACTATTGTCAATAATTCCATTTAATTTACTTCCAGGATAAACCTAGGACCAAATTATATGCCTCTCCCGTTAAGGCTTAAAGTGTGCAACAAGATCAAGTAAAAGGCTGACCCTTGAAAACAATGCTGAAGTCTATTATCCCCACCTGCCTCTCTGCCTCATGCGCCTTCGAGTTCTCTTCAAAATTCCTATTGTAAAAGGTGATACCTTAGCCGGGCGCGGTGGCTCAAGCCTGTAATCCCAGCACTTAGGGAGGCTGAGACAGGAGAATCGCCAGTTCAAAGCCAGCCTCAGCAACAGCGAGGTGCTAAGCAACTCAGTGAGACCTTGTCTCTACAGAAAACACAAAATAGGGCTGGGGATGTGGTTCAGTGGTCGAGTACCCCTGAGTTCAATCCCCAGTACCAAAAAAAAGTGGTACCGAGGGCTAGGGCTGTGGCTCAGTGGTAGAGCGCTTGCCTCGCATGCGTGAGTCTCTGGGTTCGATGCTCAGAACCACATAAAAAAATAAATAAATAAAATAAAGATATTGCATCCATCTACAACTAAAAAAAAAATCTAAAAAAAAGTGATACCTAATGATGGAAAAAGAAGAAAGAATGCTGCTTAGTAGGTAAATGATGTTCACAGCCAATGATTACCTATAGTTAACTTACCCATCTTTAAACCACATGGTTTATTCAAAAATATGATAGCAAAGGAAGCTAAAAGGTATGAGGCTGTTGCCTCCAGTGTTCTAACAAGACAGGGACTAAAAAATATTCTTTCAGCTGCTAACCAAAGACTTACATGATAATACTTTTTATCGCTATAATGACAAAAATAAAAACATGAAAATAATATGAAAAATATTCCAAAGCCTCATCAAGTGTTTATTTTGTGTCAGAAAATGTCTTCTGAGTCTTGCATGGATTATCTCATTTAAACCTCACTACAACTTTAAAAAGCAGATATTATTTTACAGTATTGTGTTAATAGTTGACACTGAGCATTAACTAAGCACTGTTTTTAGTGAACTAATTAAATTAGTCACAGCAAAGATCCTGCAATGGAAGTGCTACCCCATTTTTACAGATGAGGAAAATGAGATATAAAAAGATTGGAGCCTGGCTTGGTGGTGTATGCCTGTAGTCCCAGTGGCTCGGGAGGCTGAGGCAGGAGTATTGCAAGTTTCAAAATTTAAAAAGGGCTGGGATGTTGCTCAGTGGCTAAGCACCCCTGCCTTCAATCCCTGGTACAAAAATAAATGAATAAAAAGACTCAACAATAACTTGGCTATGGTCATATAGTTACAGCACAGAACTAGTAAGTGGTATGACTGGACCTAGAATCAAGAAACCTGAACTCTATATGATCTTGAGTGAGTCACTAAGTTGCAGGTTCCTCTTCTCTCAAGTGAGTCTAAAACTATCTGTTCCTTTTCCCCACAGAGCCATTATTTGGATCAAATGAGAAAAGGTGTGTGAGTAATTAACATGGCATTTCCCATACCCTTCATGCACACAGTTTCAAATCACTAGGGCTAAAAGACAGGCTGTATGTCAATTAAACATAAAAGCTACATTTCTTGATTTGTGGTTTTTTGTTTCTTCACTTCCTTTAACAATTTCTGACATTTTCATAAGCTGGTTCAAAAGAAAGAAAGCCATGCCATTTTGAGAGCAAAGAGCAATTTCCTTCATAATTGATTGGATAAAATGTCAAGAAAATGAAGAAACAAAAGGGTATTGGTGTTGGCTGCAGCTATAAAAGCAATACAGCATAACCTGGATGAAAGTTCTTTTAAAGCACTTTAGAAGAGAATGTTACACATTTATACTATAGTTATTTGCTTTAAAAAAGATGCTTCTGCATCAGCCCTAATATTTATCCCTGGAAAAAGAGAGGCTCTGAGTAGCCAATTGTAGCTCAGTGTTTCCTGAAAGAGGCTCCATCATTCAGGAAAGAAAGGTAGTAGAAACACTCAGTGTCTCCATCACTGGACCCCACTCTTAAGGAGAATCCCGCTCACACATCCTCCAGATAATGCTGGGCCCCAGTCCCACAAAGAAAGCTCATGGGAATACTGACCTTCCCAAGAGTGAAAGCTGGCGCATACATTCCTGGGTGGACTCTTGGCTTAGTTTGAGAAAGTGAAATTTCAGAATAAGGAAAGAGAATTTTTAATAATTTCACATATTATCTGTCTTCCACAAGGGTGGCCAACTGGTGATAATAACTAATGTTTACTAAGTGACATGTTTGTGACACTCTATGTGATCCACATTATTCTTACTATAGCATCCATCAGCATAGACATTGTTATAATGCTCATTTTAAAAACAAAAAATTCCTTAAGAATTTAACCTTAAAAGGGTTAATGCACAACTTATAAGTGAAAAACCCTAATAATTTGGCTCCTATTTACAAGCTCCAAATGTTAAAGGGATTACTTCTGACAAAAAGTAATATTAAAATTAGAAGCATAAAAAACAGCGAATTTATTTCAATCAATAAATTAGCAGACAGTTGTGCTATGATTGATATATAATGGTGAACAAGGCAATCACATCTTATCTCTGTCAATATGGAGTTCACTATCTAGCAAAGAAAATAGATACTGAACACATAATTTTAAGTGTGTTGAATCTTCTTTAAGGTTAAGTACATGTGCTAATGGCATTTCTCAAGAGAACCTTTAACCTAGTCTAGGGGAGACTTGAACAAGTGAAACTTGAATGGAAAAAGAAGAATGAGTAATTGTAAGTAGATAAAAAGAAGATGAAGTGCTTTCCAGAGGCAGGTTGTAGTGTGTGTATAAAGATAGAAAGGAGAATTTCAATACACACCAATCATCTGTCTCTACCCATGCACTACTCATATACAAAGGATGATGCCAGTGTACTGCATTATACAGATGAGTAAGGAGAAGCCATCTCTTTGGATATTCATAGTCCAGTGGCAGACAGAAACCCATACATAAATGCAGGGAAAATGGGAGAAGTTAGCTAAAGGAGAGGCAAACAGTAGGCCAAAGCAGGATAAAGAGAGAAATTGACATTAATGTGAAGGGAGTGTTTTAATTAGTCTTTGAAGGATAGATGTAACTTCAAGATGTAGTGAAGTTTCCACTCTTGAGTGGAAACAAATGGGAAAGCAGAGGTTAGCCCAGCAGGCAAAGGCTCTGCAGCCTCTCTCCCACATGTGAAAGAAATCCCAAACAGAAGGAATCCAAAGTAGCTATGGAAAGTTCAAGTATGGGAATGACAGCAGTGGGACATCAGTCAGATACTTAGGAGAGCATTGCACTGAGTAAATTCCTGGCATTTTTCAGAACTGATTGTTACTCCCAGAGAGTGTAGCATTGGGAAAACAGACTGTTTTAAAGGCAGAAACAGCAAGGCATGTATATCTGCACCCTACATATCAATGTGAAAAGGACCAAGAGGTTAAAAAGAGTGAGAAAAGACATCATCATACCTTAGAGAACAAAAACAAAAAATATAGTCCAGAGACGTTTTCAGAGTTGGGACTACGAAGCCCCTGAAACACGAGTCATTTAGTAAGTGTAAAGAAAATCTGAAAGTCTCTAAATATACACATGTATATCACAGAAGCAAAAACAAGAAGGACAAAAAATATGAAGGCAGTAAAGAGAAGGAAGAAGCTGGAGAAGTGAACTGTGACTAATAAATAATTGTCAGCTCCCCAGTATAACATAATGTAATAAATAATAAAAAGCAGAAATATACCTCTACAATAGGCCTACAATAAATAATAATGAATAAAAATATTTGTAGAATTATTTATAGTGCCTGAAGCATGTATTTTGACATATATTTCAACTAATCTTATAAACCACCTTGTGAGATAAGTATAAATCATGTCAAAAATGGAATGCCAGTTAGATACTTATCTATTGAGAGATAAATGACCAAGAAATAAGATTCTAAATACCTAAATCCTGTCTTGACCAGTCATCCCTCTACAAGTTCCCTGCTTTGGAAAAAAAAATGCCCAAGGGGAAAATAACAATTTATTATTATCATCTTGGGGCCTTGACCCAAACATGACACAAGACTCTAGAATTCTAGTATAGGCCATGTGAAAGGCTTCATTTTCCCTAGTAAAGTAGAATCAAGTACAGTAAAGCCAAAGAAGTTCTAAAGGCTTTTTCTGCTCCTTACCAAACTAATCCATAATTTGAATATTAGAGTTTGCCATTCTAATAAAAGAAAAACCTTAGCCAGAATGCATAGACCAGTAGGAAGTAGAAGAAATTGCAAAAGCAAGGGAGTAGCTACCCTGGATCTCAGCCTGAACTCTGGAAACTTCTTCATCCTCACTCTTATTTTACCAGTCATATGGTAGCAAGAGATATTGCCTGTTTTCCCTTAAGGGAAATCCAAACTCACTGGACAGTGGTGGGGATATTAAAAGGGCCACATTCACATGTGTGCTTGTATTTAACCTGAAGAAACCCTTAGCAATGTGATAACAAAATCAACCCAAACAATGTAGAGCAGCATTCCTCAAGGGTAGGAGCTCCCAGTGGCTTTCTCCTGTAAAGAAATATTACCGTTCCTGCTTTATAGTTTCCAATGACTTGGCTGAGAACATACAAAAATGAAAAGTTCAACCAGAAATGGAAACTAGATGTTCAACTTCAAAATTCAAATTCCCAGCTCTCAACTAAAAGTGAAACTTTAGTGTTTCATTCAATTAAATCTTCCTGACAATATGGATAGTATATTCTCAATAATCCCTTTGTTTTCAAAACCTCAATTTAAAAACTCATTCTCTGGAGTGGAAAGGCCTGAAGTAAGGTGAAATAAAACATTAATATTATCCCTATGCTGATGTTTTCTTTCAAACACACAATATCCAAAGAGAGACTTGAGACTGAGGACCACAACCTGTGCTTCATATAACTCTATTTGCTGAGTGTGAGGAGGGCATAGAGCAGCTGTGAACCTAAATCCACATATATTTAGTGATCTTGAAGCAGGAGCCCTACCTACTGTGGTCCTGAACATTTTTGCAAATGCAAGAGAAAGTACCATTAGTTGGCAATGTTATATAATGATAGATCTGTACTTATAGACTAGTATTCCTGCCAGCAGGTTGAAACTTGTGTTCTGAATACCACTTTAATCTATACTTTGTCTCATGAAAGTTTGTTTGGTTTTAATAAAAGTTTTCAATAAAGATGGATTACTCCATACATTATTTCCCTTGCTTCTAATTTAAGAATGGGTATAGAGAGTGTGAAGGAAGTAGATCATGACCTTCTGACATTTGGCATGATTTCTGAGGCAGGTGTCAGAGAGGTTCATAGCTACTATCTTGCCAAATCTTATCAAAACCTAAAAGACAAAAAGAGAAGAAAAAAATACACACTTTATAATTGACATTAAAAAAGGAAGTCATTTTATTTTTAGTACATTTGTTTTGGAGAGAGAGCCAACTAATTGGAAAGAGTCCATAATTTAACCAACATCAGATCTCCTTACAACATTCCCTATTGAAACTTAATAAATGTTACTTTCAAGATTTACTGACTTTACAGTTTTCTCCATGTAATGATCAGCAAGCACCTTTTATGACTTTAAATGAAAGCAAAATGAAGACCTGCAATCCTGTGATCAAGAATTGATTTCTGGCAGACAAGGAAAATTGTTTGGTCTATTTTTATGGTTGATATAATTGTATTCAAAACCCATAAACAATGTACATCCACTTCAATACTTTTTCAGCCCGTCTTTGGTCATAAACTTTAATTAAAACAAAACATCCCTTAGGTAAATCAAAGGAAGTGCCATTGAAATAATATAAACACCCGAGAAAACCTTGGGCAGTTTCCATGCTCAAATCTGATTAGATGGAAAAGCACCAAACATTTGTGTCAAGAGACCAACCAATAGAGTTTGTGATTAGGAGAACTGCTCTAGTATTAAACATCTCTGGCAGAGTTTCTGGGGCAAATTGTGCCAAATTCTCTATTCCAAGAGAGGGTTTTTCACTTGGAGGCTGTGATATCTATCAAGGCTATCTTTCCTCTATTCCAAGAGAGAGTTTTTCACTTGGAGGCTGTGATATCTATCAAGGCTATCTTCTCTTTAGCTGTCAGAAGGCCTGTCTATCACAGGACTCAGACTGTCTGTCCTATTTGGCTAATGTCAGAAGCTTACACTAGAGTTATGGCAAAGCGAACATGATTTCCATTATGCCCGCAACAATGTGTTGATTAAGGTGGCACATGTCAGACCTGGGAGTTTCCAGCACTCAAAATCAGTACAGGCTTTTGCAGATGTTGAAATTGTTTCCAGAAAATTCAGCATCTAACATATCTGTTTGTTCTTTTTCTTTCCTTTAAGATAGAAAAGAACCCAGGCCTTATTTTTAAGCGCGTACTTTAATCATGTCTGATTTTTTTAAGATCTTTTTTCCCCCTATATTCAGAGTTTTCTTCTATGTTTACAGTCAAAGAAATTTTTGAAAATTAACAAGTGGATTTCATAAGAGACAAGAGTTTCAAATTTTACTTGAGATCTGGTGCTCTCTGTAAAAAGACCCTAAGAAAATTATTCCTAACATTTGTAGGATGCTGACTGAGTCCTTTTAAAATCTCCCAGAACTGTGCATTTTTTCTTAGAAAAGAATTGCATGGGATCATAAACCCTACTTGGAACACTTTCACTAGTAGGTAGAAATAGAATCCCTTTATAAGATATAAGTACTAGTGAGCTCAGAATTTAAGCAACTGTTGGAATTTGGTTGATTATTCTCATTCTTGAAATTAGCAAAAGCACACGTTATACCCCAAAGGCCAGCAAGCCTTCATGTGTGAGTTCCCTATGGAAGAACAACTCCTTAAAGAGTTTGTTGGTTGCTAATGACCATAAGTCAAAACTACGTTGCTGGGGCTGGGATTGTAGCTCAGTGGTAGAGTGGTTGCCTTGTATGCATGAGTCACTGGGTTTAATCCTCAGCACCACATAAAAAATAAATAAAGATATTGTGTCCATATACAACTAAGAAAATATTTTTAAAAAAACTACATTGCTTCCTGTTTAGTAATACACACACCACAGTATCAAGTTGTCAATGAATAGGGTTGCTAGCTTTAGCAAATAAAATAGAAGATACTCAGTTAAATTTGAATTTAAGATAGCTGGTAAATAACTTTTAGTATGACTGTGTCTCAAATATTGAAAAGACATGCTTAAAAAAAGTGATTCATTATTTATTTGACATCAAATTTAACCAGGTACCATGTATTTATTTGTTAACTCTTTAATAGTCTGATAATTCACAGTCATATCACCAACCACTCCAGACAGAGAGATTTGAGTTTCTAATATTTTCTCAATTATGAGTGATGAGAATCACCAATTTCACAATGCCAATTCATGAACTCCTAGATTATTAGCAGTGAAGGTGAGCCAAAGTGATAAAAGATTGATGATGCCCATTCAGATTTTTTTCCCCTAATAATCTGCCTATGCTTCATTAACTCATTCATTCTTCTTTCTTAATCCCCTAAATTGGGTATTTGGTAATCTTTAATTCTGATTTCTGCCTATCTTTTCAGACTTTCTTTGCATTTTTTACTGATACCATCACTTCAATGTCTTTACCAATGACCCTCAAATTCATATTGCTCATCTTTCTAATTCTAGATGGTTTTTTTTTCCATTTCCTTGTTATGCCTTATGGCAGAAATGGACTCTCTAAACACCATAATAACATCTCAACCCATCACCAAATAACAAGGGATCATTTGCCTTCTTATTTACCCTTTCTTCTTATTTCACAACATTATACACACACAAACATACATATATATTTTCTGAGCTACTTCCTCTTTTCATTTCCATTTTATTTTACCTTAAATCACATCCTCAAAATCTCTTCCTAGATGTTTTAGCCTCAAATTCATCTCCCAATAGTCTTGCCAATGGCCATTTACATCATGGCCACATAAGACTGTCTTTCTTTCTTTCTAATTTATTGAGTTTCCACAATGAATATACAAAAATAATATGACAGTTTTCCCCTCAAGAAAAGTATGTTTCAGTGGAGGAGGCAAAAACTTGTATAGAAGATTACATAAGAATTTAATTGGCTTAGGACAGAATAGCACAAAGTACAGTGGCTATGAATGTGTGTTAGGGATATGGGTGACTGTGACAGAAAATGTTTTCTGATACTTGGAAAAAATAACTCCTAAAATGAATTTTAAATTAAATAATAATTAACCATCAAGCAAGGAAACTAGAGTTTCAGATAGAAAGAATACCATGTAGAAACATATAACAATATGAAAAATGATACCTTCAAGAAACTTCAGTAGTCCCGCATAGCTGGAATATAGAAAGAGTCATGTTAAGGATTACGTTATGACAGAAAAGCATTTTATGAAGATTAATGACATGATCACATTCATATGAAGGTATGAAAGTGCATGAAAAAATGGTTTGTAGGTAAAAAGCCTGGGACAGGGAGATGTTAATAGGCATTGTAGATAGAGATCTCTGTGTGAATGACTGAAGGCATTCCTAAGTCAACAGCAATAGTGATACACAAAAAGGATTCAACAGATATTTAGGAATATTTTAGATCACTTGATGATGGATTAGATGTGGAAGGTGAGGAAATGCTTGTCTTTTATTATATCATCAACCTTCCCTGACTCCTGTTGTCTATAGTGGTGGTCATGAAATCAACCAGGGGTGATTTTGTCCCCCAGGGTATATGGTGGACTGTGATATTTCTGGTTGTCAGAAAAGTAGGAAAAAGTAGGAGAAGAATGACACTAGGCTGGGGATGATGCATTAGAGAGTCCTTTAAAACTAAGTTATCTAGTTCAACATATTCCAGTGCCAAGAGTAAGAAACTCTGTTATACAGCATTAAGGAGATCTCTAAACTTGAAATCTAGTATGTTGTCAAACTTTCTTTTCATGCTAAATTCCTATTGCCCGACAAGTGTTCTATATAGCAAGCAAAAATGACCTATTTTTGATGTCCCAAATACACCTCTATTTCTCAACTTACCAATTTTGGTTTCAATATTAACCTCTCATCCAAGAATACTCTGTCTCCACTTCTCATTCTCAAAATGCCACTTTTGCCTCTACCACGAAATCTCATAATTTTTACATCTGTATAAACTCCCTCCCTCCTTCCTCTCCATCTCTCTTTCTCTCTCTCTCTCTCTCTCTCTCTCTCTCTCTCTCCCCCCCTCTCTCTATCTCTATCTCTTGGTGGGGGGGCATCCATTACATATGACCTTGTAAATGTAATGCTGAATGATTGGCTTTGTTTTATACAGTTCCTTGAATGACTCTGATAGGTCAAGTACAGTGCCTCCAATAAATCAAGCATAATTGGTATTTGTTAAAATTAGGTATAGTTGTCCAAATATCAGTTGTCAGAAATCATTAATGCCTAGGTTTCTCTTATTCATGTGGGCAATTTATAGTTGACTTGTTTTTATTTATAAATGCTAAATAATATGTTGCCAGTAAAGTACAACCAGTACTTAATTCTACAGATATTATACTTGCTTAGGAAACTAAACATACTTATCATCACATCCCATGAAATGCCTGTGAGTTTTGTCCTTAGGTTCTTGTTCAAGTTTTGGATTTGCTTGGTAGAGTTAGATGCTTAACATTCTTTATACATCTATACACACTGATTTACCTGTCTACCAAGGTGTTCTATGTTGTCCTCCAATTATTCATTTTAAGCTATTTAATTCTGCAATACATGTTTCATTGCAGATATCCTTAGAAAATTTTTCTGCCTGGTAGAATAAAATCTGTTTTATCAGCTTGATAGATGTCCCTAAACAACTTCATAGAAACACTGGGAAATATGAATGGCATGGGTGACCAAGACTTTGCTTCTGTATTTTTACATTATTGCCTTTTGACTTTTGCAAGACTTACTTAAAGACAAGGATTGAATACTGCTTAGTCCTCTGAGGACTAGACATTCATAACACACAATTTGTCTGCCCATGCAATAATTCGTTTCTGACCACATCAGAGACAGTTTTTTTTTTTTTTTACAACCCTGAAACATCTATGAAACTGGAAGAAACCTTGTTACTTCCAGTAACTCACCATGTTACTGTATGTACTCAGAGTAGGCTTGGCAGTCTGGTTGCCGCCACCATGTTTGCTCTTGGGATATGTGCAACAATCTCAACAACAGGGCATAGACAGATCTTCAGCAGGCAAGATAACTTACAAAATAAACAATCTTCCAAGTTATAGAGAATTTCCCTTTGTTAGATATAGCTGCTAAGAAAATGTGGGTTAAGTATGCATTTTCCCCAAAGTAGATGGTTTTTGAATTATCTATGCTGGGGTGGCTTTGTGTACTCAGATCAAAAAATTATGGTCCAGGGGCTGGGGTTATGGCGCAGTGGTAGCGTGCTTGCCTAGCACGCGGGAGGCACTGGGTTCGATCCTCAGCACCACATAAAAATAAAATAAAGATATTGTGTCCACCTACAACGAAAAAATAAATATATAAAAAAAAAAAAATTATGGTCCATCTTCTTTATCCAAAAGAGTTCAATTTTGTAGAAGCTGGGTTTTAGAGATGTAGGCCATTTTGTGTTATGAGGGTTGATGGAGGTCTCTATTTTATTCTTCTATCTTAGTCTATAATTAGTACTAATTAATATTCTAGGAGTGAGATCAATCAATTCATCAATTAATAATCAATAGATATAAAAAAGCCCTAAGAAGCCAATTCTTTCTGAGAATACTAGAAGTTGGAAAAGCTAGAATGCCTTGATGATTTCTTGAATTAGCTATTATAGTTAGAATGATGAGCTATTTACATCCACCTCCTTCCTCTGGGCTGACATGGGTAAATATATTTTTCTTATTTATGCCGAACCAAAGGTGAACATATTTTACTATAATATGAGTCCCTGAAGAGCCTGGATCACATCCCATTTATCTTTATTTGTCTTCACATCTTCTGGCCCAGGGCCTTGCATGTTTTAGGTATGCAATAATTGTTATTGACTTTGAATTTGGTCAACCTTGTGATATGAGACAGGAGTAGTCTAAAATGTCTCTGTCAAACCTCTCTAACTGTACAACTCTGTGTACATTGGTAACTATTCAGACTTCAGTTTTCAGATGAATTTTTCAGTCAACATTTAACATACTGATATAAAAACTTTTTCTTCCATGAAATTTGCAAAAAATTTAACCAATTATTATTTACAAAGAAAAAAAGAGGGAAATGAAAAAATGATTCATATTACACAAGTAAAGTACTGGTCACATTTAACTATTAAAATAACAAAATAGGTAATGCCATTGAATTTTGTTAATTGTATATTTTTTCCATGTGTTATACAAAGTCATGAAACACTTAGATCTTCCAAGAACTTCCACACAGTGTTTTGATACTCCTAATCTTAAGGTAAACAAGAAAACATTATTCTTCCCTTTTTAAAAATAATAAAATAGAGGCACATGATTTTAAATAACTTGCCTGAGTACAGCTTCTTCCAGTAAGGAGCAGAGAGAAGAATGCTATTCAGCAAATTTGAAGACAGTTAGTTATTGCCTGCCTCCATTACTTGTATCACAAGAACTACAAAATAGAATAAGGGCACATCATAAACACTCGAGAATTTCAATCATGCATGTATTCAAAAGTGATTTAACAAATATTCATAATGAAGGAAGGAAGGAGCAAAAGTATTCTCACTCTAAAACCAAAGTTTTATCCTAACTGTACAAGTACTGATGCAAGGATCAAGGGACAGAATGTTGTGGTTCACCCTCTAGATTATCCTTCAGGACTGAGGCATCATTCTTTCTATCAACTCACAGATCACAACTATGTCCCTGTCTAAAAACTTGCCTTGGGTAAAGGAAACTGTTTCATTTAAGTTTGTGCTTCCTTCTGGGGATAGCTTGTGATTGATGGCTTGTCAGTGCAAGGCTACCAAGCCTGGCCTTTCTCCTCAGTTGTGGACATCTCTGAAGAATGATCCTTGCTCCAATACTCCCTGTGGGATCATTTGAGGCTGCTATTCTAATCACATTGCAGCTCAACTTCCCAACCCTGCTTCTGTTGTTCCCTCAGTGGTGGTGTTCCTGAGAGGACTCTCGATATACTTCCACATCCAAATCTCTAAGTCTCAAACGAGTCTATTTACCCAGGATTCTGTGGAGAAACTGTGACAGTTGGTACTGAGATTTTATGAGGGAGAATCTAAAATGGTATTTTGATTCTTGAGACATGCCCAGAGTTCCATTAAATTTTAAGTTTCAGGTGCCTCTTGATCACTTTGGGCTGTACAGAGGACCAGGTAAGGAAAGAAATCCTCACCCTAAACAGAAACAATTGACCTTAATAATCAAGAGGAAGTCAGTCTATTTTTATACTAAAAGTACAAGGAAGAATGACATCTAGGTGATCCACTGGGGCATCTCTTGGCACTGCTGTGGACAATTTTTGGCCTGAGAAAAGCATGGGAACCACGGGCCCACAATTGAGTCTGGTCTCCCTTCCAGGGAAGCCACTTGGACCAACAGAGTTGTTCCCCAAGGGTAAGGGAAAATCTAGAAGGAAGGTGAGTATCAGATAATAGCTTTGAGACCAGAGTCCAAACTGGGGCTATTATTTCTCTATACTTTCTCTTTAAAGTTTCCTCCCAAAAGGAAATCACAATGGAGTAGCTCTTCTCAGATAAAGTGAATTTACTATAGGAAGCAAATGAACTTGAGTGGCAGAGGAGTGCATTGTGCTGGATGCTGAGGAGTGTCCCCAGATCTCTCTCAGATCCCTGCCATTTATTTCCTCAACTTTGATCCTCACCAATAATTGCTTTTTAAAGAGAATTGCGCCACCAAGTTTATGTCCCTCGCCCAGGAAAAATCATACACAATGATATATCAAAGAAAGGTATGATGGCTCAATTTCCTTTCCTCCATTTGGGACACTTCTAAAGGAATATCTTATTTCCAGTGCTCAATGTGACTTGCCTCGAACTACTTCTGGGACTGCACCACAGACTGACTTTTCTTATGCACAGTCCTGTTCCTCTTTGCTGCTTAATAAACTATCTGAAACCAAATAGCCAAATAGGAATCTGTTTTCCAGATTCTGACAACCCTGACTTTGACAACCAAGAATCCAACTAGGTATCATTGAATCCTTATATTACAAATCCTTAAAAGATCCCCAGTTGTTTTTTCTTCCTCTGTGTCAAAATTTGACAATGACAGGAGTAAAAGCAAGAAGCAAAATAACTATTCTTCTAAAGATTCTGGCTCTTAGGTTATGATCACCTTACTTTATCAGGAAGCTGACTAAAACATTATTGAGCTTTAATTTCATCTTATTCATTAGCTTTTTTTAACTACAAATATTTTATCAGGTTCATCTACCTGCTGACTCAGAACCTGTGTAGTAGCAGGTCTGACAAAATGGACTGTCATGATCTATTAAATCAATAATACGTGCACTAAAGAAAATTTACACTATGAGTTCCACTTTACTCTCCAATATGCATCACTACAAAGCTTGGGGGGAAAGTCAGCTGTTGCAACTGGTGATAAAGTGGTAATTTCTAGATTTTCTTTCCCTATATGGTACTAGAATCAATGAGTAGAATTTAGTCCTAAGGCATTCTAGTCAATCATATCAAAATTTAGCATCACAGAACAAGAGAGACATAAAATTGAATGGGACTTCAAGAGATCATTTCATGCAAGGTTTGCCTGAATTATTTCAAATACATTCTTTTTCTAAGGCATTCTTCCAACCTTCTCAAGTTACTCATTGCAGGACTTCAAAATCCTCACTGGCAATAAATTCTCCTGCATGTAATAATAGGATATTTTTTCATTTCTTCTGTATAGAAAAAGTAAAGCCACTGGCCAACATCTTCCTAATCATCTTTCTCACACTTGAAAAGAGAAAAGATTCTTCTAACTTTTATTTAATAAGCTTCTTGTAACCTGTCATTAGATCTTGTTTCCTAAGCTTTCATTTAGGTTTTAAATCTTTCTGTTAAATATAGAGGAGTTAGAGTGGAGATTTGACTAACTGAATAAAAATTAATACACAGTCCTCACCAGTAAAATTTCATCTTATGAAGGCTAAATAAAATTTTTTAACTTATGAATGACACAATCGACCAACTAAAACCTCTATTTCCAACTTTAAGGCAACAAGCAACTTAACAAAAAGTCAAGATGGTAAAGACAGTGGAGTGAAACCAGTAGAGAAATAACTTGGGTCCTTGATGGTGTCTTTGAGCAACTGAATCAACAGCAGTAATAACCTGTCTCTGACTTTTTGTTATATGAGAAGAATGAAACCTTTTTTTGGCCACTGTTCATCAGATTTTCTGCTACTTGCAGCCAAACACAACTTTAACTGATTACCACAATCATGATGATAAGATATTCACTTCTACAAATGATGTGCATGCCAGCACCAGTCTTGTCTTCCCGGTGCAAATATTCAGTCAGTAGTGTACTATTACCTGTTTTATCATTTTAACAAACTCAAAATCTTAAACTATATAAATTGTTTTCCTTTCATAAATGCACATTCTTTTCAGGTCAAGGGGAGCAGGAAATGATGAAAGCAGTGATAGCAAGAGAGAAAGCATGGGATGGATTATGGAGTCCAGTTTTAGTATTACTGTGTGCTACTTGAAAGAATTTTGAGTGAAGTTATGCCATGCTGACTTTGGGTGGGTGGGTGGATGGGAAGAGATGGGTGCAGGGAGAAGAATCCTTAGTCGTTTCAGGATCCAGTTGTATTTGAATTGGTCTTTCTGTGGGTGTTTTGTTTCCATTCTTCACCACATGAAAAGTAATGACACAAATATATTAAAAACCTCATTCAAATTTTTTGAGAGAAGAATTTCTAGCAAATGCAGTTTCTTTCTTAAAAATGAATTCTTTTTTTTTTTTAGTACCAAAGCTCTTTTAAATGAGATTAATTATCCATTGGTGGTCCTACAGCTTCAATCACAGTGATAGCATCATGAGATTCTGGTTTTTACTTTGTAACCCAGAGGACAGGCATTAGCAAACATCACACATATGCTAATTTTATCAGTAGGCTGGGAACACTATCCTTCTTATCACTATGATTACCTTACCACAATTGCTATGGTATCTTCCTTTTGGATGTTATTTATTGCTTGGATTTCTAGAAACACATTTGCTATGTAAATGTGAAATACATGGATAATAGAAAAACATGATTTTCCATGCTAATTTTTTCAAATATTTTTAGAGTTCAAAAAAGTTACTGAGAGAAAAAGGGAGAGGGAGAAGGAGAAAATAAGGAATAATTATGCACAGTATAAAATACTGTATTATTTTCACTTTCACTGAAATATGTTCATATCCCTGAGCTTATGAAAGTAGCAATCATGTGCACTAGAACTGTAAATAATTATTTTTAGGAGTTAACAGTTGAAGAAACTAGAATTTGGTAAGAATTTATAGGCTGTGATGTGGCTTTGCTAACTTGAATAAAGAAAACCCTTCATTCCTTTGGAAGCAAGTCAGCCCTGGCTTTATTATAACAGCACACCGAAAACAATTCAATTATCTAAAACATTCCATTCCTTCAAACATTGTTTTAAAGCATAATTACTATAAAGTCACATTAGAAACCATCACAGGAATGTCCGTAACATCTTGAAGCTTGTCTGTCACTCTTACCATAATTCAGTGGAAATGCTAAGATCACTTTTGAGTGGAGTCATCATCATTCATCCACCTGCCTTCTTTGTCCCTTAAATGGTCAGTACAGTTCTCTACTTTGAAAAGGAATTCATTTACTTTATTGAAAACTGTAGGAAAGGCAGTTTTCCTAAGAATTCTTCGCAAAAAGTATTGTAATTAGTGAATAAAAGATGCCAAACTCTATCAAGATTTGTTGACGATCTGCTACAATCAGATCAACTTAAGCACAAGTTTGTACCTTGCCCAATTCCATCTAAAGACTACATAATGAAAAACCTTTTGACAAGTTGATTAATAATACTGAGCTGTTAAAGTTCAGCTGAGTGAGCAATTAAACATTCCAAACAGCAATGAACCTTCAGAAGGTAATTTATGATAATTTTATGCACAAGAGCTCAGTGGCTTTTTAATTTGATAGAATGTTGGTAGCACGAATTTCTAACAAGGGAGTGTCAGGGTTCCATACATCACTGAGATTACTCAAACATTTCAAACGTGGCTGATGAATGAAGTTTCTTGAGATGTAGGGAGATACAGAAGGTGTTGGAAGGTTGAGATTATTCATCATATCAATTATTGAGAGTGGATGCACTGACATCATACTCCCTGATCATATTTTATGTCCACAGTAAAGATAAGTCAAGCTTGAAATAACAGACTTCCTAACTATAGTATCCGCAGGTAATTCAACTCCCTTTACTTGCTCCCCCTTCTTTACACCTTCCTTCAAATTCATTACCACCTGTTTCATTCTTACCCAGACCTAAATATACAGACCAATTACTCTGAGGAAAAAATAGTGAAATAAGTCAGAAAAATGGCAAGAAGAGAAAAACAAAAGAGAAGTGAAAATGAGTACAAAGCTAAACTCATAACTCACAGCCAGAGAAAACTAATGGGATAATTTTCATTAGTTCTCATCCTTTCCACCAAACACACATATGCACACAAAATACACATTTCATTTCATGCATGTGCATGTACACAGGCATCCAAACAGGGAAATTCCCTCCACCACATCCCCAGCAGTGACCACCCAGTCCTCCTTTAGCACTTCCATTCTTGAATTAGCACACCAGATCTCTGGCAGCCTTTGCAGATCACAGAAAAATGACATGGTCTGTTTTAAGCAAAAATAAATTCCTTTTTAATGCAATTTCTACAGAAGAGTCCTTGAATTTTAAAACTAGGAAAGACCCTAGAGATTTAGAATTCTTGCTTTTAGCTCATTGAATCTAACGACATGGTTATTTGATGCTACATTTTTTTTCTTTTCTTTTAAAATTTTGATTTAAATAAATTACTCACCTTGAAAAAAACTGAGCTACTTGACACAAATTCCAGATCTGTAGTTTGAAAAACTGAAAATTTAGAAGTTCTGAAAACACATGTCCCTTCACTATCATATAGCAATATTTAACTGGGACTTAGAAGTAGCTTCCCATTTAAAGGACACATGCGTTCTTCAGTTCATCACAAGCTTCATCATCCCTTATAGTCATATACCTAGGCAGATTTATTCATGTACAATACCAGCCTGGACAAGGCAGAAATGTTTGTGATCCCTGACTTAGATTAACCTCTTTGATTTAGTCAAGGAAATCATGCTGACAAATAAAATGACCTTAAGCAAGGTCACTTAGCTATGTAGTGGGAGAACCAGGATCTTTCGATCTTTCTACTCCTAATTCAATGTTCGGTTCATTAAACTTGACTCAGTTTTTTTGTTTTTTTTTTTTACTCAGTTTTTCTCATCATTTCTATGTATTCTCTTTTAGTGTAGAAAGGGAAAAATACATTAACCTAATCAAAATACAAGTTATGCTTCTATATGGATTTCCATCCACTAAAATAAGAACAGAATAAATCAAGTCAAATTCAACAAATAAGAAATTACATATCTTTGTCATGAGGGTGTTTTTTTTTTTGTCTACTCACTTATCTGTGTTTTTGATAGAATATCAAAAATGTTGCTCTAAAATCAAACTAGCACATTAATTAGAAATAACATCATTGGAGTAATAAGAAGTATGAACTCTTTATAATAAAATAATAAGAAGTATGAACTCTGTTCCTGATTCCTGTATATGTTTTATATCTACACAGAAAATATCAAATGCTAACAAAAAGTCAGTTATATTTCTCTGCTACAAACACAGAGATTGAGTGCAAAATCACCATGACTATTTTCTAATGCTTTTATTTCATCAAATGGGTTGGAAAACAAAACCAAACAAATAAACACAAGCTCATCTAGCTATCATCTTTGCAGATGTCATTTCTTGGTAATGTGCTATTATAATTCATGTCAGGTAAACAGTCTTGCAGATGAAATCAGAATTATTCAGGCAAGTTTCTTCATACCACCCTGTAAAGCTGTTTCCCTCACATGGGAAACTTCCACAAAGAATACTTGTTTACAGATTCCATGTGCCTCATGATCCTCTTTTGTGTTTCTCTCTCTCTCTGGTACCAAGCATATGTTTTTAATGTTAACACTCCCTCAACTATAGAGACCATCTGCTTATTAAAAAGAGTGTTCTCCTCCCTTCTAAGCCAGCTTTATGCATGGAGCCTCATTGCTGCCAGTTCCACAGATTTAAGAAAAGGTACAAACAAGAAGGTTTAAAGACCCGAGGAAACCTTTGTAGAAGAAGTAGAAGTTGCTTGTGTGAATTCCAAGGAGAGGTGTCCTACACCCAAATGATTGAAGTTGTGTATTTTATGCCCCTGTAGTCAGAAGATAAAACTTGGTGGTCCTGTCTCTCCTAAATCACTACTACCTAACCCTATAGATTCAGGCACTTTATTTTTCATCTTTGTGTGATTCTCAGGAATGCAGATATTATGATAATGAGATGTAGGTTTCACTGGAAACAATGCTGTTAGCCTTGAAAGTTGAACAGGAATTGGTTAAACAGATGAAGATTACAGACAGAAAGAATGCCATGGTCAAAAGTATAATAAAAGAGCATGTGTTCTATAGTAGTATAAATTACCCAGTATTTCTAGAGCTAAGTTTCATATAAAGGAAAAGCAATAAACAAGGGAAAGAGAACTGGAGGAAGACAAAATATTAAGCATGGAAAATCTGATAGACATTTATAGCTGGTTTATCTACAAGTCCTGAGGTTGAATGTTGAAAAGTCTGGATTGAGAGGGCAAGATCTCAATTCTGAGGCTAAGAGAGGGCAATGGTAGTTGTTGTAGCTGCCTTGATTTGGTGACTCAAAGAGAATAATAATCTTGGCACAGAAACTTTATTTAGGTTTGTGTGTTGAAGAGCACAGGAGTCCTGAAAAACCTCAGCTGTCATCAGCCTTGTTGAATCTTCTCCACGTAAACCACAGCTGTTGTCCACATCCTTACTTTTCATTGACTAGAAGGGGATGCCTTGAGAGAAAATTTCATAGTGTGGTCCAATGAACTATCCTCATGGGAAGAGATGCCCACTGATAGTTGAAAGAAACTTCATTACTTGATATAGGATTAGTAATGGGGAGTGGGCAATGGTAGCAACCAATAGAAGGCATTTTTTAATTAGTTTATTAATTTATTAATTTATTTATTTGGTAGTGCTGGAAGTCAAACTGGAGCCTCATGCTTGCTAAGCAAGTATTCTTCCACCAAGCCACACTTCAGCCCCTAAAAGAGTATTAAGATATGGAAACACCCACTGTGGGCTGAACAATAGGCATCCCATTCTGAAAAGAAAGAAACATCCAGAAGATTGCAAGAAAAGCAAGCTGTTAGGAAGCAAAGTTCCCTCCCTGCCCCAAGAATTCATGAAGCCAGGACAGGAACTTGAGAACAGCCATAGATAATGTGTCCAGATGTTCTAATACTCAAACAAATATGTTTTTGAGAGTAAAAAGAGGCACAATTAAAACTGAGGGACAGGGGCTGGAGATATAGCTCACTTGTCTCCCATTTAAGCCAGGTGCAGCAGCGCAAGCCTGTAATCCCAGCACTTAGGGAGGCTGAGACAGGAGAATGGCGAGTTCAAAGCCAGCCTCAGCAATGGCAAGGTGCTAAGCAACTCAGTGAGACCCTGTCTCTACATAAAACACAAAATAGGGCTGGGGTTGTGTCTCAGTGGTCGAGTGCCCCTGAGTTCAATCACCAGTACCAAAAAATTTAAAAAATAAAAAAACTGAGGGACAACAGCCATAAATTAGACTATTCCAGGGATACAAGGACAAATGATCTTAAAAGATACCAGGATTTGAAAAGGTGAGTCTCCTACTTGATATCTCTTCTCTTTCCCACTGCCTTCTCTGACTTAATGGCCATTCTCACTATCTGGTGTCTAAACTCAGAAACATGATTTCTACCCTTGTCTCAGTCCCTGATGTTACTGTTGCTCAGTACCCCTTAAGGTTTCAATGCATTCCCACTGTACTTCACCTAGAGGAACATTCCTAGATCTGATCATGGCTACAAAAGTTTACAGGAGTGTTCTTGACACTTATCTAGACCTAGAACATCATCTGATGTCATTTCTCCTCTTTTCTTAATCCACGTGGCTTTATTTCTGTTTCTGAAACCTGCTAAGCACTTCTCTGCTTTGTGGTTTTGACACAAATATTCTCTGTGCATTTGGCACTTCCCTAGTTCTTTTTCTGCTTGTTTTCTTATCACCTTAACCTAGGCATCTTCTCTTGGCCTTCTTTGACCTCTATCTAAAGTGGTTTTCTCTCTTTGTCTCTCTCTCTCTACACACACACACACACACACACACACACACACGCATGCACATACACATCAAAGCAGCTTGTTTATTTTTTTTCACAGAACTTATCAGAGCCTGGAATTAAACTTGTCTATTAATTTTTCCACTTGCATATTTTCTACCTCTCCACTAGCAGAAAACACCACTGTTTGTTTACGCTAAGTTGTCATGTTCTAGCCCAGTATTTACCTCTAGGTAGATGCATTTTTTCATTTTTGAGGAAATGTTGAATCACTGAATAATGTCAGAGGCACTTTTCCACCATTAGAACCTACCAACCTTAACAGAAAAAAGAAGAAAGGGAAGAAGCCACAATCCCCACCTACTAAAAAATAAAACAAACCTCTGAGGACAAAGTTTCATGTCTTTGACTTGCTTTGAGTATCTTTCAAGTCTTTCAACCCCCTACCAAGAAACCACACCCTAAAGGATTTTGGAGACTCTTAAGTGGTCCAGTAAAGTTATCCCTTCCAACTTTCGGAACTTCTCTCCTGCTGTCTCTAGTGTTTCACAGACATCAGTTTGATACACTTTGAATATGGCTAAAACCCAAAACTGGGCCTGCTGGTGGATTTTTCATAGCTCCAGGCTAAACATCTTTAGTTATCTGACAATCAATATGCACGAATGTAATTATTTGTTTTCTAGGAGTTAGATGAACAAGATCATTCTAAATTCTTGTGTTATTAATACATGGTAATGAAAGTGAAATATTAATGACTTACTCAAGTGTATTAAGAATTTGAAGTGCTGCACAAACTGAAAACTTACACCTTAGAGGGGAAAAAAAGCTCAAATGCAGCAGATGGCTTGGTGACAGCCATTTTATTTAGTGCAGTCTCAGCAGATATGTTTGATAGCCTTCAGGAAAGACCATCAACTATGCAAGGGAGGGTGCCGTACCTGATTGTCTGGAAGAGTTGTGCTCCAAAAAAATCAAATAGTTGGAGCTGAGCTGTACTTCTTTGTGTCTCAAGTCTATTTATCCCTGAATGAGATATTAGGGCATCTCAGGCCATCAGTGAACAGCACCAGCAAAGTCTGCTGGTGCACTGCGTCCCCTGCACTCATCTGTCACATCTATGACTGGCCTTAGAGTAATGATCTTTAACACCATAAAATGTGATGGAGTGGAAAGAATCCCAGACTAGCAGTCAGCAGAACAGAGCTCCAGCCATCCCAACCACAGAGCAGCTGAATGGCCCTGAGCAAGCAGTATTATATCTTTAGGTTGAAGTTTCCTCATCTGCAACTTGAAGACAATAAAATTCATCTCTGTCTTTCTGGGAGTGATGAAACATTAAAACAGCTAATATTTTATAATTAACAAATAAAATAGACTATGTATAAAGCAGAGCATGAAATTGCTTTACGTCTGGATTTTTTTTCTTGATTCTGTGGCATTTTTGTAGCTGGCTTATTCATACTTACAAAAGAGGCCCATTGTTCAATGATACTTTCTTCTTTTATTAAATATTTACTCAAAGATTGTATCTTTTGTATGATTTATATACCCAGCATATATGTATATGTGTCTAGACTGTCATATCCTTCATTATTCTGCCTGATAAATTTCCAAATTAATTAAGAGAACAGAGGACAATGACAGAAGATAGATAGATAGATAGATAGATAGATAGATAGATAGATAGATAGATAGAAAGATAAACTCTAGTCATTTTACCTCCATTAAGTGAAACCAATTAATTAACATATTCACATTTTCCCCCATCTGGGGCTATAGTTAATTATCTGCTAGCCACAATTCCCAATCTCCACCTAGGATTTTAAATGTTGGTTTGTTCTAGAGCAAATGGAAAGAATTGGCTCAAGATGGATGACAGAGAATGGAAGGCAATAATTAGAGAAATGATTGCTACTTTTTTCATAGGGAAAAACCTCCTCTTCATTGTACTTTGCTTTATTGTTATTATCCTACCAGCTCTACAAAGAAGATCTTCTTAAGAAGAGCCAAGAAGTATCAGCCAGACAAGAGACTCTCAAATATCTATGACTTAGAAGCTGAAATTCTTTGTCATTCTCCAGTTCAGTTTAAGGGGCCGGATAGTTTAGTGAGTAAAGACTGATATATTCTTATTTGCCCACACCTATTTTCAGAGATCGGAGTTCAGGAGTTCAAGATATAGAAATTCTGCCAGTTTGATAACAATTTTCATTTGTTAATCCTTAATCTTCATCTTTTTGCTAAATTCTGCTTCTGACTCTGGGCATGTATCTTAGATACTCCTGGATTTTATCACCAGTTTTTTTCCTCTGGTTCTATCATAATGGTTTCTCCTTGTAATCATCCATAGTTTGTTTACTTCTCTATTCAACAAAAATTTACTGTGAGTCTGCTGTGTACATAGCACTGGTCTGGAAAATGAGAAAGATGTTCACAAATGCAAAATCTCCCAAGGATTTAATAATTGAATCAGAGTTGACATCATTCAATCATCTTTACTGATCTTCTCATCAGCATACACAAAATCATTACTTTTAATAGTCAGGGAGGAGACATATGCTTCAGTAACAAACCCCAAACTCTGAGCAATTTACCACAATGAAGGTGCCTTCTTACTCATGTCACAATCTGATGCAGGTTTCATGGCCTCTCTGTGCTAATAACCAGCAGGGACTCAAAGATTCAGGCTTACTCCAACATAGAATTCTGCCATCTCAGCCAGGCGCGGTGGCTCACACTTGTAATCCCAGCACTTTGGGAGGCTGAGGCAGGAGAATCGCCAGTTCAAAGCCAGCCTCAGCAATAGTGAAGTGCTAAGCAACTCAGTGAGACCCTGTCTCTACATAAAACATGAAATAGGGCTGAGGATGTGGCTCAGTGGTTTAGTACCCCTGAGTTCAATCCCTAGTACCAAAAAAAAAAGAATTCTGCCATCTCATCTCATCTTCATTTGTAGCCATAGAGATGCAATATCACTTACTTTCTCCTGCTTCCAAACAGAATGATGCATTATTTCTGCTCATATTCTATTACTGAGAATTAATTATATCCCATGGGATCTAGGAAATATTGAGATAGATATGAATTTGGGTGAATACTAATATTCTCTGACACAGTCTTCCAGGAGAAACATGAACGAGCCCTATCCTGTCATATTCCTTCATATTTTGTGATCTATATAAAATATTAATTTCTATATGCAAACCAATATTTAGCACAATATTTGATACATAGCAGTGACTCAACAAATTTAGTGTAATATAAAAATAAAAAGTGATGCTGGGGACTAATAATTTATGCAAACTTCAAAGATATGCACTTAAAAATATAAGAAAAACAAACTCATGCCATGTTATATTGCCCTTAATTGGCAATTAAGTTATACAGATAATAGGTACTTAAAAGATGAGAACAACCACTGGGACTAGTACAGGCAAAAACATTATGTTTTATTTTAAGATGATGAGATTTGGTTGAAGAAATGGCAATATTTGGACAGGAAAAAAGATGATGTGTGGTAGAGGGTTTGTGATCAAAGATACACAGAGGCAGAGGCAAAGTGTATGTGAGAATCAGTAGATCAAACAGCCTGATTTGGATAAGACCAATATAGGGAAGTTACTATAAGAAAATTTTGGAGGAGGATATTCAGTAATTGAACTGTAAATCATAACCTGTTATATGAGTTTGGAACAGAAGAGTAGCAACATAGAATACATGGAATGTAATACTAGTTCCTGCTCCTGTCCTCAAGACAATTCAAGATTTAGTCCTCAGGCTTATGTTCTGCCTTGAAATAAAACATAAAAATAAGTACAAATAAATGATAGAGTCCTTCACTAAACCAATGCAAAATAATTGCCCAACATTATGGCAATGTTGTAACCTATATGTAAGGGTTACAACTCATGAAACTGATGTCGCAAACTCTGGCCAATTTTAAGAGCCCCAGGCATATGTGAAAGACAAAAAACTCAAAGATGTGACATAAGTTAGAAACTAGGATGAATATATTAGTAAAACATGATACACTGACTAATTATTTGGGAAAATAATATATATTCATTATTTATTTATGATTATATTGAAAATATTTCCTATGTAGAGGAAATTGGTGTATATTATTAGGTTCATATAGATACTTTTATGATTCTCTACATATGATTCTCTACAGAAAACTTTATTTATATTTGCAAAAAAGAAAGAACTATGGAAGTTCATAGTTCAATTCACAATCATATTCCATAACTATTTCCTGTAAGCATTTTTTTTCTTGGGGCACTTAAATATTTTTCTATGTTTGAATATTTCAAATTAAAACTTAAAAGTGATATGTAAAGCACTTGGTTGCAAATTTTATCTCTGTAAACATTGTTCAATTTCCTCTATAATTAATAACAAAGTAGGTCAGAAGCTTTTTAGAGAGTCCAGGGAGTAGTTCAGATATTTATCATGAAGCACCACAATATTGAGTCTCAGGAAGCTATTTATTTTATCCAAGAAAAAAAGGAACACTAACAATTATTTCTAAAAACTATACATGGAAAAATGAATTTGCATAACAAAGCAATGAATGACAGGGCTAAATCATTTAGCCAATGCCATGTTCATAATCAATAGCAGTGACTTTCAAATCATGGGCTACCCAGTTGGTTAGCCATGACATCAAGATAATGGGTCATAGGTTCAATTGTTTAGAAAATGAGAAGAATAGAATAGATTCAAATATAACATAAATAAAAAAGGCAGATATTTATGAAAATTTTATTTTTTTATGTGCATGTGTATAGGGTACAATATAAAATAATTTACTATGGTAGGTCACAGGCAAGGAGTTTGAAAATCACTGACCTAGAGGCATTGTAAAGAACATACATAACTTAGTCATGTGAAAATAAGAAAATAGCTATGAATATTCTTTGTGGTTATAGTACAGAATCACATCAACAAAAATGCATTTCCTTTAAAGACACTGGGTAGATTTTGAGAATATGTAAGTATTTCCTAACCATTTTCACAGACAAATTTCTTTCTTAATTGTGCTAGGTCTATTCCTTCTCATTAAAATGAGGCTTCTCGGACTAGAGATATAGCTCAGTTGGTAGAGTGCTTGCTTTGCATGCACAAGGCCCTGGATTCAATCCCCAGCACCACAAAAAATAAAAATAAAAATAAAAAACAACTTCTTATAAGAGAAGAAACAAATTGAGACTAAGTAGTCTACTTAATGTTATCCTTGCTGCATTTGCTCCTAGTAGAAGACCAATGTCTTTCATGTTTTTCTTGTGCAGAGAATAATTGAAACCAAGTTCTTTTGGGTCACCCACATTCTATTATGACTCCACTTTTTCTGCCATTAGTTTCCCAGTCACATTCTAATTAATTTGTGCCAATCTCAGTATTAATCCCAAATCATTGGGATTAATCTAATTAATTTGTGCCAATCTCAGTATTAATCCCAAATCATTGGGATTTTCTTCCACGTTTGGCTAATGATTCTTAGAAAGATGGATTCATTTAAGATTGCACATGCAGCAGCAGTAAATTATTTAGCTGTCTCTCATTGTCTTCTCTGTCACTTACAAGTTCATATCAGCAGATGGTTTCACTTATGGTTTCTTTTGGGGCCCTTGGGTAAGTTAGCCTTTCCTAACCTTCACCTCCTTTGACTTATATCTCTACCAATCCTGCTAGAACACATCTCTTCCCATATCATCATTGCTTTACTCTTCACTGACATCTGATCTGATTCATTTTTAAAATGCCCATTCCCTCTTACTTCTCCGTGATACTCTTGGCCTTTTGGTAAATCTTTCATTTTCTTCCTCTGTACCTGACCTTTCTCCTTGGCATCCATGCATGATTCTTTATTCTTAAATTCAATTTGAACATTAACCCCCTGTAACTATTCCCTACATACAGTCCCTTCAGATTTCAGTGCAGAGTATACACATTTTCTCTTGACATTATTCTCTACCAACCTCTTTACTGCCCTCCCCCCAAAATGGTGACCTAGTTGAAGTAGGTCTTTTTAAAAGAAAGTTTTCTTCATTTCTTGAAGTATTAGATACTTTCCCTTTAGTTATTTTACTTTTTAATAATGAGCAAAGAAATTACTGAGTAATAAATATGGGTTCTCTCAGTATAATTATAAATTGTAGGGTAATTTAATTTGATGAATTTTGAATTCCTATAATTTTCCCACCAACAAAAAGCAAATGATGCTAATAAATTTGAAATTTTTTTCCCCTTCCCTGTACTTATACAATATGGTATTGCCTCTTTTTCCATTCCTCACTGGAACATATCACTGAGCTCTGCAATGGACTGCCTGCCCAGGAGGTTAATGACATTTAGCACAGAATCACCCAAAGCAGATTTTTTCAAACTGCAAACCTATTTGACTCTGATTTTCCTCCTCTCCTAATGAACCCTGCTCTTCCCTTGTGTGTGTGTTCCATTCCCTCAAAACCCATGCTTTCATATGTCCAGGATCACTCTTGATATGGCAAAGATGAATCTCATAGCCTAAAATTTACTAATGGGCTAGTGACTTACAGTGTGCTACCTCTCATAAGAGAATCTGATGAAAAAGGGTAGTATTTAATTCAAATATATTACTTCCGTCAGGAAAGCCAGGCTGTATGATATACTCCAGGAAAGCAACTAGAAGCAGGGAAGACTTGCAAATTATACCATGTAGGTGACTGATTTCTGTATCCTTATATGAGTCTGTCCAAGAGCCCTACTTGGAAAAAGCTTTGTTTTACTTATTATAGGGTTTTGCAAAACTTTATGCCTTGCAAATTTTAAGAGCTGTATTTACATGCTCTTCAGCCTAAAACAGCTAAAGAGTTTCAGGAATTAAGTTTTAAATTCTAGTTGGATCATAGGTGTTAGCTGTACCTCACTGCCATCATTCTTTAATAGAAAGTTATAAGCATCCAGAATTCACAGGAGGCTGGTTGGCTTCTATCCAGGACATGAATGTAGAGGAGAGGTAATCAATAAGCCCTAGCTTGTCCTGCAAGGTTTATTTTAAAGATTACTTTGAGTTATGATAGGGTCTTTGTGAAATAGATCATCCTTACAGAGTAAAGCAGATCCATGGAGGTGTCCTGGATGGGTCTTCAGGGAACCCAAGCAAAATGTCAAGAAGCCCTCGAAGTCTCTGTTTTTATTTTATGAGGAGTAAAGGGTCGATAGTAGTGATTGGTAGAGCCCAATTGATGAAAGGGTTCATAACATAGGAGGATGCTTCCAGCCGTGATTGGCAAAGGGACCAGGTTGCAGCTTAGAGGCAAGAATTAAAGTTGCATAAGCAACATGAGCTAAGTCCAAACACTGGGTAATCTAGAAATAGCCTTGTCAGAAAAGCCATGCTGGAGAGAATTATAGAAATCAATTTTAGTTGCAAGAAAAGCCTTGTTTAAAATTTTAGCTTGCTAGATACTAACAACTATGAGAGATTCTTCAGTTCAAGAAAATTGGAGGCAAATGCTTAGGGATGCTACTGTGTGATTGACATGGTTGAGTTCTAGGAGAGAAATGTGGTATTTCTGCTCTAATGAGGTTGGTAAAATCTTCCCAATCAGCTACATCACAGTAATTTTTTTATTGACTCTAAATATTACTGGTAAGTAAAGTAAAAACATTTATGAAACTTTTCTATACACTCTAAAGCATTTATATTTGTAAGTAGCAATAGTAGCTTAGTACAATATTCATTCATTCTCTTGATATGTGTAGGCTTGTGACAGGTCAAGTATATTCTATGAGAACTGAAAAATTTAAGTAACAGAGAACAATTATTATAGGACTTCTTTTGATGACAATGGGAGAAGCAAATGCAGGTTAATGGATTTTCATTTGACCCATGGTCCTAATCAGACAAAATGCACACAAAGGTAATTTGACTGAAGTCTTTAAGCTCTGGCTCATGAAGGAACTTTCTTGGCTCTATTCTTTTTGCTCATCATCTCTGCCTTCTGATGCTTCTTCCTTACCTTGTAAACTCTTTACCTGATGCTGCTGTTACTTCTGTGTATGGAGACAATTCAGAGTGAACTCTGCTTTGATTTCATCTTCACCTTCAGTGTACCATCTTTATCCCTTTGCAATCTGGCCTTTATCCTCATAATTCCACTGCAACCAAACTTCTCCAAGCTCATCTCTGGTTTCTTCTACACCACACTCTTTCAAACTCTGTATGATATTTATTGTTTTGATCATCTGCCTCTCTCTTGAGAACTGGTTCTCATCTAACCTCTAAAATTGCTCCCTCTGTACCTTGCTTAAATTTTCTAGAATTCTGTCTTCCCCAGCACCCAGCTACCACTCAAGTTTTAATCTTTGACCATGTGCTAATTGCCCTCAGCCTTCTCCCTTTCAGTTTTTCTGTTCTTCAGGCATCAACCACCATCTTTATTTTCCAAATTTGATATGTCTGGTAGCACATCTCATACATAACTGCCTAATTAATCTTCAAAGTCTACTCTTTTGTTCATGCTGCTCTCCATTTTAAAGGCCACAAAAATTGCCTGGATTTTCCCCTCCAAATTACATTGCTCCCCTCATTTTCTTAATTCCATGTTTATTCTTCTCTGCCCTCTGAGATGTTATCCCATGTTTTGGCCATTAATACAAAGTTTGGACTTCTCTGAAACCATGCTCCACACTTGACCTGTTCCATGAAGCATGTCTTGATCAATCCTAGTCCAACAATGATATGGCTTTGTTAAGCTTTTCTACCACTTTTCTATGTCACACAGTCTAGCACTGCATCCTTCACTACCTTTCTATATAGTTTATCTGATCATCATCCTCAAATGCATGATTTCATTCATATGACATGGTCACAAAGACAAAGCCATAATGATAAAAACAGACCAACAACTTCCAAAAGCAGGGGAAGAATGTAGCTCTAACTCATTAATATAGAGGGCTTTGGATAATAATAGAACTTTCCTGTTTTCTGATTATAGTGGTCACTACACAAAGCTCTCCATGTTTCAAAATTCACAAAGCTTTGCACTGTAACTTTACTGTATGATCATATAAAAAATAAAATTTAAAAACACTTAGGGATCTGAGTAATGTTTTCATCCCTTTTTCATTTGAAAAACTGTGAAACTGAAAGGAAGCTATTCAAAGAGTAGAGCTGGTCTCTAGATAGTTTTATAAACTTGGATTTACCTCCCAGGTTACATATGACTCATGATGAGGGCATGAGCACATGCATACTGGCCATAAATATTAAGAAGAAACATGTAATAAGTTAGAGTGTTATAATAAATATAATTCAGTGATTTAGCAAGTATGCAAAAGCTTAGCCTCCCAAAACATCTTCTAATAATTTATAGTAATGAATGAATAAGATAGTAAAAATCGAGGGCTAAGACAAAGGCACAGTTTCAACTCTGGAGGATGTTAGAACTTAGTAGGCATGTCAGATCACAACACTAAGTCATTAACAACTAGCAAAAGAGTCTAATTTTATCTAAATGCTATGTTTTCTGTTTTGTTTCCTATCTTGATAGAAATGATTATACTTTTATAGTACCACAGAACATACAACAATGACTTGTTTCACTATTTACACCACTGATTTTATATATTTGTGACAACATAATCATGTTTCTGAGTTCTAAATGTTTTTCTTTCTGTAATTTAGTATCTGGTGGGATGAGGGGGGTAAATATATCATATGTGATTCCTCTCTGATGCTACTTTCATGGCTAAGTGCCTGACTCAGGCTGAACTTTACCAAAAACTCTTATTCTTTGGAAGTCTTTTACTAGTCTTTTATAATCTTCATCAATCAAAAGTTACCACTTCAGGGACCATGCCTTCTTTGCAGGCAGCTAGAACTTCTACAACTTCTTGTTAGGCAGAACTCTTCTAACCCAGGGCATGATCAATATATCTTAAAGCTAGAGGCAGTCCCCTTTGCTAAGGTTATCTTCAACAATTTCTTTTATTGCCACTCACAGCTGGAGAACTTTTTATTGAACTGCAATCAGCACCATAATAGCCTTGGCACATTCGATGTTCCCCATGATCTCTTCAGAGGCCTTGAAGAGTTTGTAATCAACTGCAATGGCCCCAGGCTCTCTATGGGACACCTCAGATATCATGTGATGGACACTGACTTCTCCTGAAGCATCTCATTCAACATGCTGTTCAAGCTTCAAATGCTTCCTTCCCCGTAGCAAAATCAGGTCTTGAACATAATGTCTTCTATAGCCTGGATTAATCAGGTGAGTGCTCCAATACTAGTAGAATGTCTTGTCCTATGGTTTTAAGTATGACAACTATGATGTTAAGAAGCCCTGAAGACGCCTAGTATATGGATACTGCTTGCCACCACCTCAAGCACTATTAGCACATTCATATGGGCACCATCCCCAAACCATTTTCTTAAACAATTCTGTGTCACTTGAGGAAGATTTACTTAACTATCCTTAGCTATGCTAATTACTAAGCTTAACAAACTCTGTTACCAATGGCAATCTACATAATTTCTTAGAGAATTATTTGAGTAAACACAAAGCCAAAAGAAAGTGAAGCCAGAGAGCATAAATCTCTTGCAAATCTTTCAACTATTCTTAGTGCATCACTCATGGTGAAGCAGACCCTTAAGTTGTCAGATAGCACCTTCCTGGCCCAGCTGTTGGAAGATGAACATGATAGTCACCAAAGAGAAAAGGTATCTCATAGACCAGATCAGGGTAAACATAGCTCAACATCTCAAGAGCAATCTCTAACTAATGAAGGACGCATCCTCACTCTTGCACACCCTTAAAAGAGTAAATCCTGAAGCATATTTCACAGTCTCTCAGAGATCTCCCACCTTCTCATAGTGGAAACCCATTCATATTAACATATTCTTTATGGGTTTCCCCTTCATCTCTTACTTCTTTTTTTTTTTTTCATTTCTCTGGTTGTATGTGATGTAGAATCACAACATACATGCAGTCATACATAAAGCTATGGCTATGATGTCCATCATATTCCACCATCTTTACTATCCCCCTGCCCCTCCCCCCTCCCACCCCTGTGTCCAAAGTTCCTCCATACTTCCTGTGTCTTCCCCCACATTATGGATCAGCATCCACTCATCAGAGAGAACATTTGGTATTTGGTTTTTTGCATCTCTTACTTCTTCACAATGCTTCTTGGGGTAACTTTTCAAATAAACTCCTTGTATGCATTCCTTATCACAGGACTTGTCTTAAGGGAAACCCAACTTAAGACACAAAACTTATCACATGCCAAATTTCTGTGATATCAATTTTCCAAGCTTTCTACTGGTTGGGATTGATTTACATTATATTGAAATAATATTTATTAAATGTCTACTAGATAGCAGGCAATTTTATATTGTAGAAGACACTGTACTCTCAGAATTATTAGATTATAAAGAGGAATAAGAGCTGAAATATATGTGCACACATGTGTACATATTATATATATTTACGTATATAAATACATAATATATATGTATTCCATGAAGTGTTTATGTAGTGTATATGTTTATGTATACTATTTACATAAATGTTTATATAAGTATACCAGAATGTATCAAATAAGAGTAATATAAAACTTACAAATCAAATGTGAAAGGGAGAAAGAGGGAGCTCAGAGAACAGGATTAGTAGGACTGAACAAGGTGACATTGGAGCTGGACCCTGTAGTGTGGCAGTTTAGGGCCCTGAAGTCCTGCAGAAATTCCTGTGTGCCAGAGGGAATGATGAGTGAAAACAATGAATCAGGAAAGCACAGGGTGTATGCAAAAGACAACGAATGGTTCCATTTGTTCCAAACATAACATGTTGTAGGAAGTAGTGAAAGACACAGATGGAAAGGTAAGATATTGTCAGATCACTGATTCTCAATCTGTAGAGTTTATTAAGAAAGCAATACCATGCCATTCAAAACATTTGTAAAAAAGAAGAAAAATCTTATCTTCTGTGTTTCATTCTATTATCAGTCAGGCATATTTTTGTTTACATCTTTACATCACTTCTTCTATCCCTTAGTATACCAAGGCTCCTTGCTTTGTTTTCTTTATAACATTATTATAAGATATTGTTTTTATTAATTTCTATACTTATTTTTTGTCTCCCTCAGTGATATGTAAATCCCCTATAATCTATTTAATATATAATCTATTTAATATGTAATCTATTTAATATTATATATCTAGTGCTTTCTATAGCATAATCCAAATAGCTGGTGCTCAATTTAGGTCTGTTGAATAAATGAATAAATGAGTGATCCTATTTTTTGATGGCTCAGATGATTTACCTGGTACATATGTGTATATATATATATTTTTTTTTTGACCAATGGTTAAACACCCTTCACTTTAACCTCCCATTCAGTGTAGTCAAATGCAAATAAAATCCATGAACTCTAAGATATCCAATGGTTTCCAGAGTCACACAAATTTAAATTTAATTATGATTATACATGATTTTGTGGGTGTGCCACAGACCCATATGACTGGCTTTAATATGATAAACAAATCTGAACTGAGAATGTGGCTGTTTTCTGTCTCGGCATATCTGAAGCTCCAGACCTGAAGATTATATAGTGGAGGCCATAGTTGGGACAAGCAAAGTTTACCCTGCCAGGTAAGTGTTTCTGCCACTTCACAGAATGACTCAGGTGAGTAGAGGAAAGCAAGGAGGCATGCATATGTTCTGTTTGGCATAGAATTCTGATTGTTCCAGCCAGAGCCCTGTCTCTGCAAGTTCACACACCCCTTCGTTACAATACAAATCTGTGTTTTTTCATTTTGGTTTTTTGATGTTAAACAATGAGTATGCTGTGGGAACCTGAATTTCCCATCTCAAAAGTAAAAAAAGGATTTGTGTCAATCCAGAGAAAAAACTTCCCAGGGTTTATCACAAAAGGAAGAAACACTTGAACAGATAGATGGTATCTGTACCACTAGCCTGAGCATAGGCCACTCCTCCAGTAGTATAGGAATGGCTTCTACAAGTTATTGTAATATTCTTAGGCAAGAGAACAGTGTCAAAACAGGCAGTCTTGCTGATGTTGGTTAGAAATGCAACACATCAAGAAATAATCAAAGCAGAGAGGAAAGGGTCCTTCTCTCCACTCAGTCCCAGACTGATATGAGCAAGAACTCAAAGAAAATCAGGACAGTCAGTCATTAGCTACGTTTAACAATAGCAGTGATCCCAACCAAGAGGAAAACATAAAAAGGATATCACAAGTCAATTTTAAACAACAGGAAAACAACTAGATAAAAGGGAGGGGTGGGGAATCTTTAGTTCATTCTGAAAATGCTAGACTTTGAATCTTTCTGAGAAATTCCACCCTTTCAAGCTTCCATTGTTCCTGGCCTAATTTTTCAACTGGTTTGTCATTTTTCTAGCCCAGACTCTCAGATTCTTTCATTTACCCATCCTCCTTCTCTCCTTACTTCTCTTTTTCTGTATCTTCTTTCCCTTCACTTCTTTTTTTCTCCTTGTCACACCATACTTGTTAAAATTGTCATTTGCATATAGCATTCATAATAACATCATATTCTAGCAAAGTGACTTGCCTGGGGAGGCTTTTGATAAATATTCATCTAAGATGACTTTTCCCTGACTCCTTTTGCTACAGCTCCTCACCCCATAGAACTGTGGAGCCATCAGTCTCTTTACAAGTAGTAAAATGAATGAAGTACAAGGATCTCACTTCAGAAAGAAACAGGAATCAGGACTTTTGTCACTGACTTTCATGAACTGGGCTTCCAACTTTTAAATGTGGTGCATAATTGACACTTTGATACTTTTAGGCTATGGTGTATTCTCACACTCTCGTGGGGAAAAAATACTTGCTGACACAATCAGGAAACAGATGGTGACAAAGATCTTATACTTTGGTGCCAATCAATATGTTTTACTTGCCACTAGTAAAATCTCATTTGTGGGACCCAGGAATTTAAAGGAATTTTTCTGTTCTTTTTTTTTTCTATCTTTTAAAGACTATTTTTAAAAAGACTCTTCAGGGCTTAAAAGTTTTAGTTCATTTTTCCTCTTCAGTTCTATTAATGCAATCCTAGGAGAGTTTTGGCTTGTATCTGACAGAAAAATAGTGAACTAAAGTATTTTTCTCTTTATTGTCAAGTCTTCACTGTTGCCCTTCAATGGCCAAACATCAACCTTAAGTAGAGCTACCCTGGCCTTGTAAATATGAACTAGAGAATGATGAGTTCTGCAATTGTGCATTAAAACAATAACAGAAATGCTTTGCCTCATCCCTTCAGATCTGCTCATTTACATGATAGTCACTACTTGTCAACCAAGCAAACAAAAGGAATATATCTAGAAGAGGTAGATGGTAACATGATTAAGCAGAAAACAAAATTAAAAAATAAGAATAAGTTGAAAGTCTATGAGGAAAAAGAATAAAATCATCTGAGAATTCCTCCACAAGACCAAAGGTTTATAAAGTCAGGGACTACCCTTTGTTCTACTTTCTTGCTCACACACAGTCATATTTAACAAACACTGGCTGAGCTGAATCTATACAAATTGGCCAGATTGATGTACTCCAAAAGAATACCTTCTTGTTTATGTAATCCTAGTATACTTGCTCTGCATTCTTTCTTTTTAGAGTTTGGAACACCTAGATATGTACAGGTAAATGAATGTTCGCATACCATCTGCCCTAGAAACTATGGGAGCCTGATTTAATCAGGAATCTTTTCTTTCATTGTATTTATTTCCTCCTAAGTTCAAATCTGTCAATAAAAATAATAAATATTCTAAAATTTTTTTGAGTATAAACTCCATCGAAGATACAGAAGAAGAAAGTGAAAACGTGTACTTTGTCAAGTATATATAAAATATAGAATGTAACTCTCAAAACCATCATGCAAAGGGTATGTTAGTCCCACTTTACAAAGAGAAAACAATGATTCAAGTAGATTAACTAGCTACACACCACAGAAACAGTAGCATAGCTGAGATATAGTACTAAATGTTTGGCTGCAATGTCTTTTGCACAGGAAGACTAATTTTACTTTAATTTCCTTGAGTCTATGCCAACCCTGTGTTCCTATTTCTAGGATCATAACTAGGTCATTACTTCTAATTTCTCAGTTACTTGTCCAGCAATGTACCCAACAAGATTTTTGGCTGTGAGCTTCTCTGAGATTCTCTGATACAAGTTTGGTTTTCATCATTATCAGGAGTACTTTATAGAAGTTCTCAAAAAAGTCCAGAGTGTCCTGATCTAATTCTTTATATATCAAACTTCCTGAAAAGTTTTCTAAATCCCAAACTGATTACAGTCATTCATAGAAAGAAAAAAAAAAAGCAGGACATAAGCACCATATAATTCTTCTGCTTAAAACCTTCCAATAAATCCCCATTTTGCTTAAAGTGTAAAATCCCTCTTAGTTTGTAATGGTCCATAGAGCATTAATTTGTCTGGGCCCATCTCTGTTAGTTTTCTTGATGTCTCTCCTGCTATTCTTTCCCTGGCTCAAACTTCTCTGGCCACATTGCCTTCCACACATTCCAATCTTGCTCCCAAATCAGGCCTTGGCACACCTCTTCCTTCTCCCAGGTACATTCTTCCTAATAGAAGAAAGCTCACTCCCTTTTCAATTATATCTACCCTTATCCCTGTATTTTAAATTGTAACCAAACATACTCATTGTTCATTGTCCTACTAAAATGAAAGGCCCACAAGGGCAGGGAATGTTTTAAAACTTGTATGTGGTTATATCCCAAGCAGTTAGAACAGTGCATATTATAGATAATCAGTAAGTAAATGAATGTGCATATAAACTCATACATTTCTATGCTCGCAAACACCTCAATTTCTTGGAAGGAGGAGCATACAACAGTATTAAGAAATATATGGCTGGGTATATGGTTTTATATGCCTGTAATCCCAGTGGCTAGGGAGGCTGAGGAAGGAGGATCACAAGTTCAAGGCCAGTCTCAGCAACTTAGCAAGGAAAAGCAACTTAGGAAGACCTTATCTCATAAGAAGAAAGGACTGGGGGTGTGGCTCAGTGATTAAGCACCTCTGGGTTCAATCCATGGTCCCCCCCCCCCTGCAAAAAATTATAATGATTGTTTGGTTTGTTAATTTAGATTCTACTCACTTTTATTCATATTTCTCTTGAGTCAATAAGTCCAGTAAGAGTATTTTTCAGTATAGTCAAAGATAGAGCTGCACATATTTCTTTAAAAGGCAATCTGATGCCATATATATTTTGTTTTTAGTAGTAAAATGACTTATTTGAATCAGACATCTCAAAGTCCATGTATTAGGACAGGACATTTTCACACAAACTCAAAAATGTAAACAAGTGAACACAAAAAGACCAGCTACACTATAGTTTGTCTTTTCATCTATCTCCAAGTGTCTGTTCACTGTTGAGCTTCCTGCTGCCTAAGTCTGTACTACTCTCTAAGACATAGCACTCCATTTCTCCCAACTTGGAGGAAAACAGTCTTCCATCAGACATGATGCTATAGCTCAGACTTCCTTAAGCACTGCATCAGATTTATTGCTGGCTTCATTACTTATCAATAAAACCGGCTTACACACCTTGCTCTATCTCGACAGCCGTCTCTCCAGACGTCAGAAACCAAGGTTTACATAGACTTCTGACTTTATCTGGGCTCTGTGATGTACAATATCACAGCAACAAGGCTTTTTCTCTTTGTTCTGGGGAAACTTGAGCCATAATGTGCCAGACTGGTGTTCATGCTGATTGTGATAAAGAGCAACACACTCCAGCATTTTCTCTCACTCTTCTTTCTCTTCTCTTTTTTTCTCTCCGCTCTCTTTTAAAGAAACAGGTGTTGGCATGGATTAGAGAAAAATTACATCATCTCAAAGAGAAGAAGAGGACTGGAAAGGAGAAAAAAATAGGGAAAAAAGTGGCAACCAGACCCAAATACATTTGCACATATAAAGCTGTTCTAATGAGAGCCAAATTGATTTGACATTCAGTGGCAGTTTGAAGCCAAGAAAAGCAAAGCAGCCTACAAAAGGCCTAGCTCATTGTTTATGGAGTGTCATACTCTATCATCTGTGAGACCAATAACAGGGATGGGAAGACCTTTAAAGGCAGAGTGTGTGCTGGGAAGGGCTGCATAGATACCACCAATGTCAGATCTGATAGACGGATTGTATGCAGCTTCCTGAGCCGAGATGATATTTGTCAGATGAGGCAGATATTCTCTACAGATTACACATTAGCCAGCAAATTTGTAAAGTGTTAGCATTCTTTGAGGATGTGTGCTATGCACAGGCAGGCACATTTTGTGTTGGTCTGGGAAAATAATCCTCATAAAAATATTAACCAATAAAAGAGAGTAATAAATTATATGTCATTCAAATGGAACCACATGCATAATATTATAAAGGCATCATTACCATCACAAATAAAGGATGGCTCCCTCACAGCAAGCAATATATATTGCAGGTGTGCACATGTATACATTCACAGAGAGAAGAAAGTCATATTAAAATAGAAAATCTTTCCATTAACCTATTTTTCAAGAGAGAAGCTGTATAAATGTTTAGTCATTTCAATACCATTAACTGGCCAGGGATTTACTCTTCTGCAGCTCACTGTTTAAAATACCTGGAGAGGAATGAGGTGTTTATTAAATGTCAGCACATGACAAGGTAGATTAAATAAGTCTTCCTAGAAATATGTGAAATGCTAGCATGTTACAGTCTGTGCAGAAAGAAGAGTTTCTCTTACTCCCCACCCTCCAGCCTCAAAGTATTCCTTTGATATTAGATCTGTATAAGATTCAAATATTAGTGTTTACTTTTGGACTTCACAAAGGAAAGCTGATTTCATTGAAGGTTATTGCTGAATATTATAAAATCCAAAATTTTGGCTGGTTTTATCCCAATTTTCTAAACACTCATAGGACTAAGAATAGAAATTGACCTTAAGTACTCTAGACTTCACCAGATCCCTCCAGCAGAGGTTTTATATCATCATGAAACACTGTGTATATGAGACAAAGAGTAACAAAGTGGTGTTGCATATTAATGCATTGTAAATAACCAGAATTCCTATTAATTTCATCATATATATCTTTGTTATAAATTCAAGAGAAATGGAAAAAAATACTTTTGATAGTAATAGTAATCCTGGAATTTTATTATTTAGAATTATCTTTTAGATCTCTAAAACCCTTCCTTGGTATTCCTTGGGCCTCAGTATGCCCTGATGCTTCTTTGCCCCATGTGATGTTGAGGGTCAAGGGTCAGGAACATATCAAGAACTGCATGTAGAAAAACAGAAATGTTTATCAAGCCCTCTCCCCCTTTCTACCTGCAGTCAGATACTTATTTATAGACATTTTGTAGCATTTCTATGGAGCAGAAACACCTTACTGTGAACCAAAACAGAATCCCTTAGCCTGTACCCTGTGCAGGATACAAGAATAAGAAATGAGGCTGTGGATTGGCAGGGACAAAATATCTAACACACAGTTTTTCCCTCCCTTTTACCACCACACAAGAGTAAAGTTGCCATAAAGAGTTGAATTATAAAAATGTTTATTTTGTTTATAGTGGTTTGATGCAGGGGATATATGGTTAAATAAGACTGTAGTCCTTACTATAAAGAACCTTTACCAAAAACTGTAAGTATCAGGCAAGGATATCTCTTACTCCCTTGAAAGTGGAGGCCCTCACACCACCATTTGAGCTTATGCCATCTGGTAGCATAACTGTATGCCTCACTGATAAGGAGAATAAACATTTCTTTTTTTAAAAATGTTTTTAGTTGTTGATGGACCTTTATTTTATTATTTTATTTACATATAGTTCTGAGAATCGAACACAGTACTCTAGACTTCACCAGATCCTCCAGCAGAGGTTTTATATCATCATGAAACCTAGCACATGCTAGGAAAGTGCTCTACCACTGAGCCACAACCCCAGCCCAACATATCTTAATAAGAATCTGATAGAGCTGCAGACTCGGGAAGTCAGGTTGGCAGGAACCTTAAGTTAAAACTCAGCCATAGTTTACCTATGGATTATGTGGTCAAGGAAAATAAAGTTTCAAAATAAGTCATAGTTATATATTGGTGGTTCTCACAATATGTTTCTATTTTGATAACTTTCTTTGATGTCAAAGAATTTGGTTATGTAATGGGGCATACAGAATAAGGATCTGATGGATGAATTATCATTACACTCAATCTAAGAGAAAAATATGGCATGATTAGTGTAGGCCATCTTATCTAAAAGCTTAAGATTCTTTAGGAAGTACCCTGGCTCTCTGGGTGAGATATGTGCCCTATTTATATTTGGGGACATAATTTCTGTGCATATCTATAGTAACATAAAACTATTTAAACTCTTTTATATGTAAGTATTCCATGGCTTTGAGAAAAATTTTAAAGATAATTTGGGTTAAACAGATTAGGGCGGTCTATGAGTTCTAGACAGAGGAGAGATGAATACAATTAGTGCTTCTGAGTCTTTGTCATATAAACCTATCCTTGTTCATTTTTTAGGTTAGAAACAGCTGGAAAAATCATTCTGCCCTTGCCTAAATTCATAAATTAAGAGTAATCTCCCTAGGTTCAAATATTGCCTCTGCCTATTTCTAGCTAGTTAACCTAAAACAATTTTATTATCTCTTCCATACCTGCCCACTTTGACTCCCTTCTGTACCTCCATTTCTTCATCAGTAAAATGGGTGTAATAAAAAAGATATTGTAAAGATTAAAAAAGAAAAAAAATTGCTTGAAGGCACACAACACATATTAAATCTAGCTTGAATGATTAAAGAAAGTTTTACACCTCCAATGATATAAATCCCTAATGATATATTTCTTAAAACTCAATAATTGTTTCATTAAATTTGTGGGCACAATTTTCTTTTTCGATTTTGGAAACCTTTATTTCTTTAGTGTTGATGGCAATAATAGGAAAAGACAAAGAATGGCTGCAAAAGTTTACTGATCATTTCTGCTAATCAAATAATACTTTAAAAGTGCTGGATTTTTTCCACTTATAACATTCTTCTATCTCCATGTTCTACTTATATCAAATTCTTCTATCTTCATTGGCACATGAATAAGTGGGTTTCCATATTGGCCAAATCAATAGTCTATTTTCTGCGTGAAATGTTGTCAATGTTTTATAGGTTTTTCATGGCATATGCTATCACTGCTTTTCCTTATAGGCTATGATATGTCTTTTTGTAAAGTTGGCCATCTTATCATTGATTGAATCACTCAAAATCCTAGTATCAAATGAACTTGTATGATACTGTGTTGCAGAAACAAAAGCTATAGAGAAATATTCATATTTCTTTTTTCAACTTTGTTTTAAAACCTGTTTACTTGGCCTAAATACAATAATACTAGCTATTCTAACCAGGTGCCAGGAAGTAGGTATGATTACCATGTGTATGTTGCAGAGGAGTGGGGAGAAATTTAGAAAAGAAGAATCATAGAGATGTTACAGGGCTAATGTAAGTTTAGCTCCATTCTCCTTAATTGCAGCTGCTCTGCTTCTTGAGATTATAGCTGTACTGTCACCTCACAGGGATCATGGCCTTGGGTAGTTGAGCTATCATGGGCATCCAGCAATAATAAACTTGTTGACCTTTCAGAAGCAATGCTTAGTGATGGTAATTTGTGGCATGTTCAGTTCTAAGGATTTCAGGTTTCCCAAAAAGAGAACAAGTAGGGTACTGAAATCTTATATTTATTAGTACTATTGCACACATTTCATTTATTCTAGTCTAGTGGAACCTATATTTTTCAGTTATAGTAAAGATTAGAAGAAATGCCTTTATGCTCACTAAGCATACAATTAATGATAGAAACATGGTAAAATATGGATTAAATGGACAAAAACATCCAATAAAGCCCATTGACCTCATAAGAAATGTAACATTTTACTTTAAACTTATTGATATGTTTTATATGGGTATTTCATGTGAAATGTTATCAATGTTTTATTAGATTAACATGAATATGTTTAACAGAGTGCTATTGTGTAAATAAGTTTATAAAGTACCATCACTAATAATTTAGAAAAGCTTTTCTATATTTTTTATTTTCTTTCTTTCTTTTTTTATGGTACTGGGGATCAAACCCAGGGGCTCACACATGCTAGGCAAGTGCTCTACCACTGAGCAGTATCCTCAGTCCATTACTACTGGGCTACATCCCTTGGAGCTTTACTTTTCACTTTTTGTTTTGAGACAGGGTCTCTCTAAATTGCTCAGGGGTTTGCTAAATTGCTGAAAACTTGCCTCCAACTTGCAATCCTCCAGTCTCAGCCTCCTGAGGCGCTGGGATTACAGGCATGCATTACCACACCTGGCTAGTAAAACACCATTTCTTTCCCTATCTCCTTCTCGTTAACTGTGCACAGAATACCATATTAAGAAATAACAAGTGAAATACTAGAAGACGTGTGAGTTCTAAACAGATATGTGAGTTTGGCACTCCAGAAGAGATAGCTGAGTGTTGGGTTTCAATGAGTTAAAAACCTTTTGCCTCTTCCCAATCTGAAGAATAGCATTTCTATTTGGCAAGCCAGAACAGGTCCATCATTTCTCACTGGATCACAGGGAATTTGTCATATTTAAATCTCAGATATTTGAAATTTCAGTTCTCAGGCAAACATTCTTAGATCTCAGTTCATAACACTGAAACAAAAATATGTCTATGAATAAGCAAAATGTCACAAAATCCATCATCATAACTTATATATAGGGGCTAAACTCTCAGAATATATTTATACTTGCTTTTCTCCTGTTCAAAAGAGCCTGTTTCCCATTTCTAGTTCTACAGCAGATTATCTGCAACAAATTAATGGGTAAAGACTTATTTGCAGGCACATTGAGAACACAAGAATGTGCTGGTTGGTAGTCTGATAGCAAGAGGGAATGGGGAGAAATAGAAAAAACAGACATAACTTGATCCATACTCCCACCTGGGGCTGTTTAGTGTTGGAAAAAGCAGCCACTCATGAATCAAGCTCCACAATATTGCATGGATCATTAATATATTATAGAAAACTATAATTTACATCAATGATGGTTACCTTGTATAAATAGGGTGTCACAAAAATATGTACAGTATATTCTATATAAGACAAAAAAGTTTCTAATATATTTTTAAAAATATTTCCACATGAAATGCTTCAAATTTAGTCTTAGCTTTGATATTTAAAGGATAAACACTAAAATAACCACAATACTCAGACACAAAAAATTATGCATTCCCTGAAGGCTCTAGACTACTGTGGTTTTATTAAATATAATAGTTTTTGAAGAATAATAGTGGTATGTATGAACTGGTTGGTGCCCTTAATAGCTCCCTCTCCACCCACAAACAAAGCCAAGGGCTTTATATAACCACAATTCTAATACATGTTCCAGAAAATATCTCTAAGCTCCATTTCCTACCCACCCTTCCAAATCTACTAGCTCTGGCTTGGTGTCCCTAGTCACCATCCTGTTGCTTTGTGCCTGCTTTGTGTTCCAATGGCCTATTTAGTTCCTAACTCTGGCTCCAGCCCTGAATATAATTCAGAAACCCATAGCTCCATGCCTTAGAATAGTGCTATCTAACAAAAATATTGAATTTTCTAGTGGTCAAATTTAAAAAGTAAGATGAAACAGAGACAATAAATTTTGTAATATACTGCTTTTAACTGAATATACTGAAAACAATCATCATAAAAACTGATGTATTTTACAATTTTTATAGTAACACTGAATCTGTTGTGTATTTTACATTTATAGAATATCTCATTTTGGACTAGCTACATTTCAACTGCTCCAGGGCTGCACGTGGTTAGTGGCTCCCCAATGAGACAGTGCAGCTCTAAAACCTTTGGACTATAATCGCACCCAGTACCCAGGTGTCCCACCCTGGCTGGAGCATCAGATTCCCTGATCATCTCTGAGGGCATTCAGGGTCCACTATGCCACCAAGGGTCTTTATATTCACCAGTATATACTTTGTAATATTTCTTATTACAATTAAAGGATGAACCTGTTTATTGATTCTTCAATAAAAAGTCACAACGACAGTAGATGTCTGGTCAGCAATAGCCCTATTCACTATTTTGAGTACATATATAAAATGTATGCTGAAACATGCATAATCAAATCCATAGATTTCAAAGATGATAAAAGAAAGTTCATGTGAAATATGTGGGAAAGAGGTTTTCTCTTCATGTTTGAGCAGAACTAACGCTTGGGCAATGATTAAATCACATTGAGAAACCTCAAAGACACATAAAAAGGGAAATTCTTTAGAGGATTTGCTTCTTGTTTATTTTTTAGAAATAAAGTGATCTAAAAAGAGAGGACAAGCTCGTTCAGTTATAGCTTTCATATAATTACCACAAACTCTAATGCAAATTAGACTGTAGGTCTGCTCAATGTACATTTCTGTGCTTGCCAAATTATGTTTGGCAATGTGGTCAAGCAAGAACAGATGTACACTGGGCCGAGTTTTCTTGGGCTGTTCAATAATTAGGAGGACCATGTATTATAATAAACCACATCCCCTTGGCTAAGATTTGGATGCAAATTGCACACTAATTCACTTCCAAGTTTTTTGGAAGCTCACCAAGAGAGATGAAAATCAGGAAAATATACTGTTTACTTCAGGAAATTTGTTTAAAACTAAATATGGCTCATTTATAAGAGGCGTTGGGGAAATCCATAAGAAATGTAACAATAGCTTCTTTCAGGTTCCATTCAGCAGGAATAAGGATGTGTTAACATGTCCCTGTGAAGAGCTTTCCTGTGTTACATGCCAATTCTAGCCATCTCCTTATGAATTCAATGAAAGAGCCCTAAGTGAAGTATAAACATCAGTTTCCCATATCTGTAAAATATCACATTACTCAAATGGAGGGTGAAATCAGTTCAGTGAGTGAAACTGTGTCAACATTTTCTGCAACTGACAAGTAGGTAGCAGGCAGCCTCTTAGATCAGAAAGTGTGTTGAAATTTTTTTCTGTAAAGCTAAAGCATTCATTCTAATAATAAAAGCCCTTGCATCACTTCAAATGGCATTTCTTAGTAAGTCAACAATAGAAAAATTATAACAGCAATCCAGCAATTTGGAATAAGGTATAACAAAATTCTTAAAAATAAGATCTAAAAGACCAAAACATATGCCACATTTCACTGTATATCTTCACCAATTTGCAGTGAGATGCCAATGCTCTCCAGCATCACTCTTATTCTTAGATGAACAGTTTGATCTAATTGTGTTGTTAAGAAGACCTACATGTTTGTTCTCAGTCTCTTTCTTTAAATTCCATTTTTATTTGTTTTTACAATTTGAGTCCAATATTAACTCAGCCACTGATCTGGATCTATGTTTGTCAACACAAAGATGCACTACCTTGATCCCTCTTCCTGGCACGTCGTGCTGCCCAGCTGTGGGGAGTTCAGTTAGAAGGTAGCCTCCTGCTATCAGTTCTTCCTTCATCCAGCTCAGCTACAGAGAGCCACTTTACCTGGATATGCCCAATGATTCACTGAGCAAGGTCACTGATTGCTGAGAAGATTGCTCAAGATTGCTGAGAAGTAATATTCCTTTCAGATCTCTATTCTGCTCAGTCCTTCACCTTTCTCATAGATGTTAATCTCCAATAAACATCCCAAATTCCATCTCATAGCCTGCTTCCAAAACTCCATCTTACACCTAAGCCTTTTACCCATCTAGCCCTGTGATATGTCCTCAGGTTGGACCATACACTCCAGCCTTTGATGTTGGTTGGTATCCCCTTCAAGATTCATGGTGAATCCTCTGTTCAAGAGTCTCCACTCAGACCTGGTGTAATCAGTCACCGACTACCCTTCTTCAGATTAGTGTTTATGGAAATGATGAGTACAGACTGCAATAGTGAAGTCCTAATTGCAGTCATTATTTTTTACCTTATTATTTGAGAAAATCATAGATTCACATGCCGTTTCCAGAAATAAGAGACATCCCATATAATTTTGGCTCAGTTTCCCTCAATGGTAATGTCTTGCATAATTAATATTACAGCCAAGAAATTGACATTGATACAATCCACTGATCTTGTTAAGATTTCACTAGATTTACTTATATTCAAGTGTTTTGTTTATATACATGATTCTATACTATTTTATTAGTTGTGTAGATCCATGTGCCACTATAGCAGTAAAGATGCAAAACAGTTCTATCATAGTATTCCTGGTGCTACCCTTTATAGCCATAGTGATCCTCCCAGTTGATCTCCTGGACCCCTTAAAACTGCTAGTCTGTTTTCCATTGCTATAATTTTTTTATTTAAAGAAAGCTACATAAATGAAATTATACAGTCTATAACCTTTTGATAGTATCTTCATTTACTCAGTGTAACTCCCTTGAGATCCATCCAAGTTATTTCCTGTGGCAGTAGTCATGTTCCATGGAGAAGATATACCACAACTGGTTTAACCATTCATCCACTGAAGGACAGTTAGGTTATCTGCAGCTTGGGGCTGTTAAGATAAAAATTTCTTCTGAACATTCACATATGGGTTTTGTCTTCATGTCTCCGGAATAAATAGCCAAGGATGCATTTCCTGGGTCACATGTTAAGCACACATTTAGCTTCATAAGAAATTGTCACATTCTTTACCAGAGTGGCTAAAATGCCATTTTACATTTGTGCCAGCAAATATAAATGTTTCAATTTCTTTACATCATTGTCAAGTTTAGGCATTATCATTCTTATTTATTTTGGGTATTCTAATAGGAATACATTTTATATCTTATTGTTTTCATTTGCCCTTCCTTGTTAGCTAATGATATTGAGCACCTTTTCATGTGTTTGTCAACTGTACTTGTTCTTCAGTGAAATGTCTGTTCATGTTTTTCTCCAATTTTCTAGTTGGGTCATTTATTTTTTTATAGGTGGGGTTTGAAAGTTTTTTCTGGATTCTAGATACATGTTCTTTTCTAAATATATGATTTGAAAATTCTTTCTGAAAGTCTATACTTTGTATTTTCATCTTCTTTCATCTTCTTTCATCTTACCAGAGTGTTTGACCAGGCAAAAGTTTTAAATTTTGATATGATCCAATTTATAAATTTTCCCCTTATGAGTAATTCTCTTGGTGCTAAGTCTGAGTAATCATTTTTCTTTATGACTTTTGACATTTTTAAGAATTTTATTTATTAGGAAGAAATATATGCACATTACAAAAATAAAACTCAGTCTAGGAAGGTATAAAATCAATAATGTGTTTTCCATTTCTTCTTTAAAATATATTGTTAGTTGTAGATGAACAATACCTTCATTTTGTTTATTTAGTTTTTTATGTGGTGCTAGGGATCAAACCCAGTGCCTCATGTGTGTTAGACAAGCGCTCTACCACTGATCCTTAAACCCAGCCCAATAACATGTGTTTTTAAAGAGCATCTACAAATGATTTTTAAATATAACAGCAGCAAGCTTCACTTTACAAACTGGAGAAAATTTGGAAAGACAATCACAATGTATTATAGTGAATATAATTAAATATTTTATTGCAGAATACTTGCAGATGATTCATTTTTCCCAATTAAATGGGACTAATTGCTAATTCATAATTAGGGATAGCCCATATTACATATTTTAAATTAATAATTATTCATCTATTTGTTAAATAATATTTTGAACAAATGTTATCTTTTTTGGCACAACTCTTACTCACTTTAATTCAAAAACTCTAATGATGCAGAATTACACTGAATCTTAAACTGGTGATATTTCTTTTATATTTTACTACATTTCCCCAGAAGATGTAAAGTTATAAATTTTCATTTCTTGTTGATAGTCAGTTCTTAAGTGGTTAAAGATAAAGGAATGATATCTAATTTTATCGTGAAAGAAAGTCAAAGTAGATGGAGTAATTTACAATGAATTCACATGCTGTGTATTTAATAAACTATTTAAATGTAGAAATTATTGACAGCACCAATTTAGCAGAGACAAAAATGAGAATTAATAATGGCTTCTAGAAAGACCTTAAAAATATTAGATAATAGGAGATGGCAGATGAGATCCCCAAGGCTCAGGTCACCTGGCCTGGAGGTGACACCATCTTTGGGAAAATCATTGGCCAGGAAATTTCAGCCAAAATTATTTTCGAGGATGGCTGGTGTCTTGCTTTCCATGACATTTCCCCTCAAGCACCAATATATTTTCTCATATACCCAAGAAACATAGCCCATTTTCTGCTACAGAAGATGATGAAAATCTTCTTGTACATTTAATGACTGTTGGCAAAAATGTGCTGCTGATCTAGATCTGAAGAAGGGTTATTAAATGGTGGTGAATGAAAGTGCAGATGAGGGACAGTCTGTCTATCATGTTCATTTCCATGTTCTTGGAGGTCAGCAGATGAACTGGCCTCCTGGCTAAGCATGTACTGGGGACAGTCTTCCCTTCTATAGGTAATGATTATGCTTGCAATTTCCAATATGTTAAACAACATGTTTATTTTTGCCTGGGTTTGGAGGAATTGAAATAATTTTAAACACCTACACATAATAAAGACATTGTTGCATGGTTAAAAAAATATATTAGGTAATATAATTGGACAATAAAATTAAACACAAAATTGAGTATAGATGAATATAAAGTAATATGCAGTAGTAGTATAAATTTTAAATTATTTATATACACATGTGGATTCTAAATCAGTCATAATCACTCAAGAACAGAAACATCATTATTGGTAGATCAACAAAACCAAAAGAAATATTCTAAGACCTCTAACTATGCAATAATAAAATGATAACATGGAAATTGTTTTGATCTTAACATAGGCTATATACTAATAAGTATAAGAGTGTGAGACCAGGAAAAGAAACTCCACAAGGGAAGAGGCAGATCAATCCTGGAAGGTCATGTTGCTTCACAGATAGGTTCTATTCTCGCTAACCACAGTAGAGAGAGCTTCTAATACATGGAGCACAGGGTAGAGTTCTCAGAATGGTATTGCCTGTATAATCACAGATTACTCTAGACTAAACAATTTCTGGATCTTTATTAATAAACTTGATAAGAAAGTGCCAAAGATATAAGCAAATCCAAGGAATTTAACAGTATCCCAGAACTGGGCTTTCAAATTTTTAAAGGATTACCTCCCCTAAAAATGCACAAAACAACATAAAATTCATATGTGCTATTATCCAACAAAATAATTACCACTGCGAGCAGTGGCACATACCCCAGCACTTTGGAAGGCTGAGACAGGAGGGAGAATCATGAGTTCAAAGCCAAACTCAGCAACTGCAAGGTGCTAAGCAACTCAGTGAGACCTTGTCTCTACATAAAATACAAAATAGGGCTGGGGATGTGCCTCAGTAGTTGAGTACCCCTGAGTTCAGTCCCTAGTACAAAAAAAAAGAATTAAAAATTACCAATTATGAAAAGAAGAAGGAAATTATGACCTATAATGAAAAAATTATTATTAAAAACATTCAAAAATGACAGAGAAAAATGGAATTACATGATTATAAGTTTAAAAGAATATTAAACCAAAGATAGTCCATATGATGAAGGTAGAGGAAACTATTAATATGTTAGAGAGAAAATGAAAGATTATAAAGAAAAATAACTTTTAAGGATGAAAAGTAAAATATATGAAATAAAAATTATATCAAATGAAATTAAGCCTTACATAGAAAACTTTAGTGAACTTGAAAAAAAAAGCAATATCAGCCAAATAAAATGAAACACAGAATAGCTGAAATGAAAGTGAAAACGAAAACATCAGTAGATCATGGGAAAATATCAAGAACTCTACCACAAAGATAACTCAAGTCTCAGAAAAAAGGAAGAGTGAAAAAAATATTTGAAATAACAATTGAAAAAATTGAAATTTGATGAAAACTATAAATCAATAAATGTAAGATTCTCAGAAAAATGGAAATTAAACTAGGCAAAGGCATATGATAATAACATTATTATAGGGGAAAATTCTTAAAGGCAACAAAGAAGAAAAAATATTATGTAAAAAAAGAATATGACAGGTTTGGCATAAAAAACGTGGATGCCATAAACAACAAAAAATATCTTTAAATTATAAAAGAATAAGAAGGAGAAGGAGGAGAAGGAAGATGAGGGGAAGGAGGGGAGGAGGAAGCCAATGAAGAGGGGAAGAGGATGGCAGAGGGGAGGAGGGGAAGACAAAGAGGGAGTAGGAAGAAGAAAAATCTGCCAACCTAAAATTTTATATCTAGTAAAAACATCTTTTAAAAACAAGAGTGAGCTAGAGTAGCAAAAAAGGACCAAGAGGAAGGAGAAGTGAAGGGAAGGGCAAGGTACC
>CM053401.1:73474427-73504406 GCA_028644305.1 Xerus rutilus | reverse complement strand
TATAAGAGACATGATATACTAAAATAATTGTGTCTTATAGAATCTGAAGTCCTAAGGCTTTAACATTTAATTAATAGCCATTACGTGTTCAACCTGCAGGTATAGGAGTTAGAAAAAGAGATGACTATTTCAAGGTACTGAAGCTGTCTGCTAAAATGACTATTCTCCTAGGGATGCTGAGTTCATGTCCTAGAATTACCCTATCTGTGTGGCTTTAGGGAGGTTGCCTGCCTAGGTCTAGGTGAGCAAATGTGTAAAATAAGGAGCTTAGAATTCATGAATATCTGTTCCATCTCTAATACTATGATCCTCTTCAAAAGAACTTACTGCTGTGAAAGAGTAAAAATGGAGTTTACATGAGGCAATACATGGCTAGCAGCCATTCTAAACTATTTTGTTCATTTTCATCAAATGAGATTTTGAAGAAAATTTTCAATAAAGAAAAGAGAACAATAGGTATCAGGTAAAAGTAAAGAACAGTGGACAAAGAGTGCTAGTCATAGTTGTACCACTAACAACTTAGCAACCATGAAAAAGTTATGAAATTGAAACTTTGGAGGCCAAAGATTGGAATCAAACTGAAAAAATTTGATTTGATTATCTTAGTCCGATTCAATATAAAAATATGATGATTCTGTAAAGTGAGTCCAAAAGTCATAGAGAAAGATACCTGAAATGTCCTGTTATTAACAATCAATTCAACTCTTTGATTCTTGGTTGGAGAATGTTGTTCAAGACACTTAGTGAAAGTAAAACACAAGTTTGGGGACCCTAAACAAATGCTGTGACTAAAGGTAACTTCCAGATCTGTAACATGTTAGTTCTCATGATATCAATCTCCTTTGTACTCACCCCAAGAGGTAAGGATCATAAAGTAAATTGTTACATATATTTATTTATTTACTTCTTGATTTATCCAGTCCATTTCTTGAGCCAGAATATAACCAAAATGGCTAAGAAAAATCAATGTACCATGAAAATATAAAACTTAGTGGTATATCTCTGGACAAGTATGTGAAGTATTTCATTTCTTCCTGAAAATCCTTCTAGATCCTCCAGGGTCTTTATCATAACTGAGTTTTTGCAAAGCAGCCATATTACCTACAAGATTTTGATACTCATGCATGTCAGTATTTTAGAAGAAAAAGCTCTGTTCAAGCTCTGTTCCAGTTAAAAAAGTTGAAAGAACCAAGTTTCAAAGAGAAAAATGTTGCCAAAAAAAAATGGTAGTAAGGAGTATAGTTTCCAGATTTTAATGGTTTAGCAAATAAAAATATATAAAAATAGTGGATTTGTTCTCCTAAAGCATCTGGACACTAAAATACTGGACACTACCCAAAGTAAGACTGCAGAGACCGATGGTGTAATCATACACTCCAGATACTCAGTGCTTCTTTTTCTGCCTCCTTATAACACAGCCAGAAGTTTCTCTTCCCTTAAGATATAGACCCTTCCTCGGGCCGAACTTCCATTTTTTATAAGCCCTACTTCGTATAAGCAGCACATTCCAATAGCCTTTGCTTTAAACCACAATATAAAATATGTAGGCTCTGTTCCCAGTTTCTTTATGGTCCTGATATGTTACCTGGGCCAAATCTTTTAAACCAGCTTCTCTTGGTCCCATGCTTTGGTTTTCCTTTCAGAAGAGTAAATGAAAACATTTGAATATACTCAAGTATGCATTAATTAATACTTACATGACCTTTTATAGCTATAACATGAAACTCATAATTAAAGCTTTTTAAAAAATAAATTAAAAATCTACACTCTTAATTTTCATCCACAGAGTTCTTGGATCATAGTAACCAACTAACTTCCCTTAGCCTCCTATATAACCATTCCATTTTGAAATGGGAAACTAGAATAGAGGTTAAGGGAATTTCCTTAGGCCACAGTACAAGTGTAGGGTATAAATTCTTTGTTCAACATAAGTCATTTATTTTAAATTTCCCCTAACAAAAAGATTTTCAATATCAAAACTTAAAATACATTAGCACTCACCAAGTATGGGAAAATTTTCAAAGTACTCAGGATTTAAAAATAAACAATAACCTAGAACTATGCTTTAAACTCTAAAAGGTTCAGGAACCTCAAGATTATTCCATTAAAATAGGCTCTCAGACTGTTAATATGTTGTGCTTTTAGTGCTTATAAATTGTAGAGATTGAAAACATACACTGAATTGAGGATGAATTACTGACAGTACTCTGGAATAAGGTAGCACCGCACCAAGATGATGGGAAATTGAGTGAAGTGGATCATCCATAGGAATAGTATGCAAATGAAAATGAAAGAAATTGGAAATGGTATGTGGGAAATGTGCTGGAAAATGTTTGTGGGAGGAAGGGGCCAGGTCTAATCACTACTAGGATTGCCTAGGATATCTAATACAATTTAAATGTTATTCAAATAGTCATTACACTACATTGTTTATGAAATAATGTGAAAGAAATAGGCATGTGCATATTAAGTACAGATACTTTTTCATGAATTCAAACAACTGCTAAATGAAGATATCTGAGACAACTAAATATCAATATAATCTGAAATCAAGAAGGCTAATGCCTCCAAATTTGTTTTTCTTTCTCAAGATTGTTTTGGTTATTCAGTTTTCATATGAATTCTATATGTTTTTCTATTTCTGTGAAAAATAGAATGGGAATTCTAACAGATTGTGTTGAATCTGTATATTGCTTTGGGTCAGATGAATACTCTGATGATACTGATTCATTCACTCTACAAACACAAGATATCTTTTCAAGTATTTGCATCTTTCACTCCTTTATCAATGTTTTATAGTTTTAAGTGAAGAGATCTTTGACTTCCTCAGCTAAGTTTTTTCTAAGTATTTTATTCTTGATTATGCTATTGTAAGTAGGATTGTTTTCTTGACTTCTTTTTCAGATAGATCACTGTTGGTATAAGGAAATGCAAATAATTTTGTATTTTGGTTTTTGTATACTGTTATTTTACTGACTTCATTTATTAATAATAATAGTTTTGTGGATAGATTAAGGTTTTCTACGTATAGAATCATGTCATCTTCAAACAGGGATAATTTTACTTATTCCTTTCCAATGTGGATGTCTTTTATTTCTTTTTCTTGACTAATTGCTTTTGTTAGTACTTTCAGTACTATGTTAAATAGACGTGGTAAGAGTTGGTATCTTTGCCTTGTACTATATTATAGAGGAAAAGTTTTAAATTTTTCTCACTGATATATTGGCTATGGATGTTTCACAAGTAACTTTTATTATATTGTAGAAATTTCCTTCTTTATCTTTTCTCCTTTTATTTATAAAATAAACCTTTCAAAAGTTTTTATCATGAAAGGAAGTTGAACTTTGTCTAATACTTTTTCTGCATTTTTTGAGATGATCATGTACTTTTTGTCCATCATTGCTAATGTGGTATGTCACATTTATTTGCATGTGTACAGTATATTTTTAAATAGTTGGAAGTGTTAAATTTTTACTTTGTCAAGGGAATTAAAAATTATATATATATATATATCTCCATGTACTGTCATTACTATCTCACAGAAGTAGAAGACAGCTATTTCAACATGAGAAATATGGATAACATAGAATTTTTTAAAGATGTCAATGGACCTTTACTTAATTCATTTATTTATTTATATGTGGTGCTGAGAATCCAACCCAGTGCCTCACATGGTAGGCTAGTGTGCCACCAATGAGCTACAACCTCAGCCCCTAACAAATTCTTAAAATGAATAATAATCATTCCATTAACGAATCAAGATATATAAAATACTCCTTACATTGTCCTTCACCCAAAATTGACTGTTTTCATGAAATCATACCATTTGAAGATAAGTATTTGGGAAGAATTGGTACCAATGAAGAGATGACTGAAAACATACCCAGGGAATGTTGATGTTTAACTGATAAAAAGAGCTCATAAAAGAGATTGAAAACAGATAAACAGAAGAATTATTTCATGAAATAGAAAATGAGGGAACCTTTCCAAACTCATTATATTAACTAGTATTACCCTGATACCAAAACCAAAGACAGATCAAGGAAAGAACCCTACAGATCAATATCCCTAATAAACATAGATGCAAATATTCTTTAAAAAACACAAGCAAACTGCATACAAAAACACATTAAAAAGGTACTGCATGATGATCAAGTGAGTTTCATCTCAGGGATGCAAGGTTGGTTCAACATACAGAAATTAATAAATGTAATTCACCACATAAATAGATTTAAAGACAAGAATCACTTCATTATCTCAATAGATGCAGAAAAAGTACTTGACAAAATACAGCATCTATTCATATTTAAAACACAAGAAAAACAAGGGATAGTAGGAACATACCTCAACATTGTAAAAGCTATATACATCAAATCCAAGGCCAACATCATTCTAAATGAAGAAAAATCAAAAGCATTCCTTCTAAAAACTGGAACAAGAAAGGGATGCCCTCTTACTACTTCTATTCAACACAGTCCTTGAAACTCTAGCCAGAGCAACTGGGCAAAAGAAAAATTAAAGGAACATGGGGAAGAAAAGAAGAGCTCAGACTATCTCTATTTGCTGATAACATGATCCTATATTTAGAAGACCCAAAAAACTCCACCAGAAAACTTCCAGAACTCATAAATTAATTCAGCAAAGTAGCAGGATACAAAAGTAACACCTATAAATCAATTGTGTTACTATACACCAATGATGAATCAACTAAAAGATAAATTAGGAAAACTATCCCATTCACAATAGCCTCAAAAAATACTGTGGAATCAATCTAACAGAGGTGAAAGACCTTTACAATGAAAACTACAGAACACTAAAGAAAGAAATTGAAGAAGACCTTAGAAGATAGAAAGCTCTCCCATGTTCTTGGATAGGCAAAATTAATATTATCAAAATGGCCATGCTACCAAAAGTACTATACAGATTTAATGTAATTACTATTAAAATCCCAATGATGTTCTTCATATAAATAGAAAAAGTAGTCACAAAACTTATTTGGAAAAATAAGAGTCCCAGAATAGCCAAAGCAAACCTTAGAGAGAAAAGTAAAGCAGGAGGCAACACAATACCAAACTTTAAACTATACCACAGAGCCACAGTAACAAAAACATCATGGTATTGGCACCAAAACAGACATGAAGACCAATGGAATAAAAGACATACAGACAAACCCACATAAATACAGTTATCTCATACTAGACAAAGGGGCCAAAGACATACATTGGAGAAAAGATAGCTTCTTCAACAAGTGGTGCTGGGAAAACCAGAAATCCATATATAGTAGAATGAAATTAAACTTTTATCTCTCACTCTGCACAAAACTCAACTTAAAGTGGATCAAAGACCTAGTTATTAGACCAGAAACCCTATACCTACTAGAAGAAAATGTAGGCCCAACACTACAACATGTTGGCTTAGGAACCAACTTCTTCAGCAAGACTCCTAAAGCACAAGAAATAAAATAAAAACTCAATAAGTGGGATGGTATCAAACTAAAAAGCTTTTTCACAGCCAAAGGAAACAATCAAGAGTGTGAAGAGAGGGGCCCGGGGTTGTGGCTCAGTGCTAGAGTGCTCACCCAGTACGCATAAGGCCCTGGGTTCGATCCTCAGCACCACATAAAAAAAAATAAAGATATTCTGTCCACCTACAACTAAAAAACAAATATTTAAAAACAAAAAGAGTGTGGAGAGAGAGCTGAATAGGAGAAAATCTTTGCCACCTTCACCTCAGATAAGACATTAATCTCCAGGATGTATAAAGAACTCAAAAAGCTTAACACACACACACACACACAAAAACCCCAACCAGATAACCCAATCGATAAATGGGTAAAGGAACTAAACAAACCCTTATCAGAAGAAGAAATACAGTCAACAAATTTACAAAAAATGTTCACATCTTTAGCAATTAGAGAAATGCAAATTAAAACTACACTGAGATTTCATCTCACTCCAGTCAGAATATTATCAAGAATACAAGCAACAATAAATGTTGGCAAGGATGTGGGGAAAAGGGTACACTCATACATTGTTGATGGGACTTCAAATTTTTGCAACTGTTCAGGAAAGCAGTATGGAGATTCCTCAAAACACTGGGAATGGAATCACCATTTGACCATGTTATCCCATCCTTGGTATGTATCCAAAGGATTTAAAATCAACATACTACAGTGATACAGCTACATCAATGTTTACAGCAGCACAATTCACAATAGCGAAGCTATGGAACCAGCCTAGGTGCCCTTCAACAGATGAATGGATAAAGAAAATGTAGTTTATATGCACAATGGAATATTATTCAGCCATAAAGAAAAAAAAGACTTTATGACATTCACAGGTAAATGGATGGATCTGGAGATTATCATGCTAAGTAAAATAAGTCAATTCCAAAAAACCAAAGGCCCAAATGTTCTCTCTGATATACACAACAAGGGGAGGGGAAGGGACAAACAGAAATTCAGTAGATTAGATAAAGGAGAATGAAGGCAAGGGAGAGGAGATGGGAATAGAAAGGACAGTGGAATAAATATGACACAACTTTCCTATGTACATATATGAATACACCACAATGAGACATTGTGTACATCCACAAGACTAGGATATTAGAGTAAGTTATAGTCCATGTTTATATAAATATGCCAAAATAGACTCTACTGTCATGTATAACTATAAAGAATAAATAAATATTAAAATGAAAATTTTACCTTAAAATTTTAAAAAATGGCTAGAATTAAAATACACACACAGACACACATACACTTGCACAAAAAAAAATGTGTTGGTGGGAAAATGGACCATTTCTGTTGCTAGCTTTGAAGAAACAGCAGCCATGAATTCTATAGCTGATGGAAACGAATACACTGATAGCATAGGCAGTAGGGAGCAAATCTCTCCCCAGACCAGCCTCTGCTGAGTACATAGTTCTATACACACCTTGATTGCAGCCTTGTGAAAACCAAAGCCAAGGATCCAGTTAAACTACATCCAGATTCCTTGGCTAAATGGGGCTAAATCCATGGTAATTTGATATGCAATATTAGAAAAGCAATACAACTTTCAGAAGCATTCTGTTTAAAACAGATAAGAAAAGACACGTGGTTATGCAAACAAGAACAACATTAACCAAGTATGTATGTGTGTGTGTATATCTTTGGGTTCTATTATTTTCTCTGCAGAGAATAAATAAATAGCATGAAATTTGTTATATTTATTACCAATTAGAAAGCTTGGGCATAGAAATATCTACAAATTATCAATGTTAAGATACCAAATAAGAGGAATGGCATATTCACATCTGAGTGAGCAATGTAAATAATGTTAGAAAAGTTCCTATACCCCCAATTCTCTCAACCCAAAAGTAAAAATAAAACCCTTCATTATTTTAGTCTAAGACTTGGAATTCTAGGCAATATTTCTCAGAAAAAAGACATTTTAGACTATTATCAATCATTTCACATACTAGAATGAAATTTTATGAGTAAAAGAAGAACATGAAAATGCTGCTAGTCAAGCTAGCTTCATTCTTTTAAATCTCAGCCCATTAACCCAGCAAAGCTTGCAAAAACCACATAAAAGCAGCATCCCCAAGGATGCACTAGGGTTTCAGACCTGGATACTGAACCATTTGCTTTAGTGGCTGACATGTCTCCTTGTCTTTTGTACCTTCCTCATGGTGCTCACTGGTTCTATTCTTGCCTTATCCTTCCAGTAGATACACTGACTACCTTGCAATCTCCCTACCTTTAAGCATGGCTCCATTACTGCTCTTATATTTCCTACCATTGATTCTGATACTCCAAAGATGAATGTCTGTAAACATTCCATAGGATTTGCCCTGGTAACAGTGATGCCTTTAACTCAGCATCTTATCTGGGCAAAGCTCATCCCTATAAAATCCAGATATAGGCAACTGAGGAAAGAGGGAAATGGTAATTAGGAATGAGAATCTGTGAGGTTGTTATTGAGTTATTTACACAAGCACATATTTAGACTCTCATGAACTTAACTGTCTAATTTCCCTCCTCCACAGACTCAGCAGTGATGTCTGTGGGAAATAATTAGAACAGAAAATTTTTACTTTCTCCTAATTAATTTCAATTTTTATTAAATAACTGTTACATGCAAAGTACTTTGCACAGTACCGGAAATGTCCCCAAAATAATAAATCATATTACTTCTGCTGAATTTTAGGAGAAGAGAGGATCATTTATTTTATTTTTCCATTTTATGGGCACATTATTATTTTACATAATAATGGGATTCATTGTTCCATATACGTACATGCACATGATATAACAATATAATTTAGTCAGTGTCATTCCCCAGTATTTCCCCTTCCCTCTCATTTTTCCTCCCCCTTGTCATTTTCCTTTACTCTGTTGGTCTCCTTTTACTTTTCATGAGATCCACCTCGCCACCCCTACCCGACCCCCCACTCCTTTTCCTTTAGGAGAGGGTCATTTAAATAAGCATAATATGACAGATAAAAGAAGTGCTATGGTAGAAACACAGAGTGTTAAAAAGAGAAAGATGATGTAAGAATAATCAGGGGAGAGTTTGAGGAAGAAGGAGTTGAAATAATTGAACTGTGATTCATTCCTTTCTCACAAACAGTAAGATGCTTTAGAAAAATAAAGGCAGTGGTTCTGTCTAATATCCTTTTAAGTATGGGAAAATAAACTAATAATGCAGTATATCTCTGGCTTATGAGTGCTTAGGGTAAATAAGCCTACAGTCTATGGATTTATGACACATTACTCCCTAGAGAATGTGGCATTAGCCATACAACCCTCTGGAGCAAGATATGGAAATGTTTTCTAATTTAAATGCTCTCCATTGACCTGCAATCTTCATTACAGACTTCATCTATTGGTCTGGGTTGAAGAGCACATGCCTACAAAAATAAGAAGTCTTTTGGGATGTCCCAGTCTTTTCTCTGCCTTGTCTGTGTCTTTTGAATACCTAGAAATTAATTATCAAGTTTGATACTGGGTAAAATCTCTAATCTGTGTGAGTCTGACTTGACTGATTCTTGGTGTTAGTTCAGTCTTCATGAAAGATAGCTTTGAAATGAGGTGTATGGGATTTTAAAAAGCAGAGATGAGGAAACTGGCATTCTTAGCATGGGAAAAACAAACAAACAAGAACAGAGATGAGAAAGTAGAAAAAGATAGGATGTATTCAGGCCAAAATAAGCCTTCTAGTTGAGCTAGAGTACATAATATGTCTAATAATTGACGATAAAGCTCAAAAAGTAAGTTGAGGGCTTTCATTCCAGACCAAGAAACTTATCGAAAACCTGTAGGAAATGAGGAGGCATTGAAAGTTTGTTAGGAAAAGAAATACCAAATCACAGTGGCTCATTAAACAATTTTCACAGGAGCTGTATGCAGGTTGCTTGGGAGCTTGGAGAATTTATCCAAATTGAAGCCTGACATAGATTAGCTCAAGGATAATCAGATGAAGTCCATGCACTCAGGGGGATCTACTAGCACTATTCAAAGTTTTCGTTGAGGATGCTGTTGCTGTTGTTTGCTTGGCTTGTTTCACCATTTAAAAATGTTTTAGATTAATTTTGGTGATTATTGTTAAGTGCATATTCAAGACACATTACACAAATTTCAGTGATCTTGTCTTCTTTCTGCATATTGTTTTGGTACTAATTACAGTTTAAACCATTATAGGCTAATAAGGAAAAAAAATAGAAGAAACTTCAAATTTAAGTTTGTAGTCATGTCAGGGTAAAGGCAGAAATTTTAGTAAACATTTGAATCACACACACAAAAATAGTTGTGGGATATTATGTCACTACAAATTACCTGGGAATGTTGAATCCAAAAGTACATGAACAAATATTTACTTTGCCCCTCCAGACTACTCTTTCTTTCTCCTCTCTGTTCTGAACACCCCATCAAGAAGCTTTTCCCTGTCTGTCTTTGAATTAGGTTCAGCAAGTGGGAGTCTGGAGCAGAAGACGTAAGAGTGAGAAGAGCAAGGTCAGGTTATTTATTTTTCTGGCCTCCTCACAGCTGGGTTCCCATAATTTGACTGGGTCCCACAAACAAGGACACGGCTTCTCTAAGTTGCTCCTCTCCTATAACTGAGAGGACACTCTCCAAGTTCTGATCATTATTTTTGTTTGTTTTGTTGACGCATTATAATTATAGATAACAGTGGGATTTGTTATTACGTATTTGCACATGCACATATCATAATTTGTTCAATTTCATGATTATTTCTTCATTTGCCTCCACAGTCTCACAGGTGATAATGATTCTTCATTATCACTGTTCCTTAGCTTTCTTTAGTTTCTTCTAAATCAGTCTACACCTTTGTATATATTTCCCATATTAAACTCTCTTCATGTACTCCTGAAATATTTGCTGCCATGATCCATCTGATACACTGAAACTCAATAGTAACTGCTATATTCATATTGCAAGCATCATTTGATTTTTAAACAAGCAACATCATCTGTCTTATTAAAATAAATGTTATTCTAAATCTTATTAGTGTTATAGTTTCATTTGTATTCAACATATAACTTTTTTATTTTATCCTCTTATCTAAGTCTAATCATAAGAAGTTTATAACCAATTTCCTGTTTAAACATTTATTTACTTATTTATTTTTCATATTTTTATATGAAAATAAAATATAATTGTTCATAAAGGTGGGATTTGTTGTTACATATCAGTACATGTGTACAGTATAACAATGTAATTTGGCCAATATCATTCCCCAGTATTTCCTCTTTCTCTCCCCTCCTTCCTTCCCCTTGTCCCTTTCCTATAATTTACATATTTAAGCAAATTAATGATTAATAGTAATAAAATTGATTTCAATAATAGTAAAGAGATCTTTGAAATTTTTCACCTTCAAAAGAAAACCATATATCAGCCAAGTTTGAGAATCACCAACTTAGCTTTCTGCTTTCAATACAGGTTTCAAAACATCTCTAAAAAGCATCATAAAAGTTGTCAGTGTGTGAAATTGACAATTGATGGTGAATGCATACTGAAAATCAAGAACTTCATAAAGTCCATTATGACTCCAGAAGCCATGGTGGTTCATGTAGGCCTTCTTAGATCCCTTTGGGAGTGGAAGAATCTTCAAGTGTTCCTGGCCATTGCTTATATCTGCCTGTACTGCTACTTCAGAATGAGGGCTCAATCAGTACATTATCAGATCTATAAAGACTTAGAGTTTACTATATATAAACACTCCTTCTGAATACTATTAAAGGATATATTTTAGCAAAATGGAAAGTGAATCCCAAAGGAATATATAAACCACTAAATGTGTGAGAACAAAAACCAAAATAGTTTTAGCAAAGAAAAATGACTATTAGCCATAAAAAGTAACAATAACTAATAATTTATATTTAAAAACAAAATAAAAAATTGAAAGCCATAATAAATGAGAGAAAAAGATCAAAGGCTATTAAGGTGTGTCAGTTCCTTTTCATAATACCCTTCTATTGCTTGGCATTTCAGTATTAGAATACATTAGTAGGGGGAAATGGCTCAGGACTGATAGATTCATGCATAGGGCCAAGTAGGCGGCTGTGCTTGACTTTGGTATGACATAATTTTTTCATTTGTCTTTGTATATTCCCTCCATTTAATACATTTTCCAAAGCTGAATGAGGATAGGGTCTAAACTGGTTTCCAATAATACATTCTTTAAAAATGTTTTCTATTTATTGTAGGTAAATGATTATATTTTAACTATTCACAGAAAATATGAATATTTTGGGGATTACAAAGAGGTATTATATTTCTTTTAAAGGGGAGATCATAGTATCTTTGCACAGTTCTCATAGATCACAAAATTATACAAACACATACACACACACAATTAAAATAACCTTTCTCCTGTTTTACCAGATGGCTGCATTTCAACAGTATTATAATAAGCTGCATAAGGTAACCCAATTGCTTCATAATTGTATCTTATTCAGAATTAACTTTGTTATCTGAAAGTAGCAAAGAGGAAAAGAATCTGATAGAATTCCTACTCTGAATTAGATTATAAAAAAAAGGATGTTTTGTGGTCAGGAAAAGTGAAAGATGTTATGCAAATTCTGCCATTTTTAAGGTTATTTTCTGTAATTGTTTAGGATCAGTGATACCAAATTGTAGGTAGCTGGGTCTTTTTCTCTAGGTGTAGTTGTTTTGGTAATTAAAGAGAAAAAAACTTTAGGGTTAAATGTAATTGCTGTTTGATAGAAGGATAATGCAATTGTAATGAATTCATCTATAGTTCATTATTGCAGGCAGCAAATGTTGCTTAGTGATAATGATAATAAGTAGAATTTTATTGCAAAAAGTCATTATATAAAATTTGTTATAACAAGATGATTCTTTTGTAGAGAAGTTGAATGAATGGAATAAGGTTTGTTACACAGAACACCTTTTGTAATATAATTAGATATTGTCACTTTTTGCTTTATATATGTGTGTGTGTGTATGTGTGTGTGTGTGTGTGTGTGTGTGTATTTAAGCCCAAGTTATGTAAAATGCAAGGGTCATGTCCTTATAGCTCTGTGGTCTGTATCACAAGAAAAATGCAAAAAGTAATAAATTACTGAGTACATCAAAGAAACAGAAAATACATGCAGTGACAATATAAAACATATGGTAAATGTGGTTTCAAAGAAGACCATGACTTACAAAAGTTTGGAATTTCTGGACTGATTTCTTAAAGTGAAAAAAAATCTAATATCAGCAGATTTTAATTCATCTTTGTTTCAAAATGCCTTTTCTTTTTAACATAGACTAGAACTGGAATTTCAAGGACATATATAAGTAATCATTACTCTTAAAGCCACAGACGTGGCTTCTATTAGTTCTTACTATTTAAATTCAACACCTTTTGAGTGTTGAATTTCCAAAAATCAAAATTCCTAACCATATAAGAGGAAGGCAAGTATCAGATTTAATTTTACCATTGATCAACACAAATTATTTTGATAGAATTGAGCTACTTCTAGCATTATGCCTACTGATCTAGAACATGTAAAAGTAACAGGAGTGAGATTTAACCTTAGTCAATAAGCTACTAATTTGCTCTTTTTTATTCTAAGGCATGGGGTGAGCAACAGAAGACAGACTAAAACTAGGAAGGAAGCAATGTGTAAGTACCAGAATTTCAGCAATGTTGTAAAAGGACATCACAAGTTTGCAGGAAGAGAAAATTAGGCATCTGGTATGTGGAGTTTAGGAAACAACACAAATAAGCAGAACAGCACCAAGAGAGATTGGTCCTGTCATTGAGGGGGCTTGTCTTGCATACTCTTTAACTTCCTACTATGATACAAGGTGATCACAGGTAGACATAGAAAAGAAATATAATAGAAATGAAAAGCTTTATGTACATGCAGTTCAACAGTAAACAAGGTACTCTGCAGTTAAATGCTAAATTAATGGTATTAAATATATAACTGAGCCTATATCATTTTCAAGAAAGGTCAAATGTGTTTTCAGTTGGCCCATATGAAGCTTATGTCTAATTATACAGTTTGGCTATTGTTTCTGGAGAGGTAGGCATTATGTACAGGCCAAAATTATGGTCAACAGAACCATTAGCTCTTGTCTTTCCAGAGTCAATTTTCCATAGCAGCTACTACAGATTCATCTAGCATATAATTTTTTTATTTTACTGAGACTATTATATTCAATCCTATGTTATTTAGTGATGGTCTAGTAAAACTGAACACATAGCCCAAATAAAGAATCATCATTAGTAGCTTTCATTTCAGAATGTAAGAATAATGTAAAGGCATGTTGATAATATACAACAATTTCACCTCTGAGACATGATTTTCTGTCTCAATGTGATCAAAAACAAAACAAGCTTACTGATATTAATATAGGCCATTTGTCTCACTCAGCCTTAAGCTATTTCAACCTCAAATTTCCTATTTTCAAAGACATTGGATCTTAAGGGAAATGTTGTATTTTAAGCTAGTATGTCAAATTGATCAATTTAAAATTATATCTATCTAAGATGCACATCTGAAGCAAAATCCGTAAGGGAAAAAACAGTATTTGTTGGAATCTAGATAAATAACCCCATTAGAAAAACATTTTGGGTCAAAATCAAAAGAGTTAGGTGAATTTTTTCTAGCTTCTAGACGTTCCCAAACAGGAACAATAAATCAGTTTCTCTCTCTCTCCTCCCTCCAGCCCCTTCTTCCCTTGTTTCCTCCCTCCTTCCCAAATTAGCTTCTACTCTAACTAGTATTTCACTTTTAACTGTGAAGAAATAATTGAAATTGTACCACTGTTATCTAATTAATGGCAAAAATTCAAAATAGTAGCATTTATACTATTTAGTATTAAGTAATAACTGGGCATTTTACTGATAATGAAGATTTGTGCCCTCTCACTATTTAATTGCCTATGGATTAATAAGAATTCATTCATTTATTTGAAAAGGAAAGAAACACAAAATTTCTGCTGATTATCATGTGAGTAATGATGCTGGGTCTTGGGAAATGTAAAGTAAGTATAGTTTGGTCTGGAAATCTCTATCTCCCCATCTGCTCCATCACTCCTGTGCTCACTTCCACTTCTGTCCTCTACTCATACCAATGACAATTTTAACCCAGGTAGAAGACGTATGCAAGGCAGGTGTTTGGAGAGAGGAAGGGTTTTCAGCAGACAGAACATGATGCTGGTAAGTCTGAAAATACAATAGAAGTGTAACTGGGTTATAATGCTTTTGAGTTGCTTTCTAAAAGATTTTAAATTATTGTCTTGGTCTTTTTCAAAAAACATGTCATCAGTTGGAAAAATATAGACAACACCATATTTACTGGTAATAATGTATCATGTTTATTTAACTGGTATTACAAACTACCTACAATTGAACCATATATATGTGTGTGCGTGTGTATATATGTATATATGAGTGTGTGTGTGTGTGTGTATTTTTTTTTTTTTTTTGGTACCGGGAATTGAACTCAGGGGTACTCGACCTCTGAGCCACATCTCCAGCCCTATTTTGTGTTTTATTTACAGACAGGGTCTCACTGAGTTGCTTAGTGCCTTGCCATTGCTGAGGCTGGCTTTGAGTTAGCAATTCTCCTGTCTCAGCCCACCAAAGTGCTGGGATTACAGGCGTGCACCATCGTGCCCAGCTTCAACTATTTTTTTAGTGAAAAAATAGCTCCCCATTTAAAATAGTAAGGCAAGTTCTAGAACTGACACTGTAAATACTCTATGCTCTAAGTTCCAAAAAATGCAAGTCACTAGAGCCAGCATTTCTTCCTGGGGCTTGCACAGTCTTTCCATAAAGACCACCACCAGCCACCCTGTTCAATTGAAGGAATGACTGGGAATGGGAAAGGAGGCATGGCTTTTTGGTAGATAGCAGTGGTGTAAAGCTGAAAATCAAGGCAGTTGTTTTCCCCTGGAGGAGTGATGGTCCACTTCTTGCCAGAGTAGTAGGTGACCCCAAAAGACTTTCTATTGATGATTGCCTTAATGATCCTAACTCCCCCCTAATTAAGTTGGCAACTGTTGATAATTTATTTAAGTTTCCAGGCACTTTCCAGGCTACTCAGCTGATACTGAGAGTGGATAAAGGTCAAGAGGAAGATGATATGGAAGAAAAAACAGTGAAAACACCCTACATTCTACTGTTAGATAATCCACAACTACCTATGCAGACCCTGAGTAGAACAGCTGTGTATGAGGCATCTTGCTGGTATCAACCCAGGAAGCCTGTCTACAAAGGGGAACTCAGTAGTAAGAAGCTGCAGAAAGGATGGCTTCTGAGAGGGGTTAAGACTTGAGGGAGGAGACAAAGACCAATTAGGATCTCTCATTCCAGAAAATTATAAAGGGGCATTTTGGGGCCTTCCAAGAAGTTGAAGCAAAATTATGACCCCTTAGCATTGGATGGGGAACAGCTTTGTTGAAGAAAAACATGTAAGAAAACACGTCATGTCTACCAGAGGTGCAATTAAAAAAAAAAGAGACAGCCATAATTCTAACTGAAGCTAGAGGGAAAAGTGAAGGTATTAAATTGAGTGTGATATTGAAGATGAAAAATGCACAAGACTGTGTCTTTAAACTAGAGACTCTGTTCTGATGATTTAAATGACTGGAAATCATGGAACTGGAGGTAGTACCTCAGCCAAATTAGAGAGGTCAGCATAGTACAGATGTCAGAAAAATAATTTAGTTCATATTTATTCCTCAACAAGTTAAGGTTCCTCAATAAATTCATTACAAATTTAAAATTTTTTAAACTATTTTTATCAAACTAAAATAAATTTTAGAAAAACTAAATCCCTGAAAATCATACCCCACTAACATATTAATACTATTTTCATAAATCTGGTATTATAGTTTGTGCATATGTATAGTTATTTATTTTACATAGCTACATCCATACTGTAATTTAAATTCTGTATTTTTTTGTTTTCTGTATCATATTCTAGCATGTGAGAATCATCCATTGTAAAAGACATTATATCCCATCAAATTAGTTTTATAATTTAAAATTATTATTCTTTTAAAAATATTTCTAAATTTTGCTCACTCTCTATATACTATTATACTATAAACAATATAACAGTATTTATTCATGTGGTTTTTATGATTTCATTGAGTTATTTCTTAAGATTACCATTTATAAACATTTCTCAAGATTTTTGATATAAGAAAATCTTGGCATTTATTTCCAAAAATTTTGCAATTAAGCTAGCAATAAATATAGATATTGCCTTGTCCACAGTCTTATTAGTGTTACATAGTGTCATGTTTTGGATCTCTTTAAGAAATGTAAAATGGATGCTTATATTTTAATCTGCATGTCTTAGATTCCTTATAGGGGTGAACATTTGCATTGTTTACTGTTTTTATTTTCTCCTGGATAAGTTGCCTCTTCATATCCTTTGTGCACTTGTCTTTCTGGAATCTCGATGTCATTCTCTGTATTTTGATGAGCTTTTTTTTTATAAAAGAAAATATCTAATGTACTTTAAAGGTAGTTATACTTTTCTAGTTCTAACTTCCCCTATGATATCCATGTTCATGAGCATGTGCACAAACATTTCACTATCAGGATGAGCCAGCCTCTTGCCTTTAACTGGTTTTGCCTTCTAAATTATTCAAGAGTTCATGCCATTCGGGAGGAGAGGTTCATCATTTAGTGCATAATTCCCAATCAAGTAATCACATTCTGCTAATTGAGGCTATTTTTATGGCATTCCTGAGGGACAGGGTTTTCTGGAACTGAGAGGCAGAAATAATGTGCTCAATGTGGGGGGGGGGAATCTTCTCCAACATTTCTCATCTTTAGACAGTTATTTTTAAAGACCTATTTGCATCTATTCTACATATTTCCATCCCTCAGTCCCATCCAAAGGCAGATAGTTTGGGGCTGTTATGTAGTCCAGCAGAGAGGGAGGTTCACAAAGCCTTAAAGTGAGACTTGTAGGGGAAATAATAGGATGGATATCCTGGAGCAAATAACGGTAGAGACAATGACCCTTCAAGTGCCTCTTGTCCAAGTATGAATAGAATCCGGGTTGATTCTCTAAGGGTAAGATCTTCCAGAAACTGGAGTAAAAGGAGGATTGTGTACGTATCTGTGAAACCTTAGAATGAGAGTTTATGCTTACATTACTGAGGTACAAGGGTCCCTCCAAGACCTTGTAAAATCAAGGAAGTTGCTCTTGGATTTGTAGGTACACTCTAGCCTGGTTCCCATGTAGAAACAACATTGCTACAACAAGAAGTCAATGAATATTTCCCATAAGCCACCTTCTGTTCCAAGAATGTTAAGCCTGTGGGCAGAGAAGAAAAATTATAAGAGGAAGTAGGGTGGTAAGTAGTAAATACATGGCAAAACTGTCTAGTTTTGGTTTTTTTTTAAGACTTTCTGGGAGCATATACAACATTCATGAATACCCGCAATAACAGTCTCCATTGTTTCATTTATAAACAACTTATTCCATCCTTCCTTGATCGTTTCTTAAATTTATGAAGGATCAGTTTACATTTTATCTTTCTGCCAAACATTTCCCTACATTATGTTAATAAAAGGTTAGTCAAATGAAAAAATGATGAATCCAAGGAATGGACCAGAAATTTATTAATGATTTAAGCATCTCCAACTCCTAACCACTATTAAATTGCTGCTAATTCCGTGAACAAAGAACCATGGTATCACATAATTCACCTAGGTGTCATCTGCTAAAGCAATCATTGTTCCATCAGCACATTGTCAAGTGTTAAAAAGAGGAAAATTATTATTATTACATTTATGTCACTCTTGGTGAATAAAAACAAGGTTCCAAGGTAAGAAAGATAAGTATCCACATGGGTGACTTAATAGCTAAGATAAAGATTTCTCTACTCAGACTGATCTATCTTACACACACTTTCCATGGTTACTAAAAGCAGAGATTGACGTTTTGGCAATTATCCCATTAAAACTTGTAAATAGTCCCCAAAAGGGATGATACAGAAATACATTGTCAACCATTCATATTTTGGTACTCATTTTTCATAATGCTTCTCATGGAGCTATTTATGAAAAGTTTTGAAAGGAGAATTGAGTAAGAAATTGGTCCAGTAAATAGAAGATGCTAACTTTTTGGCAGTATGAAGGCAACAACTAGTTTTTCCACCTACACCACAAATGCATGAAAATTTATCAAGAAATCTTTGCCTATTGTTAAACTGTTTATGAAAATTACGAGGTCTGACTTAACTCAGTCAGAGTTAAGTCAGAGTTAAAATGTCATTTAAATTGTTGTCCTATGGAACTACTCTGAGTTTGAATTTATTTCTCAGAAGAGTGAAATCAAAGCATCCCAATTCAGATTTTATGTCCTGGTAATTAAACTAACTCCCTCTCTATAGCCCTAGAGCAAACATAGCTAGTTAGCTGCCTACCCAATATCCTTCCTCACTTTTGTTTTGTCAATAGGACCCTGGCTTTTTGGAGATGCAGCAATCTGTCCAGCTAAAAATACTTGTTTTCCCAGACTCCCTTGCATCCTAATCAGGTGGCACAGTCCTGCTCTATGAAATGTAAGCAGACATCTGCTGGGATTGATGGAAAAGCTGTTGCTTTCCTGAATATAGTCACCATCCATTTCTGCCTCTCTCTTCACTCCTTTGTCTTTCCTTTTTGTCTGCTAAATGTTAGCATAAAATATGGTGGGCAAGCATCTTTCTTGCAATCATAAAATGACAAAATCCAGGGAATTGAGAACAGAAGCCTACAAACAATGTCTAACAGAACAGATATAAGGAAAAAATTTAGGTTCCTGGTAGCATGATTGAGCTGCCACACCTACCCTGTACTATACCTACTTCCAAACTCCATGTTATAGGAGACAAAGCCTGCCTATTAGGTTGTCTGTGGCTCTGTGGCATTTTTATGTTATTTGCAGCCAAACATACCCCTAATAAGTCCCTTTTATGACCCTACACAAATATCATATCAGAAAAAATCTTAGAATGTTCTTTATTAAAACTTGCTTTGAGTTTTATCCTCTGGACTTCTGAGCACACAAAGAAATAAATTCTACTGTGATGAATATATCACCTATTTGGAGCTGTGTCTTGCTCTGACATGTCACAAAGCATTGATTTCTTTTCCCTATTCAATGGATATTGATTTGATGCCTACTACATTCTAGCCACAAAATAATAAAATGCATCCATTATTAGAGCATGTATTTCGTTTTCATAAAAATTGTCTTGCTTTCTAAAAAAATATGCTTGTTAATTGTAGTGATGTTGACTGAATTTTATGTAGTGATATTGACTGAAACTTTACTTTTCAACTGGTTAGCCTGGTATTATATGGAATTCAAAGCATCTCTTTTATACAGATTAAGTATAAAGTTTCTCCTTCATACAATTTTAAAGAACATTTGTGCTTGTGTGTGTTTGTGTTTGTGTGTGTGTGTGTGTGTATAGTGTTCTGCGAAGTAACAGCCTTGCAAAAGATTTAACTATTTAAGCTCCCCAACTTCATCCAACTTCATGACAGCTTGAATTATCTATTCCCAATAACCAGTCATATACTTCTTGAGACCAGCTGTAAGGCTCTTCATAGGTGGAATTTTAAGCATGATGTTTAGGGATGAGCATTTCTGTCATCTTTGCACATTTTTGCTTTCTTCTTCCATGTGGACACAGCATTCTTGAACTGCACCTGAGCATTCCTCTGACTCTATAATGGATAGGCCTCTTATAAAGAACTGGAGTGAAACCCAGGCATACAGTAAGTCATTCATGAGTACAACTCAGAATGCACAAGGCCTAGTGCACTGTATTTTCTACCAGTTCAGCTCACTGCTATGATTTAAGTCTAAGATATGCTTGCTGTTTGTCTTTGTACTGGCAATATGCTTATAATAAATTGTATGGTCTCCATGAGCATACTAAGGATTGAGTGAATTAATTTTCCTGTTTGGTGACACCAGCTTGTCCTATTCCAATACAAAGTATCAATGATATCAAAATTGTGCTTGAACTAAAATATGAATATGTGTGTTTACATTTGAATATAGAACTATGAGTTCTCTTTTATTAGACTATTAAACATGTATGCACACATATATGCACACTCAAATATGTTTTATTATTAGTTTTTTTCATAATGGTTCATATTCTGCACATTAATATATCCTATATATGCCTCTACTTCCCTTGAAAAGAACATATTGATTCCAAAACAAATTGATTTAGAGATGAAAAAAAAAGTTCATTCTCTAAAACTTCTAGTCTGAAAGTCTACAAGTAAAAACCCTATTTTACATGACTGGTCCCAAAACCACACTTGAAAACCAAAACCATGCCTGTCCTATATTCTGGAGGTAGCATGAGGTTATTAAGGTTTAGACCATGATTACACTTCTTTTTAATTTTGTTGACGATACATTTAAAGCATAACACTGCATCCTTTAAAGGATTGTGTAGGAAGTCTAAAGGCAGGAAAACTGCTAAGGGTGTTTATGCACCCTTTCCCTCCCCTTCACACATAGACATCTTAACAGCCACTGTTACTGAAACAATATCTTAAATCGTAATAGACAGATGAGGATGGATGAAGAGTCTAAGAATAATTTTCAAAGTAAAAATATGAAATGATGAGGTAAAGAAAACAAAACCACATTACTCATTCAAATCGATGCATTAAAAACTAATTAAATTCATTCTTTTATTGGCTTAAAAATACTAAATTTTGTTTTATGACACTGTTTGGTCTCAATATATATGGCTGTGCTTATCTTCTCTTCCAACACCACCAAATATAGACACACGTGGATAACAGTCTTACGCAAATATTGATCACATCAGTATAGGCTATACAGTCATGAATAATGCGTAAAAATTGGAAAGGAGAAACTCATTCTGGTCTTTTCTATCTAACAAATAAATTGTACAAAACAGAACTTCAACATAAGCAATTAATAATCCTCAACTCAAAAGAATAGATAATAGGGTGGGATGCTTTATGTAGAGCAGGAAAATACCATCCTAACCAAAGACCATATAATGCTATATTGGAGAATGTGTTCTTTCTTATCTAGGACTATGAATAGGGCTGGACATAGCTTAAGCAAACTCAACTTTTAAATGTACATCTTTAGTTCTGATAACAGATTAACATGCTGAGCACTAAGAGTAAGTTCCTAGGTTTTCTTTGTTTCCTTTCACTCTTGGTATTGACTCATGTGAAGAAAAGGTCTGAGATAACCTTAACTTACCATAACACTCAAGATTGTCAGAGACAAGTAAACATTGTTTTTCAAATCAAATTCCATAGAAAAATCATAAAAATATACAAATATTTCTGATAAAGAAAAATGATAGCAGTTTTTCACATCTGACAAGGGATTTAGTGATTAATAATTTCATGATTAAGCTCTTAAATTATAAGCTGTCTCTAGTAGTCATAAGTGTTTGTATGTTAATGGACAACAGAAATGTTTTCAAAAGTTAGTAAAAAGGTCAAAACCAAGACTTCACTGGGGAATTAAAATCCACCTTATGCATGCACTTTCAATAGCTATTTCCCTCAGTTTTTAATTTACAATAATTCCTGGTAAAATTGACTTCTTATGAAAAATCCTGCCAAATATACTATATTATTCTGTTGGGAGTCTGACAATTCAAATGGCAGCTTGGGAAATACAAATATTCATGTTTTTATCTTCTTTGTGTTACTTACCCCTAATAGGCCTCAGACCTACCTGCGTGGAGCTGGGTCAAGGTCAAGAAACCTTCTAATTGGCTTATTGAGGGCCTTGAAAGCCCCACTCTCACCTTCCTTCTACAGAATAAAGGGTTTCTGTGCCATATTCACATCTGTAAAGGTTTCACTCAGGATACCAGAGAATTAGGGGAAAAACAAAACAAAACAAAACTGACTTTTGTCTCTTTTCTTTCTTTTTTTTTGGTCCCACTTTTCTTACTTCTTCTTCTTGGATGATGATAAATTGGCCCTCATTCTCAACAGTATCACTGACACCAACGGATTCAAGTTATAAGCATATTCCCAAAGATCAAAGAGACACTTTATTGATACTGATGAGTTGGCCATTTTTTCAATATTGTATAAGTGCTGTTGGGCCTAGAAAATATTTGGTTATAGTCATTTACTAACAGAGATCATTATAATTTCAGTGACCTTCCAAATTTTCTTGTTCAGGGCCTACTTTTTATAGATAAGAAAACAGGTTAAAGCAGGCTCGATTCTAAATACCACACAACTTTTCTCAACTATAGGTGTCAGCCTGCATCTTTCTATAGCCATAAGATAAATTTTCAAGTTTATAGTCAACATTTGCATGTTTAATCGGTATCAGAAACATTTATATTTATTTCAGACAATGCTTGTTGGAACCTTGTGATGTGGAAGTTAGCCATGTTGTTATATAGATTAGGAAAATAAAATAATCTTCAACTAACCCAAGCTCATACTGCTAGAAAGTGGTGGAGCAGCCACTTAACGAAAACTCTCCAAGCTTAATGCTTTTTATGCCATAGAATTAGCAGGCATTTATTGAATGGCTTCCATAGATCTAGCACCCTGGTTAGTGGGAAAACAGGAAGAGTATAAAACATGATCCTAACTATATGGAATTAAGAAAAATATAGTTGTTGTTTAAAAAAAAGCCTGAGAAATATTCACAGGTGGGATCTATCCACCTTTTATGTCCTTCTGTTTTTTTCTGGAAACCTCTGACTTTGCCAGCCCACTTCCCAAGTTTATGACACAGAAATTAGAAAACAGGGGAAAAAAGACAGGGTTGGTCAGCTGGGATAAGAGATTCAACAAAAGAACAAAAAGTAGAGAGGACTTGTGGAAGTTTTCCAAAGAGGCCTGGTGAGTGAAGTTCCAATTTAGCTTTGAAATGTCAGACTGTTAAGAAGAGGAGAATGTTTTTGTGAGGTATGGCTTTGGGATGGGAATTTCATCTTTCATGTTCTACACCAAATAGATATAAAGTTCAAAAATCCTTTTCAATCATCTTTGGTACTTGGATACATTTATTTTAAATGGCAGCACAATTTGGGTACAAGTACCCTGAGGGACATATGGGGTACATAATAATTATAATCTTACATTTGATTAGCACATTCATATTTTCAAAGATAATAAAGACACATTATCTTGTGGAGTGAACTCAAGAATTTGTTTAAAATATGTGGCAACTAAGGCTTCATAAAGTTTTTTATTCACCCAGTATTACAAAATTAACAAAATAACTGGGTTGAAGTGATAATTTCGATTGTAAGACTCTATATCCAATTCATTCTACTACCGCATAGACCATGTGAGACAAATAATAATAAGATACATCTAAGTGCATGTAGATCCATGCCTAGAAAAGACAGGGTCTCTACAAATATTTGTTAAATGGTTGAATAAATAAATGCTACAATGTGGAGTACACTCAATTCACTGCAGGAGTTCACATAGGAAAGCAGAGACCTACAGGGAACTGTCAGACAAGAGGAAGAGGCATCTAAAGAAAGCCAGTGTGGGATGGTGGGGAATATTTTTATGAGAGACTACGGGGACCATTCAGAGAGATAGGTGGTGTTTTAGAAATAAAGTCAATGGTGGTAGAAGAACATTTGATAGCTATGTTGAAGATCTTAGAACTGACATGAGAAGACCAAGGGATCCCTGGAACTCTACCTACTATCGTCTATTAGAAGAGAGAGTAAAGGGAAAATCTATTTTAGTAGGAGTAACTCAGCATAGTGCATACCTAGGAATAGAGGACAAGTCAGATAGATGCCCTTCCAGGCCCTTACACTAGCTCTGAATTCTTTGATTCTAGGCCCCAAATTTGCATCATTTCCTATCTGTCACTAATTATTTTGGTACTACTTCATGATACCCACTGAATTTTTAGATAAAATCAGAATTTATTTTATTTCACTTCATTTTCATATGTTTAAGCAAAATTCCTCATTTTCCTTATTCTAGAACCAGCTCTCTGTTCCAAGTTTCATTTCTCTTTTAGGACAATGATCAAGAATCATACTATAGCCATATATGATGGTACCTGCCTGTAATTCCAGTGACTCAAGAGGCTGAGGCAGGAGAATTGCAAGTTTAAAGCCAGCATCAACAATTTAGCAGGCACTGAGCAATTTAGCAAGGCCCAGTCTAAAAATAAAAAGGGCTGAGGATGTAGCCCAATAGTAACATACTCCTGGGTTCAATCCCTGGTACCAAAACCAAAATAAAACAAAGCAAAAAACGAACTATATTTTGTATAGCAGAGTCTTTTAAAGTAGAGGCTTAAATTATTTACTAATTCATGTTTTAGTCAAACATACTAGAAATAGTCAAAACTGTGCAATAGATAATGTTTGTCCCTGGATGTATTATCTTTTTTAAAAAATATTTTTTCTCCTTTGTTTATTGCCTTCTTTTATCCAAACACTGCCAACTCAAAAACAAGCAAACAAACAAACAAAAACCCACTAGCTGCTTATACTTCACTAATTCTTACAGGCCTTTTTAGAAAATTAGCCTTCCCTCATTTAAGTTCCTTCGGTGGCCTCATCTCAACTACATATCATCTGTCAAAGAAGTTGAGCTGGTAATGGTAAGGTGATTAATTAGCACTAAGGTATAGTGCCTGGAAGATATCTCATTAATAAATTAATAGTGGCATTAGGTTATTGGGGATATTTGGCAACACAAAACTTCAACCTATTCACTCAAATTTTAATAAACACTTGAGTGAATTTACATTATGGTTTTCAACCTTTTTACCATTAAGGAAAGACTGTATACTCCATTGTATTCTAAAGTACCCGCTTTGGAAATATTTTGTTTAACAAAATTCATTTTAAACAATATTCAGTTTCCTATTTCATTACACATACGTATCTATTAATCAAAGTTTCCAGGTTTCATGAGCAACCAATGTGCAATCTACTGAACTGGTAGAATTCCAGCCAACAGTCAAAAAGAAACTCATCTTTTTAAACAGTCTATACACACTTATCATTGTAGATGGATAATTTCATTTGACTTTTTGCAATATTGACTATAAAACTCATGGATTCCCACTCGTATGGTCACTTTCTCAGTAGCACAACAATCCTGGGTTCAGAATCACTGATTGAATACCTAGTAGGAACTGACCTTGGCACTGAGTGAGAAAAATATGAAAATATATAGGTCAGGACACCTTTCTTGATATGCTCAGAACTTCATTGTTGATATGGATGGCCTTATCTTTTAAATGCACAATATTTACCTGTTTCTCACTTTCCCATGGTATTTTTTTTTCGTGTTTATTTAGTTGACTACCTATGACTCTACTAAGGGAAATTCACTTATGCACAAATGTAGTTTCTTATGGCATAATTCGGGTACTTCCCACTTTTGTTGGGGGGATAGGGGATCTAATATCTGCCTAAGATCAGCTTCTTCCAGTATAAAACTAAATAAGGCAACAGATCATAAAATTAACATCATTTGCCTGGGTTGGACTAACCTCTAAATTTGAATTCTAGTTCTTCCACTTTTGAGCTAAGGGATTTAGGGCAGGTTTCTAATGCTTTCAATGTCTAAATTTTCTTATTTGAAAAATAGCAATAGTAAGTTGTATTTAACTCTTGTAGTTTTATAAGGATTAAATGACATAATATATATATAAAGCATTTATCATAATGTTGGCATATAATAAGTTCTTTATAAATTTCATCTATCACTTAATTTTAAATGAGAAAAGAAGAAGAATAGAAATATATGAAACTGTAGCCAGAATAATACCAGGTTTGAGGAAATCATTGCTTTGTCACTTGAACAGTGGGTGGAAATGGATAGACAAGAAGAACAAAGACAAAAAGATGAGGAAAATTGAAACAATAGGGTTGAAAAGTTTAAAGTATGAACTGATGATTTCGCTCTTTTCTAGGTAATTTTTGGTAACTATATTTATAATTTTAAATATATGATTATGTTTTTTTAAAAAAACATTGAATGCTTATTTTCCATGAAGTAAAGTATCTAGGAAGTATAGAAAGGAATAAGGAGAGATTTTTCAAGTAAGTAGTCCTCCCTTATCTGCAGTCCCACTTTCTGCAATTTCCGTTACTCATGGTAAAAAGCATTAAGTGGAAAGTTCCAGAAATAAGCTCATAAGTTCTAAACTGTACACTGTTTTGAGGAGTGTTATGAAATTTCATGCCACTACATTCAGTTCCGCCCATGTCCTGAATCATTCCTTTGTCCAGCATATCCATACCATATATTCTACCTGCCATTGGTCACTTAGTACCTATCTTGGTTATCAGATCAACTTTCACAAAATCACAGTGCTTAAAAAGCCTTTATTTTACTTAATAATGGTCCCAAAGAGCAAGATCAATTATGTGAAATTTATTATATTTTATTGCTATAGTTGTTTTATTATTATTTACTATTAATCTTACTCTAATTTATAAATTAAACTTTATCATAGGTACGTATGCCTAGGATAAAAACATAGTAACTATAGGGTTCAGTTCTATTCACCATTTCAGGCATCCCTTGGGCATCTTGGGATAGATCCCCACAAATAAGGAGAGATTACTGCAAGTTGTTCAAATAAATAAAAATTTAATAGTGAATTTAAATCAGGTCAAGGCTTCCAACATCCAACTGTCAGAAGTTGCATTCCTAAATTCCACTGCTGGATTAGTAAGAAATTTAACTTTATTCTGTAAACTTGGAATGTGTAAGCTGTATTCTTTTCCATTTTTGCTGTAACAAATTACTACTTGTAATGCCTTCAAACAACAAAAAATTTATTAGCCTATTTCATCTACAACCTTAATGAGTGTGTAACGTAATGCCATGTAATCTAATATATTCTGGGATTCCATGATTAGGCAGTGGTCATTTTTTGATAACCAATGTTCTTCCTATAACAAGAGTGTACTGAGTACATTTTACTCTAACTTTTCATGCTTACAAAATTCAAATAGAATAGGTCCAAATTTTGCATTACCATATATATTGATGATTAGCTATCACAGTGGAGAGTATTTATGAAGTCCAGTTACAAAGCAAATTTTTCACTCACTAACAATTTGGGAAAATTAAACAGTTATGCATCAATTTCCTCATTTTGGAGGTGAATCACAATACCTACCTCATGGTGTTATTATTAATTTATATAAATGATTTAGGAAGTAATCTAAAATAAAAAGAAGAAAATTATCTGTTTACAGATCACATGATCTTATATGTAGAAAACTCTAAAGAATTCATACACACACACAAAATTAGAATAAACAAATCCAGTAAAGAGGATACAAAATCAAAATGCATGTATCAATTGCATTTCTATCTCCTAATAACAAATTATATGAAAAAAATTAAGAACTTAATCACATTTATAATAGCATCAAAGAGAATAAAATACTAGGAATGAACTTAACCAAGGAGGTGGACATAAAAAATATATAAAACGATGCTGAAATAAATTTAAAAAGACACGAATTTAAAAAACATATATTCTGTATTCAGGATTTAGAAGACAATATTGTTAAGATGCCCATATTACTCCAAATGATCTATGGATTCAATGCAATCCCTATAAAGATCCTAATTGCATTTTTTACAGAAACAGAAAAAAAAATCCTAAAATTCATATGGCATCATGAAGAACCCAAAACAGTCAAATCAGTCCTGAGAAAGAAAAACAAACCTGGAGATTTCACACGTCCTACAAAGAAGAATAAATACCAATACTCCTCAAATTATTCCATGAAATAGAAAAGGAGGGAACCCTTCCAAACTCATTCTATGAGGCTAGTAACACCCTGATACCAAAACCAGACAGAGACATATCAAAGAAAGAAAATTTCAGATCAATATCCCTGATGAACATAAATACAAAAATTCTCAATAAAATTTTAGCAAATTGCATACAAAAACATATTAAAAAAATAGTGCATCATGATCAAGTGGGGTTCATTACAGAGATGCAAGGTTGTTTCAACATAGGGAAATCAATTAACATAATCTATCACATTAATATACTTAAAGATAAGAATCACATGATTTTATTAATTGATGCAGAGAAAGCATTTGACAAAATACAGCATCCTTTCGTGTTCGAAACAATAGAAAAACTAGGGATAATAGGAACATGCCTCAACATTGTAAAAGCTATCTATGCTAAACTCAAGGCCAATATTATCCTAAATGGAGAAAAATTGGAAGCATTCCCTCTAAAGATGGGAACAAGACAGGGATGCCCTCTTTCACCATTGCTATTCAACATAGTCCTTGAAAAACTAGCCAGAGGAATTAGACGCACACAAAAAAATTAAAGGGATATAAATAGGAAAAGAAGAACTCAAACTATCATTATTTGCTGATGACATGATTCTATACTTAGAGAATCCAAAAAATTCTACCAGAAAACTTCTAGAATTAATAAATGAATTCAGCAAAGTAGCAGAATATAAAATCAACACCTATAAATTAATTGCATTTCTATAAATCAGTGATGAATCCTCTGAAAGAGAAATTAGGAAAACTACCCCATTCACAATAGCCTCAAAAAATATTTGGGAATCAATTTAACAAAAGAGGTGAAAGACCTCAACAATGAAAACTACAGGACACTAAAGAAAGAAATTGAAAAAGAACCTAGAAGATGGAAAGATTACCCATGCTCCTGGATAGGCAGAATCAATATTGTCAAAATGGCCATACTACCCAAAGCACTATACAGATTCCATGTGATTCCAATTAAAATCCCAACATCATTCCTTAGAAATATAAAAGGCAATCATGAAATTCATTTGAAAGAATAAGAGATACAAAATAGCCAAAGCAATCCTTAGCAAGAAGAGTGAAGCAGGAGACATCACAATACCAGACTTTAAACTATATTACAAAGCTATAGTAACAAAAACAGCATGGTACTGGCACCAAAATAGACATGTAGACCAATGGTACAGAATAGAAGACACAGAGACAAACCCACGTAAATATACTTATCTCATACTAGACAAAGGTGCCAAAAATGTACATTGGAGAAAAAATAGCCTCTTCATCAAATGGTGCTGGGAAAACTGGAAATCTATATGCAGCAAAATGAAACTAAATCCCTATCTCTCACCATGCACAAAACTCAATTCAAAGTGGATAAAGAGGGGCTGGGGCCGTAACTCAGTGGTAGAGCGCTTGCCTAGCATGCGTGAGGCACTGGGTTTGATCCTCAGCACCACATGTAAATAATAAATGAACAAAATAAAGATCCATCAACAACTAAAAAAAAATATTAATAAAAACAAAAACAAAGTGGATCAAGGACCTAGGAATTTGACTGGACCCTGTGCCTAATAGAAAAAAAAGTTGGCCCAACCCTTCATCATGCCAGATTAGACACCAACTTCCTTAACAAGACTCCTAAAGCACAAGAAATAAAATCAAGAATCAATAAATGGGCTAGATTCAAACT
>CM053401.1:73439319-73473927 GCA_028644305.1 Xerus rutilus | reverse complement strand
ACTCATACATTGCTGGTTGGACTGCAAATTGGTACAACCAATCTGGAAAGCAGTATGGAAGTTCCTTAGAAAACTTGGAACCACCATTTGACCCAGCTATCCCTCTCCTTGGTGTACACCCAAGGGACTTAAAAACAGCATACTACAGTGACACAGTCACTTCAATGTTTATAGCAGCTAAACTGTGAAACCAACCCAGACACCCTTCAATAGATGAATGGACAAAGAAACTGTGGTATATATACACAATGGAATATTACTCAGCAATAAAAGAGAATAAAATTATGGCATTTAGGTAAATGGATGGAGTTGGAGAACATCATGCTAATCAAAGTAAGCCAATCCAAAAAACCAAAGGCCAAATGTTCTCTCTGATAAGTGGATGCTGATTCATAATGGGAGAAGGGGCATGAGAAGAATGGAGGAACTTTCATTAAAGGGGAGGGTGGCGAGGCGTGGGGACATGGGGCAAGAAAGATGGTGGAATGAGATGGACATCATTTCCCTAGGTTCATGTATGACTGCACATATGGTATGATTCTACATCATGTACAACCAGAGAAATGAAAAGTTGTGGCTCCATTTGTGTACAATGAATCAAAATGCACTCCACTGTCACATATACTTAAGTAGAATAAATAAATTAAAAAATAAGCTATTTTTTCTTTTTATTTATTTAACAACTGATAGCACTTCAAATTTTCCTGTTTGTCTTACCTGATCCTATTTAGAAGAAATGGTTCCTGATATTAGAACTTAGTCTCTGAGAAAACAACAGGTTACATATAAATTCAGCCAATACTGAGGATTGAAATTCTGCAATACTGAGGATAAGCACTCAGGCTTGATTATTAAGAATGGAGCTGAGGCTGGGCACCATGGTACACACCTGTAATCTCAGCAGCTTGGGAGGCTGAGGCAGGAGGATTGTGAGTTCAAAGCCAGCCTCAGCAAAAGCAAGGCAGAAAGCAACTCAGTGAGATCCTGTCTCTAAATAAAATACAAAATAGGCCTGGGCATGTGGCCCCTGAGTTCAATCCCCAGTGCCCCCCCAAAACAAGAATGGTGCTGAGGAACGAATAGCAATAAAGCAGAAAATGGCAAAGGGCTCACCATGGCTTAGACCAAGCTGTTCTCTCATATATGGCTGTGAAGACTAGGCTCAGGTGACTATGGAGGCCCCAAGATTTTAAGAGAAAAAGAACAGCAAAGTTGAGCAAAGTGAAAAATAACTACATGAGTCCCTCTATTAATAGGTAAATCTGCTGTTCATATTTTCAGATCTATGCTTCTTTCAAAGAAGGAGTGATGAAAAAAGCCCAGAAACAAAATTATTTGTGAAAAATTTCTCAGATTGAAAACAAAATTCTCCCTTTTTTTGGTATTTTGAGATATCCACTTGCTGCTTCATACATTAATCATTGATTTTATAGTCATTTCACACCTCAGAGAATGGGATAGGGAGAGTCTGGGTGGGATCCCCCCAAATAAAGAAAAGATTAATAGAAACAGATGAAATAATGAACCCCCACAAGAGACAGAAAAATAAGGGCACAAGGTAAGAATTTCAGCTTGAACATCCCATTCCTTCTACTAATCTCTTGAGTCTGACTGCCCATAGGGAGCTTTGCTCTCAGGTGGATTGCTGAGAAGAGAAAGCTACCATTTGTACACTATACCCTGGGGGCACCCAGCTGCCAAGTGCTAGTTAAACAGAGGTTCAAGAGGCCTGCAGTCAAAAGGCAGCAGGATGGCCAACTGCCATCAATTTCCACAGCAAGTCTGGCATCTTGGCATCTTGCTGCTCTCCCCCTCCCCTAGGTTAATTGCAGAGAACCTCAGCCTTGAAATCTGCTCTCCTACCAACTTCAGCTGCTTTCCTCCTTTCTCTGTTCTGCTCTAATATCTTGCCTCCTCTCACCCTGGGAGTAAAATAAAGTTTCTCATATACCTGGCTCTACTCATGAGACCACCCAAACTCTAATGTAAATGTTTCTCTCCCCCACTTCTACACACCCATGGGTAAAGGCAGAATTGCTACATCCCCCCTTGGACCTGATTGCTAGGCAACACTCAGCCATGTGAATTTGTCACTTCTGTTTGGCGCAAATTTCAATTTCACCTCCAACTGTAACAACACTGCTTGATATATTTTAGATGCCACTGTGGTTGGATGGCATCCCAGGAAAGATGTGAAGTGCTACTGCCAGGAATGAATGATTGGCATTGGGTAAAGCAATTCTCTGAACTCAGCCTTGGCATACCATTAATTGTTAAGTCTGTTCTGCTACCACCAACCTCTTGTCAGAATCATGTCTATTGTAAGCCTTTGCGACAAGAATCCAAATGGTAGAGCTCTCTCCCTCTGTAAGATCCGAGTCATGTCGATAATGAAGCAGTGGATTTCTCAGCTCACAATATATTACTTCTTCCTACTTTCCATCTATTGGCTGCACTTTAGTGTGAAAAGAAAAATAGTTCCACATTTGAATATTACTGAGCTAAGAGCTACTGTGTGCCAATTCAGGTTCTAGCCCTAAATAGGAAATTTACCTTCCTTTTGATTTCTTCACCACAATCTGCTTTCATTTGTGATAACAATTAAATTCTATGATAAAGAAACAAGTTGATAATGAAAGAAGATAAAATCAATGTTAAACACACTCTGCTGACAATAAATATATAATATTTGACATGTATGATTTACATACTGTCATTAAATGAGAAAACATGCCACATGCAAACAATCATGATTTTTGAATGAACACATGCCATTACTGGCAAGATACAATGCTATGATCCCCAAAGTCTCCATGTATAATGTTATATTATCTATTAATGATATTATTCCTCCTTGAAGATACATCTAGATGTCTAGCCACCTACCTCTAATATCCTTAAATACTCTGCAAATGCTCAAACTCTAAAGATGCTACTGCATGGAATGTTTTATTTCTGTGTTCTGTATTAAATAATGGAGAGAATAGTAAATCTATTTTGATTCCCCTTCAGCCCCTATTCCCACCAACTTTTCAGTTACTTTTCTTTCTCAAATCAAAACATCCTCAGAAAGCTTGGAAATATTTTTCTGGAATGAGTCTAATTAAATAGAAGGAGTCAGTTATTTATGAGTAAAAACAGTATTTCAGACTTTACATGCATTTTCTGATTCATTGGAAACAAAAGGAGTTTCTGTAACAGTGTGAATGAACCATGAAGTGTGCATGTTCTTTTAAGAAAGGCCAAGGGTGCAGTTCTATTTTCTTAGCTCTGCTTTCATATTTATGTGTCTCATTTCCAGCTCATTGCTGATGCCTCAGTTGCGCTATCCATCACCACTTTTATCCTCCTTGTTCCTCAAAAAGAACATAAAATCCTTTTTTATGTGGTGGTAATATTATTGCAAATAAAAGCAAATACCAAAATCTTTATTAGTCTGCCAAAATAATAAACTATTTAATAAAAGCATGCTGTAAAAATAAGGTCATTTGCATCACTCAAGTTACTTGCAGGAAATACAGAGAATTATTGGTCAAAAAAGTACAAGCTGACAGCAATTATTTCTGTTCTTCATCTGACATACTGTGCTATAGGGTTAAATTTTTGTTGATATTTTGCATATTTTCTGGATTTAAATGTCTTTAATATTGCTCAAAACTGATGGCACATTAGAAAAAAATTTGAAAGTCCATTTCTCACAAAATAAGGATTTCTTCTTTGTAAAAATATTTTTGGTAAGGAAAGAGGACTAACTAGACTAATCTCTTTTTGGTACCTTTTTCAAAAATGTGAAAGCTGACCTTCTGATAACCTTGATATTCCAAGATTTATTGCCTAAATATTTACCATCTTAATATCCATTATTAATTTTATTTGCTGTGGATTTGTGTCCATGCTTCAGCTGTATAATTCTCCCCTCTTTCTATTCACCTTTTGTCATTTCTGTATGCACACCAATATAAGATGTTTTATTTCAGAAGGTTAGTTTAATAGTGAAAGTTAACAATAAATGTGTTATTACTAAATAAATGTCCAATGTTTGATCTTTTAGCCTATTGTAATATAAACACACCAATTATTTTTCTCTTGCAATTTCAGCTGGCATATTTGCAAATATATTATTGATACATTTGTAACATAGCAAAATCAGTAGCTATTGTAAGAATTAAAATACATTTGTATGGTCTTTACATTCCTAAGAACAACCTACACACTAGCTCTTCTGCTTAAAAAGTAAACATAATTAGGTAAATATTATAAATCTTTTCAAACTCAGATATTAAAAATTTATATTACTTGTTCTGTGATAACATTTAAAATTAAGGAAAGCTTCTCAAATTCCAGTTATTACTGTTTTTATTTTAGAAAGCCTTTGTCTATGGTTGTTTGTTTTGGGATACAAATTAACCATTTCTCAGGTTAAGCTAAGAAAATGAGGCACAATTTCTATACCAGGTAATGAACCTATGGGATAACTTCATTATAATAATTTGGACATGAAGGATAATACTTTCAGTGGACAAAAAGGCAATTAAATTCAGAAACTATGTGTTATGAATTAATTATATCCCCAAAAATGTATATTTTGAAGTCCTAACCTCAATATCTCAGCATGGGACTGTATTTGCAGACAGGAGCTTAAATAAATCCACAGGCTTAAATGAGGTCAGATGGGTGAGTCTTAATCCACTATGACTGGTGTCTTTAAGAGAAGAAAACATTGGGGCACACAAAGAAACAGCACAACTGTGCAGAACAGAGGGATAACCACGTGAATCAACAGTAAAACAGTAGCCATCTATAAGCCAAGGAGAGAGGCCTTGAAGGAAATCAACCCTGTCAGCACTTTCATCTTGAATTTCTGGCCTCCAAAACTATAATAAAATACATTTTTGTTGTTTAATTCTCCTAGACTATGATATTTTGTTATGGCAGCCTTATCAAAATAATGCACTATACAATATAAATACAGATCTTAAAATATATTTGTGATATCATGCCAAATATAATAATTATTTTGATCAACCCTAACACTCAAATGGATGAATTTATCCACAATCCAACTGCTGGTGAGCAACTCATTCTCATGGCAGAACAAAAATCCAATCTGACCCTTAAGTTCTATATTGTCATACAGATACACTCTGAAAATTTTGCTCCATATTTGAAGTTATTTGTGTCTCAGAAGTTCTAAACCTGGAGTGAACAGACCACAAAAACCTCTTGGTATATGTTGTCAGCCACATTTTATGGATATCACAAATGTTCACTGTAATGAAGAGAAGTATGTCATCCCAAAAGTTAAGAACAACTTAAATCACAGAATATTTTATGTGACAAATCAGTAGGAAATAAAGATGATTTCCTAATGGAAAAGAATTTAATGCTATATATTTTAATTAATGGATTTAAATGGGCATAGAGATAATATCAAATGAATGATCTTGGTGATACACAGTGAGATATTTAACAAAGTAAAAAAATTCATGAGACCTGAAAATTTTGCTAGAAGACCAAACAAACCATCCTCTCCTCTCCCCCTATAACCAAATGACATTTTACTGGCCTTACAGGCTTATGAGGATCACATATATTTCGTAGAATTTACAATATGGTAGTCCCTAAGGAATACATCTACAAATTTGGTGAGTCCAATCTATAAGAAGAGCCTGAGATCAAATTTCTAACCAGGGCCAAGTGCTAGGTTTTAATTCTATGACACTATGGAATAGTTCCTAGAGGGTCACAGTCCTTTACTGACAGTATCTACAAAAGACTAAGAACCTCTCTTAAATAGAGCTGGCAGCTCCCAAGTAACACTCTATGGATTTGTCAACTGTGAATTTATCTAACTTTTTCTTGCCATTAACCCCTCTAGATTCATTAAACTCAGTAATAGGTATATGCTCAAGTGAGAATCAAAGAGCTTGAAGATACAGTATCTATGATGCTGCCTCACATCTCAGCTGTGTGCCATCAAACATACTGTGGGTATAGTATAACAAAGAAGCAAGACGTCTTCCACACCCTGCATGGCCTCTCAAGATTTCATTCTTACCATATTTAATGGCATTCCTACTATATAGCATTTAATGTAAATATGCAAGAGGACATTAGGATCAGATTTTAACCTCCCTTAGGGCCTTTGGGATGAGTAGACATCAAAGTCTTTATGTGACCAGCAGTTTTGAAATCCAGCATAGAAGCATTGGTTGGTTGCTGTTCCCATTCTCAGCCAGTGGAGAGTCCCTAGTGACTTAAGTTCTCAGGAACACTTGATAAGGGGGATGTCTGTAAAAATGACTAGAATTCCTGCTACTAAGAGGAAAGTGGGTTTGGAGCATTATAATCTGCTTTTAAATATGAATAAGACTAAATTTATTATCACATATGGCACTTATTCTTACGTTACACAGGAGGAAACTATAGACCAGAGATGATAAACATCCCAAATCTCATAACAGACTCATAGTTCAAATTTGGATTTACCTGGCTCCAAAGCTAGTATTTTTCCAAAACACCAGTGTTTCCCTGTCTGGACCCATCCACTTCTTGTTTTGTAAAACTTGGCAGTTTTTATTCTTATATTTAAGACAGCCACCTATAAAGTAATATCATCATACCTTGGGAACTAAAGAGTGCCTATTTACATGGTGATAAAAGCAATGGCAGAAAGTTAAAAGGTCCACTCACTGCTCTAAATAGTTAAAATAAAATGGTTGTAGAGATGAGAGAGGCGGTATCATTAAAAATTTTTAAAATTCAAGCAAATAGATCCATGTTTTGAGTCTGTAAAAACAGATAATCATACCTTCCCATTTGCATTCCATTCCATAGAACATAATTAAGACATTTTAAAAATTAACTAAAATAAAGAGAATATATGATATCATATTAGGTTCTGTGGATGATTTAACAAATTGCCACAAGTTTAGTGGTTTAAAACAACAGAAACTTACTCTTAAGTTCTAGGGTACAGATGTCCAAAATCGGTTTCACTGAGCCAAAATCAGGGTGTCATCAAACTGTGCCCACTTGCAGGCTTCAGGGGAGAATGTTCCTTTTATTTTCCAGCTTATTGAGCTGTACTCCTTTCATTTGGTGGCTTCTAGCTCCATCTTCAAATCCAGCAACACAGCATTGATTTCAGTTATTCAAGTGCCTTCTATTTTGTCGTCAAATCTGCCTTTACTTCTCTCTTATGAGGTCACTTGTGATTAAATTACATTTAAGGCCACCTGGATAATTCAGGAAAGCACTTAAAGATCCTCAATTTAATCATGTTTGTAGAGTTTTTGTCATATAAAATAACTTTCACACATTCAGGGATTATAATCTGCCTGGATATTATTCAGCCTATTCCAGACATTCATGCAGAACCTTTCTTTATTACAGTATACTGGAAAATTGAAGCAGTTATCCAGAAATTTCAAGCAAGTCTATATGTTATTAAGGACATGGAAATAGTATGTATTTAGTGCTCATTCTGCAGCAGGAATATTATCTAACTGTATAATTTAATGCACACAAAACAAATTCTGAAATAGGTGGATGGGAAAACTGAGGCATACAATGTGAGGTTACCAAACTTGTCCAAGGTCAAAAATACTCCACTTACTTAAATTATCTAGGTCAAATATTTTCATAAATAAATAAACTTCTAAAACATCATTTTATATTGCCCCCTGTGGTTATTCCAGTACAGTCTGCAGTTGGTAGACTTGGAGCAATTATGTGTTCTATTTATCAATTATTTTTAGGCAAAGTTTAATTTCCTTGCTTTGGTATTTTTACTTGGAATGGTTTATAAATAATAAATCTACTTGTTTCTCATTCTTTCTATCAGTAATGGTAATCCTAATTTTAACTTGTGAGCACCTTTCTTTCCAGCACAGGTCACAAAGTACAGGATAGGGTTACATAGGAATAGAAAGCAATTTCTCTACCAAAGGGGCTTGAGATTGCAGGCTTTGGTAGGCATTGGCATATGCTCAGCTTCTTTTGTTACCCAATAATTGCTTGTTCATTTGAAAGTCTTCTCTGATTGTGTTCCTCATAAGTTTTTAAAACTTCATTTCATACCCTTGTTTTCAATGGCTCCTTATAGGTTTACAGATGGAAACCTATTTCCTTACCTTTATAAGTCAACTATGTTCTTGATTTTGTCACAGGGCAGGGTGAATAAAAACAGCTCTGCTGTTTAAGATCTTTTATACATATTCCTTAATCTATGGAGCTTTCTCTAAACCTCAGTTATATGGTATTTTGTAGGTAAAGAGAAGATTCTTTTCTAAAAAACAATTTCTTCCTGGAGTTTAAAAGAACACTTCTTAAGTACTAGAGAGTTGTAGAATTTGAAGACACAATGGAAAGTTAAATTTTTTCCCAAACCCATTGGCAAGGATTATGTGTTTCAAATTGCTTACAGATATATATGCCAAGCATGCATGGTTTGTTGTGTCATTGGATTATTTCCCTTCTACAATCAGATTATATAATTGCCCTTGGTCCTCAATTAAATGGAATAACCCTACTAGTGAGACTTTCATATACCACATCATATTGGAGGAAGAATAGTTTTCACCAGACTCTGGCCTTTTAACACCTCCTAATCCATGGTACTGTTTAAAGTTATATATTTCCCTCAATATCAAACAAAGCATAAACATACCATAGTACTATCACGTGTGTTTACAGAATATAACTAAGAAATAACATCTTAATGAAATGGTGACTAACTGGCTGTCATGATTGTTCAAGTCATGTTTAAATGAAAAGATTGATTTAACTTTTTAAACTGTGTACAATACTAAGAGCGGATATTAAGAGCAGGCACTGTATAGTCACTTATTTTAGGAGATCTGGGTAATTACAGATATATGAAAACATAAAAGGTTAAAAGAATCTGAAAAACATTATTTTACTTTAAGTTTAAAGTGATCTATAAAGCTTTTAAATTAAAAAGTTACTGAAGAAGAAATATCTGAAATAGAACAGGGAGCAGGTTCCTCAAGTGACTTAGCAGCTTTCAGTAGCATCAACTGTTACAGTGAAAACAAAGATTTCTAATCTTAGAACTTGGCAGGTGAGGGAGTAACAGATTTCCCAATATAATGTTTTGATTTTTGAGAAATAAGTGGATTTGTTAGGTTTTTTTTTTTTTCTGCCAGCTTCACATTCAGTCATGTATTTTATTATCCACTTGGGATGTTGATTACAAATATTTTTAATTAAAGGAATTCTTGGTTCTCTATTAATTGAACAATGCCTAAATATTTTGCCTTTGTAGGGACCTGCAAAAGTGAATATATATGGAATATGTTGATATGAGCATATACATAGGCCTGGAAAAGAGGATCTAATTAAGAGATTTGGGGTTTTAGTAGAGTTTCTTTTCAAACATTATTTGGGTCTGTTACTTTATTAATTTTCTCTCAGATTTTTTATTTGACTGATTGCAAATGTCAATAACATGGTGTAGAGTTGTTTAAGATAATTTTACACTGTGCAGCGCAGCATACCATCTTGGGTTTCTTTCAGTGCAATGAATGTTGTATTAATGAGGGCTGTTGTCAATACTATGCCAATAAAACTGCCAATTAAGAAAAGAAAAGGTACTTCTAGGGATTTTTTAAAACATAAACTAGTTAAGAAATCTATATAAAAATATTTAAAAACTTAATTTCCCACTGATAAAATGCTTTTGAATACACTATTTTCTACTTAAACATTTTGTTCTTTCTCAATCTCTACAACAGCCTTGCAAATGTCCCATATTTGCTTACCAATTTCAAGTAACCATGTAGACTTTGGGAGAAACAATGGCAATTAATTTATTGCCCAAGTTTATGCATTATGAATTGAGTTCAGGTAAGGAAAATATTGAGCAAGTCAATTTTTGAAAACTATATGTAAAGCTCCTATAAAACATTTTACAGAATGAAAACAGATTGCCTTTAGTTCTGTCTGAAAACAGAGAAATTATAACACAGAACAGTAATGTTATTTTTTTAATATGATGGAAATAGAACAAAAACCAACATCTCAAAAATACAGTACTTTACCCTGATAAATTGTGAAAATCCAATTTCCACAATATTACATTTTGCTGAATAAAAACATCTTATTTTAGTATACTTTTAGCTCTTTTTTTCCACTAGGTCAGAGTCCCTTTCTTCCTATACATTATTTTTCTAAATCCGAGTATGACTTATTGTACTTTATGCCTAAAATTCTTAAATATATTCAAATATCCGTGTTCCTTTACTTATTAATATAAGTTGAAAAATCATAGGTAAATTTTTTTCATGACACACACAGTTGGAATCCTCTTAATGTTTAGGAATGGTATAAAAATAACCATTCCCTTTGGTTATAGGTATTTAATAGTAAGCCAATTTGTTATGCATTTATGCCTCCGTGAACTTGGTAATTCACTGAAAAGCACCCCTTTCACTCTTATAGACTTAGTGTCTTGATTTAAGCAAGTCTGTTTTTTTTTTTCCTTCTCTAGTAGAAGAAAAAATATTATTCTTTAAAATTACCACTTTTCTTTAGAGATCATTTAAATCTTTTTCTCACTTACGGTCTTAGATAAAACACAAGAGGCCTAAAGTCCCTGTAGCAGTGAAGAATTTTCATATAATTGAGATTATTTCTTTTATATTGCTCAAACTAGTTTCACTCACCTGCCATACACCCATTATAATCCATTTAACATCAAGTGACAACTATATCAAGCACTAGGACTAAAAACTTAAAAAATAACATATAACTTCTTTCCATAAGAGATGTATGTTTTTGAAGGTCTCAGCAGGGAAACAAGAGAGAATTTAATGAAATAACTATTTTATAAAGGTGTGGATAGAGCTGAAGAATCAGGACAAGCATCCAGGGACAAGCAACTGGGAGAAGCCTAAGTCATTTCTAATTCTATAGAAGGTTTGTATTTGTGGTGGTGATACCAGTGATCCATAAGGGCCGGGGCTATGGAAGTGGCTATTAGACACTTGTTATATTCATTATTAACACAGGTTGTGTTAATAATGAATATAACTAATCCAAAAACATCACATGAAATTCAGGAAGAAAGGAGAGGAAGAAACTGTGACTTCTCTTTCCTTTCCCATTCTTCTTCATGAGCTTCCCACTGGCAAACTCAGAAAGCCAAAGGGCAAGGGTCTGAGTGCTATGAAGCATCTGGGAATCCACATTAGGGCAGATCAAAAAAATTGGAGGTAAAAGAGGCAGCCTCTAAGCTGGCCCCTGATGATTCCTACCTCTTGATATTTGTTTGCTTGTGTAACATTCTCTCCTTGAGAGTGAACTGAATGTAATATACTTCTAACAAATATAACATGTCAAAATCTTAAGAGTTTCAATTCCAAGATAAGGTTTCATCTTGGCCTTCATCTTGGATATTCTCTCTTGTTCTCTCACTTGCTCACTCTCATGGAGCCAGCTGGCATGCTATGAGCAAGGAAATAAGACATCTCCAGCCTTGCAAGGAACTGAGGCCTTCAGTCCAACAACTCAGGAGGAACTGACTCCTGCCACTCTCTACATGAGTGAGCTTGGAAGTGGATTCTTTGCCAGTAAAGTCTTTAAATGAGGTTTCAACCCTATAAGAGAACCTGAGCCAAAGGAACTAGCTAAGCCATGTCTGAATTCCTAACCCACAGAAAACTGTGAAAAAAATAAAGGATTGTTTGAAGCTGCTAGATTTCAGAGTGCGGGTAATCTGTTATACATCAAGAGATAACTAATGAAAGGAAAGAGAGGAACACAGAATAAATGGAACAGCTTACCATTTGTGCCTCACAGCATTCATTTTTTCTCTTCAATCAGATAAAGAAATGTCTGCACAACAAAAGATGTGACACTAAATCCCATCAGTTAGGCTACAGTTCTGGAGTGATTTCAGTCCATTCATGCTCACTCCTAAAATTCATAATATAACATTAACTTGCCAGCAGAATATTTTGTATTTGGGATCAGAGAAAGGGGGAAAATAAAAATGCTTCCATTCTCAAGGCAAGTTCTAAGGGCCTTGGTCGTTCTAAGTTGTTAATCTCATCTAGGCCTGCTCAAGTGTCTCCACCCAAATATTAGTGTGTTACTTCTTCCCAACAAAATGCTCCTATTTTAATCTAAGAAACATGAACTCTAACCATGGAGCTCAAGACAAGAAGTCTTGCTTAAAACTTCCATAGAAACTTTGGAAGTTCTTTCTTGCTTTGGTTTGAGTCCAAAGTAAGCTTATCTTTTTCTTTTAATAAGGTTCTCAACACAGAAATGGCCAGTCTGCCTCATGATCTTTGTAATCATCATCTCCTGAAGCCAATATAGGAAATCTTATTGATGAAATAAAAGCTCAGAGAAAGTGACCATAATTAAAATGTTCATATTACTACAAGTGCAATGAAAAATTTCCAAATTTACATTCTCTTTTCATAGGCTAGCTTTTCCAGTTTTTCTTGCAAATTGCTCTACTTCAGAGAAATATGGGTTTCTATTTAACTAGAGTAATTTCTTCAACTGTTCCCACTGCCATTGAATTGCCACTTAGAATTTAGTTTGTTGTACATTCAAATTCACCTAATTACTCAGAAACGTGCAGGTGGGCAAAGAAGCCTTTTCAAAAGTTTTCAACAGAGTCAGTAGATATTGCTATGAGTAACTGCAGACTATATATGTTCCATGATAAAAAATAAATGACAGGTGGCTATGATGTTCATGATGCTTCCAATAATTTCAAAGCCTGAGTTGACCAGTTTTAAATGATTGATTCAGAGTTCAGGACATTTATATGTTTGAGAAATAAAATGAGTGTAACATTGAGCCTGATGTCATCACATTTTAAGCTCACTTTAAAGAGAAGTTCTTGAAGAGAATCAATAGTTGAATATATATATTCTCTGCTTTTCTTGCAAAATGTTATTTTCCAGTGAGATTCTCAGGGAAGACTTTTTCCATTTTTAATGGATTATTATCACAGCTCTAGAAATTTAGAATGTGTGAGAATATATGTCATTACTTTTTAAAAATTGAAGAGTAGACAGTTTTATAATTCTGAAAGTTTATAATCTATATTGAAAGTCAGGAAACCTGGGTTCTAATCCCAGTTCTGCCACTAACACACTGTGTAGCCATGCACTAATTACTTGATAAATCTGTGGTTTGGTACTTTCTATTGTAAATTGAAAAGAAAATATATTTCCTTCAACCTATTTTACAGGGTTATTATTAGGATATATGAAATAAAACTTGTTAAAGTACTTGGAGTTTGTCAAAAGAAAGATGACCCATAAATCCAAGTTATAATTATATAATACTGTATATCCCATCAGACTCAAAACGCCTTGAATCAGAAGATAAATGAGTACAATTATTAAGAATCTAAAAGAAACTTTTTGTAATAGGGAATATTAAAAATATCAATTTATAATTTTATAAAAAGTTCTTCAATGATGCCATCTTATAGAAAACAATCTGGTAATGGTGACTGAAACTGAATGCAGTATTTGCCTTATTTCTAATACACTGGATAGGTGAAAATATCTTTATCATCCATTCCCAATTTCATGAGATATCTTGAAAGTAGAATGTATAAGACTTTGGCTATTGATTGGAGAAGGATAAGAGAGAAAGGAAAGGTAGGGATTACCTTGCAACCAGAGTGGTGAGGGCAATGCCCTTTAAAAACAAGGAATGATTAAGTGTGAGTTGGGATGACAGGAAACCTGCTAAGCCAAGATAATGACCTTGATCAGAACGTACTAGAGATGCAGGTGTCTAGCATTCTTGAAATCACATTTTGGAGTGCTTTACCTAGTTCTGTTAGCTAGAATTTGAAGAAGCTGGCATTCTTGATGAAGACCTTAAAAATATCTTTCTTCTTTACTATACAGTAGTTAAAAAGAATGAGATAAATCTATATGGAGTGATATAGAATAATGTCATTGATATACTTGGAAAAACAAAATACAGAACAGTGAATATAGTGTGCTCTCCTTGGTGAAAAATAAAAGTGATATATGCTTACATATTCATAAACTCATTCTGGAAAGATACAGAAAAATGGGTAATGTGTTGCCTCCCAGGAAGGGACCTGAGGGACTGGAGTTCTGAGGAGGGATAAAGAATAATGTTATGCCTTGCTCTGAAATCTACATTGTCTGATATGTATATAGTTATTCCAGCTTTTTTCAAAGTAGTGTTTGTATAGTATTTATCTTTTTTCCATCCTGTTACTTTTAATCTGCCTGTGTTTTCATACATAAAGTGAATTTGTTATAGACAGAATGTAGTTGGGTCTTGCTTTTGTATTCAATCTTTCAATCTCCATTTTAGATGTTCAACATTTACATTAAATGCAATTGTTGATATTGCTGGATTTAAATTTACCATTTTGATATTTGTGTTCTGTCACATATTTTTCTCTCTTCTTTCTTTTCTGACTTATTTTAGCATGGGTACTTTATTATGATTTCATATAATCTCTATTTCCTTTTTGGCTTATTAAATATAATTTGTTTTGTATTTTTTTCTGTTTTTTCTTCAGGGTTTACATATGACAGATGCTGTGATGAGTGCATTTGTATGTATTTAATTCTCACCTCATTAAGTAGGTATAAATATCTTTATTTTATGGAAGAAGAAAAACATCTTGCTGAATTTATAAATTAATGTCTCAGAATTAGAATTCAAATCCAGGCTTGTCTGACTCTAAAACATATTTTGTAGTATTAGAAAAATATTGGAATAAACTTTCAGTCTTTGATATATGTAATACTGCCTAAAAGGGAAATGTGGGCTAAAAACTGAAGTTATTATAAATTATTGAATATATACATGTATACTATGAAGAGGTAAAAGCTCTAAACATCATGGATTGCCAGAATATGGAAATAAAGTCAAGAGTATGGTACTATATATCTCTCCTTCTAAAACAGAATGTAGTAAAGCAGAGAATGAGGATTTAGCTATTTGCTAAGATAAAATTTAACCTTTAAGGTAAACTTTTAAAATATGTTGCTGATATTAGTATGCAATGCAAATTTCCTTTCAGATGTTTACAACTGACTAGAAATTGCTTGAAGTCAACACAGACTTTGAAAATCCTAAGGGCCATTAAAAATGGTTTGGGAGGTTTTATATTTTAGAGGCCCCCTATAACCTCTAACACTTCCCTGGAATAAAACACCTTTGATATAGAAATTCTAAAACTCCTACTGTTTGGGGAAAAGAATTAAAGAAAAAGGATATGCCACCAATGTATGTAGATGTAATAGTTTTCTTCTGTAATAGTTATTTGTACTCCTGGAGTATAAAATGAATATATTAAGAAAGGGAATTAATGTAATCAATGATTACTTGATAAGAGAAGCTGATTTCATCTTCACCAAATAACTATTTTGCTAATTAAGATATTAATGGCATATCATACATTTACTAATTTTAAGAGTTTGATGAATTTTTTCAGTTGCACAGCATTGTGTAATTACTACTACTATCAAAGTAGAACAGGTCCCTCACCTGAAAGTTTCCTCACTACCCCTTGTCTTTGACCACTTCCCCTCACTCGACCTAGGCATGCTGACCTGCTTTCTATCATTGGAAATTTTTTCTTTTCTAGAACTTATGTAAATTAAACCTTACAAAATATAGTCTTTTATGTTTTACATCTTTCTTTCAGCATGCTTTTGAAATTCATCCATGTCGCCATGTGTACTGCTAAGTAATATTTTATGGGTATGCATATGCCACAATTTGTTTATCCATTCCCCAGTTGATGGAGATTTGGGATGGTTTTTATTTTTAGTTATTATCAATAATGCTGCTATAAAAATTCACATAAAATTATGCAAGAACATATGTGTTCAATTCTCTGGGATAAATATAAGTAGAATTTCTGAGTCATAAGGTAAAGTGTGCTTAAGCTTATAATTATACTGCTTTACCAAGAGATTGTATCAATTTTGCACTACTAATTGTTCCATGTCCTTGTCAACACTTGATATTGCCATCATTTTTAACTTTAGCAAGTCTATTGGTTGTATATTGGTATCTCATTATGATTTTAATTTATCGAGCAAAGTTTTGATGAAGGAAGGAGATATATTTCCGCTTTGTAGTCTCCCATTGGCAAATTAATGGGCTAAAATCCATAAATTCTGGCATGAATTTGCTTCTATCAGTTCCCTATTGTATGTTCTACACTGGATGAAACGTTACAGTTGAGTTTTTGCAACTATGGAAACTGAAGAGTATACCCTATACTTTCCAATGACTTCATTAAGGTATGGCCTGCCTATGAGAGTAGTCTGTGAATCAGTCAGGTATCTTTCCTCCCTTATTCTTTCCCTCCCTACCAATCATCCACTCTTCTATCATCTACTTTATTTACAAAGATAATGTGTTCATTTTGGAAAATTCAAACAATATAGAAAGGTATATATGAGAAAGCAAAAACATCCATTCAATTTCACCACCAGAGACAATCACCACTGACATGTTGGTGACTTTTTTCCAGGCCTTCCTTTATGTAAAATAATAAGACTATGTTATTGAAATGGACTATTTTTTTCTTACAACAACTATGCATGGTAGATAATATTCACTCTATTTTACAGTTTGGGAAATTAAATAAACTTTCAGTAAATCGTCTCGTATTATAAACTTAGTAAGTGGCAGTGCTCACATTCAAATTGAGGGAATTTGACTCAAGAATTTTAAACCACAATCTATACACAGGCTATGTGTATGTGTGTGCGTATGTGTAGCCTTTGTATGCTAATACAGTCATGCTACATCTCATGGATATATTTACATGTTAACAAATATAGGTATACATCACTCTTTATAGATCGCATAATCTTTTACTCTATGGGTGTACTATAGTACACACTGGATATACCATGGTATGCTGATTGAATAAATTTCCTAATTATTGATATTTAGCTTACTTTCTACTTTTCAATATTATAACCAACAATACAAGAACCACTTTGGTATATACAGTTCTGCACTGTTTCCTATTATCTCCTTAATATATATCCCTATAAATGAGAATGTTTAGTCAAAGTGTATAGACATTAAAAATTTAATATATAACACCAAAGTGGTATTTAATGAGATTTTTCCTTTGTTCTGTTTTCTACTCTGGGGGTTGAACCCAAGGGTGCTCTACCACTGAGCTACATCTCCAGCCCATTATTTTTTATTTTTCATTTTGAGACAGGCTCTTACACTAAGTTGCCTGGGTTAACCTCAAACTTGTGATCCTTCTACTTCAGTCTCTCAAGTAGCTAGGATTACAGGTGTGCACCACTGTGTTCAGTGGGCTTTTCCTGTATTCTTGCCAATATTGGATTTTTTCCTTATATTTTTTTAATCCTTGCTATCTTAAAAGGTAAGAAATGATATCACATGGTTGTTTAATGTCCATTTGTTTGTGAATGAGGCTAAACAATGAGTCTTTTTAAACATACAAGTGATGCATATACATTCTTCTAAAATAGTCAATACAGATGTATATTAAGTTAAAAGAAGTCTTATTTTTATTCTCTTCAGAAGTATCACTGTAACAGTTCAATATATAACTTTCTAGAGATTTTATCAGCTACTCACATATTTCTACATATATATATTTGTGAAATTTTGCTTTGATACAAATGGAAATGTCTGGGAGAATCTTTCCATTTTTCTTTAAGAGTTACACAGTATTTCATGTGGTGGTACAATAATGTAATGAACATTTTGATTAATTATAGATTTTTTTCAGTAAATATCATTAAGTACTTATTACATGCCAGGACTATTCTAGAAATGAACAACATTGCTGCTCTGATGATTTCAATTCTGCAAATGCTGCTGTCATGGACATTCTTCCTCTTCTTCCTCTTCCTCCCCCTTTCCTCCTCTTCCTCCTGCTTCTCCCCCCTCCTTCTTTTTGCTGCATATCCAACCCAGAACCTTGTGCATGCTAGTGAAGTGTGCTACCATTTATTTGCTGCTCTAGCCCTCTTGCACATTTTTGCACATATGTGAGTGCAAAATATTTCTGTATAAAAAGGCATACACATTTAAATCTTTTTCCAAAGAACATATAAGAGGCTATCAATAAGTTTTAGTTGAGTGAAGGAATAAATATCACTCTTTACAGCTAAATTATAAACTCAAGCCAATAGGCAGATACGTTTTATTTGGTGTATATAGTTTTACTATTTTGAACTTACTCTCTAAAAAACGGAGTTAACTAAAATGAAGGTTTCTGTCACCTCTTGAAAAATCAGTCTCTGGTAGCACTGGCTCTACCTGTGCAGAGTAGACCCTATACTTTCCTATAACTTTTTGTAGTTATGTGCAGAGGGTAGCTGGAACCAAGTGATGAATGAGTAATAATTTGCCCCAGTCCTCAACATGCTATAAACTGCCTTACACCAGACCATTTCATTTATTTATGTTAGTTTCCTGGCTCCTATAGATTTTAAATGTGTTGTTCTCCATTAAGGAACAAAGGAAAAGATATTTAAAAATGACAGATTCTTGGTTGCCTAATGCTTACCAATTACCTCATATATCAATTTATATAATCAAATCATTGTCAGCAAGTGTTGTTCACCTTGAAAGCATAGACAAAGGAGATTCAGGAAGTCAATGATGGAAATATCTTTCCAAATATAGACTAAAGATAGGATATTTTAGCCAAAATAACCAGCTGTATGTTTCAATGGCAATTTATAGTATAGTGGTTAAGGGCTGCACTGCCTGGGTTCTAATCTTAGTTCTGATACTTATTAGCTCTAGGACTTCTAGCAGGCCATTTTACTTCTTGTGTTCAGTTTCTTCATCTGCAAATTATGATAACAATGAATCCTCTTTCATAAGTTTGCTGTAATATTTAAAAGAGTGACTAGCCCATAGTAAACAGAAATTATGACACAGATTATAATACTCACATCCTGATACCTTTAAATTTATGCTCCAAATAATTGTTTATTTTTTTCCCCTTAAATCCTTACAACACAACCTTCTGATGGCTTCCTATATATCATGACTTTAGGGAGAGGCACTGAAATCTTTTCAAGGTTTCTGAAGAGTAACTACCTGTAGCATTCTTAATCTGATTATCTCAATCTTTATCAATCAGTACATCAGTGAGATGTACTGCCAAGGAAGCAGAATTCAGTGACAGCTTGCAAGTTTTATTACCAGCAACAGTGTTTGGCTATGGAGAGTTTCCTTAAGTAAGCTGGCAAAAGATTGAGCTTTTTGATGCTGATTTTTCTGTTCACCTATTTTGTTGGTCCTACAAGCCAATCCATAGTCATTTGTATGTAACAATTTGAAACTGGAGGAAGTTTCAGAATGCCTTTGAAAGGTAAATCCTGGGCAAGATATTTCCATGTATTACCGACAGAACTGCTGTAGGCTATACTGATATGAAATGCCATGTGAAAGTTATCACTGGGTGAAAGTTATCTTTACACTGTCTATATAGGTGTCTTGCTAACTTAAGGGTTCTTGAAATTGGGGCAAATTATCTATGGGCAAATGCATATTAGTAGATAAAAATAAGTTTTCTCTATTAACTTACAATTCTTCTTAAAAAGATTTTGCCAGGATTCAATGCTAATATATTAGTATGTTCAAGATTAGTATGTTTGTTTGGAAGTAAATGAAAGCATTTCCTCAAAAATACTGTTGTTTATAACTTAGACTTTCACAAATTTAGCTTGGGTTTCTTTCAAATACTATTCTTACTTTTTATTTTTATTCTTCATTTCTTATTTCAGCAGGGCCCACTATTAACAGTAGTATAAACATTCTCTCTGTTCTTCATGTGATTTTGGGAGAGTCACTTGTCTTGGTGTGGTAACTGTGGAGGTGTCCCACTCAGATCTCCCCTCAAAAGTACCTCGAACGGAAAGTGCAGATGACTGACAGCTATCAGTTGCCATACACTTGGAATTCATTTCAGTGATGCGTCTCTCAGATTGCTTCCAACATTTGAGGACAGTGGAAGTACTACATCCAGGTTTCATCTGTCTCCACAGCCTTAGGTGGCACAGCTATCAGAATGCCTCTACAGGCTTGGAATCCCACCCATCAGAGCATCCACAGAAAATTCACTTCATAGAAAAAGAGGTACAGGAATGGTCTATGTCCATGAGATCTAATTGTCATATACTATACTATTTAGGTGAAACTAGCTTCATAAAGTACTGTAAAGGCCTACTAAAGTCACAGCTAAACCAGTAGCTCAGAGATAATAATCTGCAAGGATGCTGGGCCATGCTTCAGAATATAATATGGGCACTACATCAGAACTCTTGGTGCGGCACTATGTCTCTAGTAGGAATAGACAGATCTGGGAACAAAGACATGAAAGTGAGAATGGGCCCATTTAAATTATGCCCAATGACCCAATGGAAAACTTTGTGTTTTGCCTTTCAAAACTCTGGGCTGGGCAGATTAGGGATCTTGGTCTTCAAAGGTTTTCTCTCTTGCAAGGGGGTACAGCAAGGATTCATTATGTGTGTGTGTGTGTGTATATGTATATATATATATAGTTGGAGGACATTTTTTGGTTCTTTGCACCCAGGGTCAGTATGCAGGGAAAAATGATTAGCAGGAGGAAATGAGAATGCTTTTACACATGGAAAACAAAGTAATATACATGGGGAACCCAGGTTATCTACTTGAGAGCCTCTTAGTATTCTTTTGCCCAAATGTACTTCTGAATAGATAAATGCAGCAACCCAGTGGGCTGGGATTGTGGCTCAGTGGTAGAGCGCTTACCTCACATGTGGGAGGCACTGGGTTCGATCCTCAGCACCACATATGTATAAATGAATAAAGGTCAATCAACAACTAAAAAAAATTTTTTAAATGCATCAGACTAAAAAGATGACAACAACCAAGGTTTACAAGTCTGTATAAATGAATGCTTGGATTGTACTATCAGGTAAATCAACATGATATGGTTAAGTGATAGCTGAGAGTGAGGGGAATATGGAGTGGATAGTGGGGACAGGACAAGTACCAGTGTGGCCTGAGACCAACTGTGATAACAAGGACTATTGCCTCTTTCATTGACCTTCCTTTTCTAAGCTTATCCTTAGGAAGAGAAGTTTATAGGAATCATAGAGAAGTTACACTACAAACATATGAATAGATTTGTAATCTCTAACTTCACTACTGAATTTGCTTCCTTCTGTGAATCCACTCTAGGTACTTTTAAGAAATAAAGATAAAATATTATAGGTGCTTTTCCTGCACTGCTCTCAGGCAATGACTAACCACAACAGAGATACTAAAACTGGCCATTCCTACCCAATTTGAAATTCCTCTGATACACCACTTCAGTTTAGGGGTACCTATCAGTCTGGGTAAGACTTTCAGAACTGTACTGCAAACTGGCATTCTTATTACTTACTCTTCTTTCCATTTCTGCCTTTACAGGCTTCAACTTGCATTGCACTTTGAGTCTCTATGCTTTCTGCTCCTTCTCCTTCTTTCCCAAACATTTTCTTCAATCAGCCTTTCACACATCTCATCCTGGTTGGCACCTGCTTCTCAGAAGATGGCTAATGACATACTGGGCTTTTTGTTGCTGCTATTGTTAATTTCAGAAAAGAAAATGATATCCACATTAGGTGATTAGAATGATTTAAGATCTCAAAAGGAAAAGCAGAGAATAGCCTAACCTTTAGCTTCTGATTAGAACTTGTTTTCCTTTTCTTTCCTTTTTTTTTCCTTGGGAAAGGGTCAAGAATTACTCTGGTTTTGTTCAGTTTAAACAAAAAAAAAACTTTTCAAAAAAATTATGAATCTAAGGATAACTGATAGCTGGGTCAAGACCATTTCAATTTGTTTGAATTTCAGAAATGCAAATATGTCTATTGAACTATAACAAATTGAACCTACTATGTGTATGGTGGCCCTGATTGGATATTTAGCATAGAGTCTTGCATGGTGATTATGAGAAGATATAGTGAGGAAATACAAAAGTTTTTTAAAGAGACAGTACATGTAGCAGTGTTATATTAGTCAACCAGAATATTTCATTAATTGATAGAATTTATGTAAAACATTTTAGAAGGAGGGAAGAGATTCTGAGAGAAAACTTTTTTCAAGAGATAAAAAAAATCCTGAAGGAAAGATACTTAAAATAAAGGTCCTAAGAGGAAGCCCAGGAACTAGGCAAGATGGGACATCATCAAGCTAAACATAGAGTGACTTGAAGAATGGCCTCAGCACATTTCCTAATACATAGTTTAACACTAGGATATACACACTGTAATGAGTTTGTTGAGGATGTCTTTTAAAAAGCTTAAGAGCCCAGTTAACACAAGCATAATCTTAATGATGCGGTTTTAGAAAGAGAATCTCAGTATCTCCTCTCCCCATCTTTATGGGAAAGTAACAAGGAAACAATAATAGGCAGAAAATACAAGAGGAGTTTTTGGGATGTTCTAAATCTATTTCATCAAAATCAAACATCATGTTAATTATTACTAATTTCACCCAATCTCCTAAAAAATGATGGCAAAAGGCCAGAGTAACCTTCCTGACATTGAAATTCCTCATATTCACTTTGTGACCCTGGATAATCTAGTCTCATCCAATCCACCCAATTTATTCCCCCCCTATCTCCAATATACCCTCTAAACTTGTCAGGCTGGTCTGCCCACTGCTATCCAACATACCATATGTATTCCTGTCTTTCTGCCTTTGTCTGGAAGGTCCACCTTCTCCTTCTGCTCATCTTTCAAGCCTTATCCGTACTCTAGCCTTCACCCTATAGTTTAGTTTTTGGAGTTCTTGCCAATATGCACCACCTAACGTGTTGCTTTCTTGTTGTTTGTTCAATGTATTTTCTCTCCCAAACCAGACTACAAACTACTCAAAACACTTGATTCACTTTTCAAATACTCAGAATTGCAGAATTTTAAAACTACATGATTTTAGATGCTAAAACTGATATGCAGATTGTTACTGCTCTAGTCAACCATACCAAGTACTTGGAGCTAATAAGAACACTATGTATAATAACATTAAATGCTTACCTATGCACCTGGTAAGACCCAAGTTTCTTACATATATTATTTAGTTCATCATCTTCATAGCTTTCTTTTTCTAAAATCCCATGTCTAATTCATCCAATTTTGTTGGCTCTATATTCAAAATAGAGCTGGAATCCTCTCACATGTCATCAAATCCATCCTCTTGACTCTAAGCTCCAGCATCTTCCTCTTGAATTATGGCTTCCTAATAGATGTGTTCTCAACATTACAGTGTGACCCTTTCAAACTTTTAAATCACATCTCTGTTCTAAAGACAGCTAGGGTCTACAAGATAAGACATGATCTTCCCCCTCCATTACTCTAACCTTTTCTCCCACTATGGCTGCTCAATCTATTCCAGTTATACTCATCTGCCTTGTTCTTCCACGATCACACAATGCGCTTAGAGCATTATTTTTCTTCTGCCTGGAACACACCTCCAGTTATATACACTGCTGTCTTCTTCTCAAAGTTAGTTCAACTCACCTCATCAATAAGGCTTACACTGATGCTCGATTTAATTCTGCATTTGCTCCTCTACCTGTCTTGATTCCCTTCAATTTTTCTTTATAGCACATCTCACTTAACACACTATTTGGTTTTTAAACCATATACTATATTGTCTGCTTTCCCCATCTCCATATAAACTCCATGAGGGGAGTGGTCTGTTTTATTCACGGATGTATCCCAAGAGCCTAAAACAGTCCTGGTACATGCAACACTCAATAAATACTTGGTGAATTTATTTTGAAGCTATATTTTCTCTCAGCAAGGCAACTGTTCTTTGGTTATGAGCCTTAATAAGTTGCCCAGCTTCTGTGTTTGACATAGAGCAATAACCAGAGATGGCCTAGCTCATAGGGCTAGTCCTGGAATTTAAAATCACCACACCTGAGGGACTCAATTTTACACCCGGACCTCACAGGTTTAGAGGACAGAGGGGGTAAGCCAAATAGCTAAAGTGTGTAGCTAGTTTCTTGGGGGCGGTTGAGGGAGGAAGGGAAAGAAGGAGGGCAAACTTCCTCTCCCCAGTGTTTCATCTCTGAGAATTTGTGACTTCCAACATCCTCTTACCAAAACAAACCGAGCGCCACCAGGGTCGGGCGGTGCTGGGCGGGCCTGGCCCTTCTCTCGGGAGCTTTCGTGCCCTCACTTAGGTGGTTAGGCCGTGCCTAAACATTATTTTCTTTTTCGGGCCGAGCTGCCCCTGCCACAGCGCGAAGGCGGCGTACCCTCAGCGCCCAGACATCCCGCGGGCAGCAGAAGAGGCAAGCAGCACGTGTCCGCGGACAGGCAGCGGAGTGAACACCCAGGCGAGGCCCCGGCGCGTCACGCGAGCGGCGGCAGCTGCAGCTCCGGCCCCGCCCCTCCCGCCGTACGCACGCGCACTGCACCCAGCATGAGGGTCGCGGCCCTGATCAGGTAACAGCTTGTGGGAGCCGTCTCCCTCTTCCTGGTCTGCCTCTGGCTCTTTCCTGCAGCCACTGGCTCCCACAGAGCCAGCGTCTGGGTTCCCGCCGCGTGTCTGGCCTCAGCGGCCCCTAGGATCACAGGAAGAGGCGGAGCTTTCGGGTTGCTCCCCGGCCCGTGGGGTCCAGCCGTGGCTGGCGCTCCGCCTTTCCGGCGGTCCCTGCTTCTGGTCTTAGGGCTCACACACTTGGAATCACCTGGGGAACTTTTAAGCAAGTCCTGATGCCTGGGTCCCACCGCCGGAGGCGCTAGTTTAATTACCACAGTGCGGCCCGGCGTTGGATTTTTAAAAGCCCTAATGGACCCTGAAGTTTGAGAGCCACTGCTTGACTCCACTTATTCAGTTAATAACTCCTGCCTTTTTATTGCCGGTTTTCTTTGAACCCCTCTATGTTTCCCTTAAGTTCGCGGGTCTGCGGTGCCCTACGGTTCTCTCTAGGCTTACAGGGCGCGCCCCGCCCCTCCCAGTGAGGCCCGGTTTCCCTGGTCTTCCATCGCACGTGGGTGGCCCATCTGAGCTAGGTGGATTGCTTAAGACGTCCTTGTGCATCTGTGTTGGAGCTCCAGTACAGAGTGGGAATCTCATCTCTACTGATTGAAAAGGAATTGTGCCAGTTTTATGCCATATCTAGTTGCAGTTGCTTCGGATTCCCATAATTGCTCTAGTGACGTTAAAATATTCCAAAAGGAGGTTGAAGTATATAATAACCCATCATGCTTAGGTTATAGATGAACGAACCCAAATCAGGCCAGTTTCCGTGTCTTTATTCAGTCTGTAAATTGAGGCAAAAGGGAACATACTAGCAGTATTACAAAAGGGAATTTAGGCTATTTAAAAATTTTGTTTTATGAGATTTGGATTGGAACACTGACATATACAGCAAGGATACATTTACTTTTACAGATTTGGTGGATTTCATAATGTTTAATTCAGTGCTGTAGGTAATTGATAGTAGTTGGCAAAACTGACCAATTAAAGACTCCAGATTCCAGTCGCTCTATAGTGACTGAAATATTCCAATTTCTCCTACTTCAGTGCCATTCTTAGAAAACTGTAGACTGTACTGTCACACTAATCCTTGTTATTTAGTAAATTGCCCATGTGAAGGGAATGATTAAGCTTTAAACATTGTGGGTTTCATTTGCTGTAGAGATATTAAAAATTAAAGTAGCCCAGGAAATGAGTAACTCATCCACAGACATTTTGGCAAAAGTCTCAGGATTAAAGTAATATGCAACCTTAGACTGATTGGTGGGAGGAGAGAAGATTTGTGTAGTGTATCACACTAAATAATCTGTAATGTGCAGAATTTTATAATAATTTACCAAAGAAAGCAACGTTGGAAAATTCTTGCTAAACTTTAATAGCTATGTAAATGTTAGAAACGCCATAAGAATGAATACATGTGTATATACATATATGTAAGAATGAAGATATGTGTATATACATATATTTATGCTTATGATATATGTATACCTATGCATTATTATGTATATTATATATAATTATGTATTAGGTGTATACATTTAAATTTGAACATAGTGAATCTGTTTGCAATATTGTTTGTGTATGGCTGTGTAACAGGTAGGATATGAGTGTACATTTTAGGGAATAATTGATACTGAGGTTGTTATGTATTGTTAGACCATACAGCATTATTTTCCTAATACATAAACAAGTGTCATCAGATTTTACAGTTGAATGACATCTTGAGTATTATTTAAGCAGGCTGTTCTCTAATTTTATAATGAAGCATATAAACCCAAGCACAATGAATAACTTAGCTTAATATCCCTGAGTTGGAAACTAAAACTCAAGTCTGTAGGATTTCTCACCTAATATATACGGTCATGCCCAGGTATTCATGGGATATTGGTTTCAGTACCTCTACGGATACCAAGTGCCAAGTGCCTCATATAAAATGGTATATATTATGGCGCAGTGGTAGCGTGCTCGCCTAGCACGCATAAGGCACTGGGTTCGATCCTCAGCACCACATAAAAATAAAATAAAGATATTCTGTCACCTACAACTAAAAAATAAAAATTAAAAAAAATGGTATATATAACTTATGCACATCCTCCTATACACTTAAATCATCTTTAGATTACTTATAATACCTAACATTGTAAATTGCTGTCATACTATATTGCTTAGTGAATACTAAGTGTATGTGTTCAGTACAAATGGCAATTTTTTCAAATATTTTCAATTTTCAATTGACTGAATCCATGGATGTGGAACCCATAGAGATGGATGGTTGACTGTACTTACATAATTCATGAAATTTTAAGAGGAAAGTAAGGTAGTCAGCATTTCCCAAAGTTGTTTGCCCTTGAAAATGGTTTTATTCTTCAACTCTGTATGTTAGGTGAGAAATCCTACAGAGCAGTTAACATTTGTTGGACGCTAGTGTTCTATAGAACACTCGAGAAAGAATATAGAACAACTTGAGAAAGAATACTTTGAAACCATATATAAAATGTTAGCATTTTAAAAACAAATTGTAAGACTAATTTCTGATTGTGAATGCATGTTCTTCAATCATATTTAATAGAATTAGTTTCTTTTGGGAGGGGGTAGAGTTAGTGATGTTCAACAGGAAGTTTTGAAAGACCTTATATGAATATCTGAATTTGAAGAGAGGGAGCAAGGGCTTTTTTATACTTCCCTTTGTCTTTGGCACTCTCCTTAAGAAGTTGTAAAATGAGTGTTGCATATACAGTGGTAGCTGAAGTGCTGATAGTACTTTAGATATTTAAATTTATTAGTATAATTCAGCATTTTGCTTTTCATCTCTACAGAATCTGAAACCACATGTCACACTTAGTTGTGAAATTGGAACTCATTTTTAACTTAATGCAATTTTGTTCAAGGAATATGTGTAATAAGTATTTAGTTAGGATGTAAGTTTTTAATATTTTTTATTTGCAAAGCACTTTTTATGTTAGGTAAAACCACTATCATGAACCTAAGAGTTATCATACTTTATTTAGAATGCTCTTTGTTATAATGGTATATAATTTTATAAGATCTTCTAAGTTGCAACCTTTGACATTCAGATAAATTTGCTTATGATATGGAAATTAATATGTGTCTTACTACATTCTTGTTATGAAACAGTCCCTCATATATTTGGAAAAGCTGAGTAAATAATGTGTTCTATTTTGATATCTAGTTGCTCTGTGTTGAATGATGCTCACTAACCTGGTAATTCATGTACTCTCTCTCTCTCTGTCTCTGTCTCTCTTACTCTCTCATTTATTTATGTATTTATTTTTTAGTGGTGGGAAAGACAGCTGTTATAATATGATGCAGTGCATTGCTGCTGGGCATCAGATAGTTGCTTTAGCAAATCTAAGACCAGATGAAAACCAAGGTAAGTATATGATTTTATTGAGAAGTTCTCCAAATGACTGAAACTCAGATTCATAACTGAATTCTATTATATGCAGTAGACAGGGAAAAAATAGAACCAGTGTATATTTAGCCATATTAGATGTTCAATTCTGCATAGAGTCATCATTGTTTTTACTCACATACCTTAAATCTTCATAACAACTTCTACAAAGAGGCATTATTATTCTTATTTTTAGTACACTGGAATACTGAAGGTCTTGACTTTAAGTTTGTCCAAAGTAAAATAGCTAACACAAACTTTCAGAGCTAAGACTTGAACCCTTTAACTTCAGAATACACTGCCATTCCACTATACCTTATTTCCAAGTGTTGCAGGCAGTATCTAGATAGGTAAGACATAGCCTTATGCCTCAAGGAGCTTGGAAAGTAAGACATATATTCTTAATTCATTTCTACTTTGAGCCACAGATCTCATTTTGGCTTTTTTTTCTTTTTTCCCCAGTTAAAATTAAAAAATAAAATATGTTCACAAATTTGCTTTACTCTTTTATTACATCTATATAATTAAACTTCTAAAATGTAATGGAGAAAAGATTAGTATTGGCCTAACTTTACAATTTTTACTTTTCTACATGTCATCAGAAAGTTGGGATCATCAAATGATTCATTGAATGACTTCTCCCTAAAAGAAGTGGTAAAAGCAACTGCAGTGGGGATAGAGAAGACTCCACTGTAGAGCAGAGTTGGTTATAAGGCATTCATGACATTGAATTTTCAATAGGTAGTCTGAAAAGGCATTTATTCACATCAATGGGGATAATGTGCATTTGTCATAAAATTCACAAAACCATTTCTTTAAGTTTATAGTAGGAACTTTTGTAGTGTGTGAATAGAGGTGCTTCAGGCAACATGGAGCCCTTTGGTTTTATTTGATGTCACACCTGTTGTTGCTATGTAGCTTCCTCTAATAAAAGTTACACTATGGTTTGGACTAAAGGGACCTTTAAAGAAAAAGTATCTCCTAGGTTTTTGAAGCCAGTAAAATGTTTTATACTAACATTAGCATGTTTCTTGCTAAGAAGCTCAAATTTCTTTGAATTGATTCGATTATATCAGGATCCCTTAATGCTGATTTAAAGATCCAGTCTAACTTTGAGATGAAGGCTAAAAGATTTGTAGGTAACTGGCTATCTCTCTACTTCCTAGTGGCACTAGGAAGATTTCTAATAATCATGAGTACCATTCTGCAAAAAGCCAGTCTGATGTGTGGGTCCGAAATCTAACATGGTGAGCCAAATGAAATGGCATATGATAACATTTTTGATTGATTGTTGAAATCATTCATTCCTTTTGATATGTATTTCCACATTAAGTGGAAAGTTGCATTTGTTTGGCATATGTACATACATACACACGTACATATGTATTTGTCAAAGTAATTTTTTGTAACTTCTTTTTTTTAACACACTGTGAACATTTTCTGTGTCACTAAATATTATTTTACAACAGCACTTCCTTAAGTCATCTTTGACAGATACCTCCATGAAGTACAAGATTTTTGTGGATAAATAAGAACTTATGAGATAGTTCACCCTCTTTCCCCTTGTTGGAAGGTCTAAAAGCATATTAGTATGGGAAGAATTATAGCAGATATTTATTTAGCATTTTTTATCTTCATATTTTGCAAACTTATTTGACATGGATTCATTTTTTCATCTAATAGTTATTAACATATAGGATTTGTATTCTACAGAACATTCTTTAGAAAATACTCTTTAGAAAATATATTATTGGCTGCCTAGTATTTTATTATATGAATACTCGATTTTCCATCTATTATAAATAATGATATGATGAATATATTTTCAGATAATCTTTGTGTATATTTAGTATTCTTTTTCTAAAAAGTAAATTTATGAGATCAAAGTCTATCCCAACATATTTTTTCTAAGTTTATTTATATCACCACCATAAGATCTGAGGTGACTCATCCATTTTGAATATTTTATGCATATTGGTATTTGTGGAATCTTCTGACAACCAGTGATTGTTATTGAACAGCTTTGGTTGCCATATTTCTATACATACTTGTAACTGTTCTATCAATATTGAATTTATATGTTTTGTTGTACTGAATATAAAATATATCAAAAACATAATTTTTTTTACAAATATTTGTCACCTATTAGCCAAGTGGATATTTAATTGATAAAGGTTTTTACTACACCTCTGATTTTATGAATCACCTTGAATGATTTTTAAAAACTTTTATGTAATAAAATTTTAATTGAATAAAGTAATCAAAATGTATTGGTTACATTACTCTTAAAGAATTGCTACATTTTGTTTCAAAATTTATGTATAGTTTTATTTGTAATCAGCGGTATAGATGATTAGAGCTGGTATGAAATAAATGTAGCTGTGGACAAATGGACAAATGTGCTTTTTTTTTTTTGGTACTAGAGTTTGAACTCAGGTCACTCATCCCCAGTGCTTTTCATTTTTAATATTAAGATAGGGTCCTGATAAGTTACTTAGGGCCTTTTTAAGTTGGTGAGGCTGTCCTCTAATTTGTAATCCTTCTGACTCAGCTTTTCGAGTTACTGGGATTATAGACATTTGCCACTGCACCCAGCCAAATGTGCAATTTTTATGTATTATTTCACCATAAATGCAGAGATATAGAGTGTTGTAAGATTTTAAGTCTGTGTTGACTACTCTTTGAGCAGTAAAACCTACATGGATTTTCAAATGCACTTTTTCTATCTGTTTTACTGATTATTTCTGTTTTAATGGTTTCAGTGGGATCTGATGAACTGGATAGCTACATGTATCAGACAGTGGGTCATCATGCCATTGACTTGTATGCAGAAGCAATGGCTCTTCCCCTCTACCGCAGAACCATAAGAGGAAGGAGCTTGGATATAGGACAAGTTTACACCAAATGTGATGGTGATGAGGTTGAAGATCTCTATGAACTTTTGAAACTTGTTAAGGTATGCAGAGTGAACATTTACATTTTTTAAAATTTAGTGTATAACTTTGTAGATTTAAGTTGCTGAATTATTTAGTAGTAAATACTTTACAACTATTAATAGCCTAATTATTCTTTGAAAGGATGTTTTATTGTTTTTAGGGTAGAGGAAAAAAAACCTGTTAATATACCTTTATATTAAAGTATATTTAAAAATGAAACTTTTGATATAGTCTGACATCCAGGCTTGTTAAATGATATTTAACTGTTTTTCCCCCCCTTCGGATATTGAAACTGATGGCCATTCAATTGTATTTTTAATAAATATTTTTGGAATGTCTACTATTTGCTTGGATTGTGGTGCAAATTGGGGTAGGGCAATAAACAAATCAGACCAAGGCCTATTCTGATGGATCACACTTTCTTATGGAAGACAGAAAATAAACAAGCAAATAACATGTTTTCTGTTCAAAAGTACTATGAGAAGAATGAAGCAGAGTCAAGGAGATGGTAGGATATGGCTGGGGGAGTGGTTCTGTAGTTGGTCAAGTGAAACCTTTCGAAGAAGGAGACTGTGCCTTGCTTAAATCTGGTGAAAGAAGTACGAATTAAATATTTAACTGTTGTGTATAAGTTTGGCACTAATTAATTTCAATAGACAAAATTTAGAAGAGAAGTGTGGGGCTCATGTATATAAGTATTATTTTCAGTAAAGTTAATTGAGATGATTTTGTCTTGAGCAGGTATCTTTTCATTCTCATTGATAGCCAACCATTTCAGTACAGTTCAGTGTTCTTGCTAAATGTGAATTTTTATCCAGTCAGCTGTAATCAAGTCATATAAAGTATATTGATACGGGAATTTAGGCCAATAATTCCTGGATATCTTAAAATAACTTTCACAAGGGAAAGGAAGGAAGATTTCTTTTTCATTCCTCTACCAGGGGACATGCAGTTTATTTTCTTATGTTTCAGATAAGTTCAGCCTTTTCAGAAGTTTTATCATGAACCTGAGTTGTGAAAATTTTCTAGTCTCAAATCACTACTTCATTACAACTTTAAATTTGATACCAATTAAAGCTTAACATAAATTCACAATTTTGATTTGAAAAATATATGAAGCATTTAAATTCTTTTAAAGTTTGCTTGATTGAAGTGGTTCTTTTGTATGTCAGAAATTTTTCATTTTTATTTAAAAACCTTATAGAAAAAAATAGTTCTATAATTTGTTATTTAGCTATAGATAGGATAAGGAGTAGATGCTTTTCAAAGGAAATCATAGGGGAGATACATACTAATTACAACTATTTTCATTATCAAAGAAAGGGAAAGGAATAAGTCTGCTTTTAATAGATGTCTTTACAAAATGTTACAATTATGATTTTAGCAGTGTTCACTTTGAGATGTGAAATATTGAGTGCAAATCTTGCACTTTCAAAACCGCTTATTCAGGGTATACAGCAAATGGAGAAGAAATTTGAAATATAAGCCAATATTACAAAATGGTAGAACTCAGAAATAATTGGGTTACATAAAAATCACAAACTTAGTAACTTTGGAGAAGCTCTGTAATAACAGCCCTCCAAGAAAAGGAAAGATAATAAATTACTAATCAATTTAATTAAAACTGGTCAGATTAGTAGTAATTAAGGAGAATTTTCCCTTTTGATCCCTGCTGTCTTTGAGAAATGGATGCTTTGCCATTATCTTTAGAGTAACAGTCAGTTACGACATAAATTAATGCTAATGTTAAATCTTGACAACTTGTGCTTTGGAAATTATAATTATACTTGAAAGAGATGTTATCAAGTTGTCTGGTACTAAATAGTTTCTTTTACTATGTAAAATATTAATTTTACTATAGGATATTTTAAGGATATAAATATCAGAAATATATAGTTTTTGTGGAAAGACATTATATATTGAGGCTTTTATAGTAGAATCCATTTATGAAATACTGGTGCGAAGACTTCTATAGAAGTCCTACATATTCTAATGAATAATTGAGTACTTATGGGAAAAAACTAATCTAGAAAAGCTATAATTTTTTCAAGTTATCTTTACTTGTTCTAAGAAAAATACAGAGCTATATTTTAATCCTTTGAATATTAATGAAGCATTGAAAACATTTAGATTTATCTTCATTTTAAACATTTATTTATAGCAGGTTTCAGTGATGTGACTTTCATATTTAAGTTCGTTTTTTTGTTTCTGTAGCTCTTTGACCGGCGCAAATATTAGAACTAGTTTTTGACTAGGTGATTTTCTGTTCCACAAGGAATTTAATTTACTGATTGCTAAAAGAAAATAAGAGAAGAAAACTTGGAATAATTTATAGTGTTATAAATTTTCTAACTATTTTGTAGAAATTATGAAAACTAATAGAAAAGTAATAAGTCTTCATGTTTTATAGATTACCAGGTAACTGTGACAGAGATATATATTAAGCTGTTTTCCAAAATTTCTGGCTTTTATGTGACTGATCTTTCTTTATTCTTTAGAATTTCTTTAAATATTGAAATGTAACTTTGATTCTCAAGTAGTTTGATTTGGCATTATAGATAACCTTTATTGTGTTCTGAAAATACAGTAGCTTTCAGATTGTGTGAGTTTTTTTTTAAATTAATTTATTTAAATGCATTTCAAGTCATAGTACATATATAGAACTCAATGTTTCCATTTCTCTGGTTGCAAACCAGATAGAGTCACACCATTTGTGTCTTCATACATGCACCTAGGGTAATGATGACCATCTCATTCAACCATCTTTACTACACCCCTTCCCTTTTCCCTCCCCGCTCCTTCCCCCTGCCCCATCCAGAGTTCCTCCATTTCTCCTATGTTCCCCATTCCCACCCACCTTGTGTATCAGCATCCACTAATCAGAGAGAACATTTGGCATTTGGTTTTTTGGGATTGGCTTACTTCACATAGCATAATGTTCTCCAGTTCCATCTATTTACCTGCAAATGCCATAATTTTATTCTCTTTTATTGCTGAATAATATTCCATTGTGTATATGTACCATAATTTCTTTATCCATTCATCTATAGAAGGGCATCTGGGTTGCTTCCACAGTTTTGCAATTGTGAATTGCACTGCTATAAACATCGAAGTGGCTGCGTCACTGTAGTATGCTGTTTGTAAGTCTTTAGGGTGTAGGCCAAGGAGTGGAATAGCTGGATCAAATGGTGGTTCCATTCCAGGATTTTTAAGAAATCTCCATACTGCTTTCCAGATTGGTTGCACCAGTTTGCAGTCCCACCAGCAATGTTTGAGTGTACCTTTTTCTTCACATCCTCACCAGCACTTATTGTTGCTGGTATTTTGGATAGCTCCATTCTGACTGGGGTGAGATGAAATCTGAGAGTAGTTTTGATTTGCATTTCTCTAATGGCTAGAGATGTTGAACTTTTCTTCATATATTTGTTTATTGATTATAATCTTCTGAGAGGTTTCTATTCAGCTCCTTAGCCCATTTATTGATTGGGTTGTTTGTTTTTTTGCTGTTAAGTTTTTTGAGTTCTTTATATATCCTGGAGATCAGTGCTCTATCTAAATCCGAAAGTCCTTTCTTTTTTTTTTTTTTTAAACTATTTATTTTTTAGTTGTAGGTGGACAGAATATCTTTATTTTTATGTGGTGCTGAGGATCAAACCCAGTGCCTCACGCATAGCTAGGCGAACACGCTACCACTGAGCCATAACCCCAGCCCCCCCGAAAGTCCTTTCT